>OZ012679.1:15434632-16034632 GCA_963942445.1 Argyra leucocephala | reverse complement strand
TTTTATGATTGTCGAACAATATATTTATAATTTGAAAATAGAATTATATAATTACTAGTATAATGTTATTGCTAAAATGATGCACATTATAACTCAAAACATCAACAATAAGTAAAGTAAATATATATCATCTCTCACAATAATGCATTAATATTATTTTTTCACTACATTTTACTGCTACACTCCCACGTAACATTTTATTGTTATAAAAACAGAATTAATGCTACAACACTTCTATATGACTCCCAATAAGCACTAAAGGTGTTATAATGATGTTTTTATGGGAATAATGTGATTAATATTGCTATAAGAATGTTCTTATAGCAATTGCGGGAGTTGTTATAATGGGATTTTCCGCAAGTGATACAGCAATGTTTTTATAAATCTAAAAGTGCGTAATCCTATATTAAGAGTTAAAGTGTTGTTATAAGAATAGAATTGCTGGAATAGCAGTAGTGGTGTTATTATTTTATTGTATTCCTATAATGTTACTAATAAACTTACTGTAGCTTTTAGATAAATATTTTGCGACGTCCATTATTTTCTACAAACGAGGTATTAATTTTTTTTAAATAAACAGAAACTGAAATGTTTTATTTTGCATTCTTTTCGCAAAAATATCATTTTTACTTAAAAGAATAATTATTTAAATATCAAATTTGATGTTATGCATTAATTAGCATACATTATTAAATATTTTAAAGATGCAATTTAAAAATATATTTTCTTTTATTTATTTAAAAATTGGTTATTTTTGGAGGGCAATGTATTTTTTCGAATTATTTTTATCATAAATGTCAATGAAATTTCATTCCCAGCCAAATTTTGCATTTTGGTCACAATAATTATAAATATTAATACAATTATTTTTGACCGAAAAATATTATTTATTAGTAAGATATTTTTTATATTATTAACTAATATCTATCTTCCTTTCTCAGGAAATAAATAGAAACTTCATAAAATTATTATTTGAAAATAAAAAATAATACCTTTCTCACTCTCGCATAACATAAATTATTTCAAATGAATATCATTTCAAAATAAAAACATATGCACTAATACATGTATACTAATCCTATAATAATAATACAGCACTTGCTCCGGTGCCTTATAGGATTCTTCACTTTAGTGCTATAACGTATTTATAACCTTTCGCAGCAATTACGGAGCACTCAAATTAACACTAATACTGCTGTAAGAGTATTTATAGTAGTGTTATAAGAGTGCACAAGAGTCTTATAGCAATAAAATTGTTACGTGGGCTACTTACACCTAGACAAACTTCCATAATACATTGTACAAAAAGATTGAATTATTCTCTCAATTATCATTCTTTCATTTATAATGAACCATTTTTTTCATTATTATTATTGTTGTTGTTATAAAAGGCTTCAGACAAAAACAAAATTAGAATATACAAGATACCATGAGCAATTTTTTAATTTTTCAAATGCAGTTCATTTTAGGTTTTCATTTATGAGTACAAAGTATGTCAAGTTCAAATTCACAATCCATTTAACACGTTGGTAGTTAACGTAGTTAATGAGTCATCGGTGATACATTTTAAATTTTCTTCCTCACATTTCAATGCATTACCAGTGAAACATTTTTTTACCCCCAGTGTCCAATGAGTCACATGTGATACTGTTCGAACCTACATCGTAAAGTCATATAAATGCTTTATTTCAATATTTATTACAGTATTTCAATATATTTTTTGAAAATGTTCCAAACAAATGAATATTTTTGGATCACATTGTCCACAATACGTACTGAGAAGTTTAGGTACTGATCTATTATTTTTATTTTATTTTATTTATTTATTTATCTTAAAATAGCCCAATTGCTCGTACAGAAAATACTTCATTGTTTTAACAAATAATGTACTACTACCAATTTTAATTCAGTGCAAAATACTAAACCTAAACTAATCTATAATACTAGTTTACGGAAACGGAAGCAAAATAAATTCTAGCATTTCTTCCTTCAATACAGTTTTTATTTCAAGTTTAAGTAAAATATGTATTTGCTTACTAATTTATCAATAGCATACCTTTATTAGAATTATTAGAATGTTTTTAATTACCATATGAACAGAATATTTGTAGTAAAGGTGCAAAATTTTCAATTCCCTAATGGTTATTTACTCGATCATTTTAACGACATCTTATTTGCCATCATTGATAATTTAAACATATATTATCCTAAGACCTCAATAGTTCTAAATAATCAATATTCTTAGACATTCTATTGTATTCAATTAATTATAATATAAGTTAGTCAAAAAGATAATTTCAATTTAAATTAATATAGAAATACTAAATTCAAATAATATTTTTAATGAAAACGAAATCTAACTATATAATATAAACTTACAATAATTTTATATTTTTATTTACAATCAAAGCAGCTTTCTACTGTAAAATTCAAATTGTAAAATGAAATTAATTAAGACATAATAAAAGTTCTATGGCGCCATCTAAATTTAAAACTTGAATGGCATGACAATCATTATGAAATGATCAGCAAATGACACATATAACAGATGACAGCTGACAAATGACAGATGACAGATGACAGATGACAGATGGAATTAGTAAGCAATAAAAAACAGATACTATGTTTATGGCAATTACATGATGTTACAGTTTGTATATATATATAATTTGTATATATGTTGGAGTGTTTCGTCGAACTTACAAACATCCAGATAAATGTAGAAAATTATATATAATAGTCTACTAATTAAATTTTTATATTTTATTTAGTTTTTTTTTCGTTCCCATACTTTTTCCTGTTCCATACTTAGTTCAAAATACATTAATAATTACTTTAACCTAAATTCCTCCTATAGCTATGCAAATTAATTTATTTTCACTTAAAATGTTCTGGATGAAAATGAATACTAAAGATGAATATGAATGATAATTAAATTTAAATTATCACATATCTCGTTTTTTTTTTTTTTTTTTTTTTTATAATCTACCTATAAAAATTTTTTTTTTAATTTAGTTGTAAACTTCCTGATATCATTTTCTTTTTTTAAATCTTCACTGATTTCATTATACATTTTGTATCCTATATATAGTAAATGCTATTACGAGCTACACTTAATCCAGATTCATTTTATAATTCTTTATTATATTCATTGCATCGAAGTTGTTTTGTCCCTTTTTGTCTTTTATCCAAAATAATGTTTTTGAGCATTCTGAGTCATTCATCAATCGACAAACTTTAATTATTTTATGTATATTTGTTTTTACATATATTAAAAATCTCTTTTCTATAGAACATTCATTATATATTAATTAAACAATGAAATAAAAATAAATAATAAATAAAAAATAAAAAAATAAAAAAATAAAAATTCACAAATAAAACAAATATTAAAATATCCTAAGATTATTAAGAATGTGTCATGGGTGAGCATGCATTTAGTAACATCTAAAAATTCTTCAACCCAACATACGAAAAACATCAGTTTGATATATTGTTGCGATACTACAGCTCTAAATGATACAAACAATGTCGGGCTATTGAAAAAACAAATAATGTGTATCATCGGTGATTCATTGGGCTGTGGAAGAAGCCATTTTTGGTGCTCACCGATGATACGCTGGTAGCGTGTTAAAATTTAGAATAGTCAATTAAATGTATAGCTATAAACATAGGTATTAACTTATGACTTTTACCCTTCTACTAACAGCATGTATCTGGTTTAGCTTATTTTTAGATTTTTCAAATCAAAGGTGGCGGTGATTTGCTAATGAGTTATTGCACAATTAAATGAAGCAAGCCTTCGTCTAGTTATAGATGTCTGATGTATAAAATCTGACAGTATAAAAATCAAAATAGCCTGAAGCAGTCATTTATAATTCAGAAATAGTCAATATTTGTAGTTCTATTTCTGATTTTGTAAAAATGTAGTACTAATAGCAATTTATAAGATAAGTATAGATACAATCTTATTTTTTATTTTTCTTATAACATCATGACGTAATGAATTTACTTTATTAATATTTATTACAAATGGTGTTCGTGTTCTACTAATTCCATTGAGCAATAACGTTACCAATCAGAATAAAATCTTTTAATAACAGACTTCTAACCATAAATCTAACATTATATACATATAACAAAAAAATTACTATATAGTCTATTAAATTAACTTTAATAAAATTAATTTTTGTCCTAAATGTCAATTAATGAGAATATCATGATATAAAATTTAAAAAATAAAAACAAAAACAAAAATAAAATAAATTAATAACATAATTAAATTATTTAAAATATTTGTGATAATAATTTCTAATTATTAAAATGAAAACAACGAATTATTAAAATACAAAATTTTTTTAAAAATAAAGTAAAAAAAATTAATTTTATCAAATGAAAATTAAAACCTTTAATTTCTATCACATGTGTTCTAATTAGAATAGAATATACTCAAAAATATTATAAGCAATCATAACATTAAATTGTTAATTGTAAAAGCAATATTAATTAACTATTTATTATTGTATTAAGTTTTTAATTAAAATAAATAATTAAATAAGGATTAAAACTTATTTAATTTATTATAAAATATATACATAAAAATAAAAGGATAATATTTCTATTATCCTTTATTATTGTGAAAAATCATACAACGAAATTTAAACATTTTTTTTTATACTTATCTAATTTTATCCTGTTCATTAAGAAATATAAATGCCTTAAAACAAAATATAATGTATTATTATAATAACATAATATTATAATGTATATCAATAATTTATTTAAATTTTGAAAATCAAAGATAATAGAAAAAATTTAATAAAATTATTTTTAACCTAACAATTTAAGGGTTGAATTATAAAAATGGCTCATATAACAATTTTTAAAACCAAAATAAATATGTAATATTTTAGAGCTAAAATGTTAACTTTTGAGATCACAATGTCAAACACAAATCTATTAAATTTCTTCTAAACCATATTAGTTCTAGAAGTCAATATTATTTTATCAACCTTAGTCAATTTATTCCAAACCAATATGATACAAAATATCAATTAATTAAATTTACTGGATCCAATACCAAGCAGTAGATGGGTTCTGAAATTTAAAATTATGTGTATTTGTGTGCACAATTATTAAATAAATATCAAATCAATTAAATTTAAAAAAAAAAAAAATTAAATTTTTTAAATTAAATAAATAACAACATTTTTTAATAATATGATGTAATAAAAATTCCAAAAAGCAATATTTTATAATAAAAATTTTAATTTTATATAAGAATTAAAAAATTATAAAAATTAAAAATTAAAATTCCATTAGTTTTACTCAACGAAATCTCATGGATACTCGTAATAAAACATATTTCTAAAAAAAATTAACAAAATATCGTTAATCGCCATTTTGAAATTTTTTAAAATAATTTTTTAATAAATTTTATCAAATTTGCTGGTGTAGTAAGAGAAATATTTTTTTGAATTAATTCAATTAAAAATTTTAGGTACCTACCTGTTTGTCAATAATTCTTAAATTAATATCTTGATCGATTTGGGTTGTTACACTATTTTTAAAAGACTGATGAAAACGTATAACAATCGAAATCGAATAATATATAGTCAGATTAAATTCTTATCTGACATCGACATCGATCTGACATCGATCTGACATCGATCAAACACAATTAGCGATTCCAATACCAAAAGCCTTTCGGTATTTCGGCATTTCGGTATTGAGGAAATCTCGATACCGGTATTACCGGTATTTTCGGTATTATTTATGGAATAAAAATATCTAAATAAGCACCAAGAATAAAACAATTTTTCCCAATATATTACACAATACAATTCATTGTTTATTTAATATAGTTTTTAAAAAAAGAAACGATAATTCATCATTATTATGGTTATTAAAAAAGAAAAAGAAGAAACAGTTCGATAATAAAATTAAAACAAAACAATTAAAAATTAAACATATACAGTAATTAATACAATGGGGTAAAGTACCTTATTTTTTTTAATTCCTTCTTCTTGTGAATTAAAATATGCTCGCAGAAAATATAAATTTACGATGCTTTCATCTGAAAGGCGTGATCTTATTTTCGTGCAGATTAATCCTGCTGCAGTAAACGCACGCTCAGATTCTACACTTGTAGGACGAACGTTCATAAGGAAATTATAAACATTTTGCAAATATTTTCCTCTCATATTTTCTGATTCGAAATATGTTATTTCCCTACGTATAACTTTGGTGAGATCCTTACCTTATTGCGCTTATTTTGTTGGGTTTTTTCCATCATAATTTTCTGCAATTTTTGCTTAATTGTAAGAGATTTGTCCTGAATAGGAATTTCTTGTTCAATATTAACCAGTTCTACATCATCGTCGGATTTATCAGCCACTGCCACTGCTTCGTCTATATTTTGATCTCCCAAACGTTCAACCAACTTAACAATTATTTGTGTTATGGCTGTTTTGCATATTTGATTAAATATTCCGTAATTGTCATCGTCTTCATGGTTTGATGGATTGTACAAATAGTGTAATACATATGAAAAGTTCGTACGCTTTTCAAAAATTTTGCATTTTAATGTAGTTTTTAATGCAATACTTAGTGATGTTTTTTGTTGTGCAAGCTCATTTAACATGAATTTTAAGGTAATATCTGCTTTATATGGATTTGAATCTGCGCAGCACAAACTTTCAACTGCCACCTTAATTAAGGTGTTAAAGCTGATATTATTGTTGAGAGTAGCTGAAATTCATCTTCCAAAATACAAGTATTATTATTTAAATCAATAAGTGCTTTTCTAACGCAATTTTTCAGCATATAAAATCTTTCTAGCATTGCTAATAAACTGTTCCAGCAAGTTTTAGAATCTAATATCAACACCAACTCTTTTCTAACCGCTAGTTGTATACCATGCCATCCGTTGTCAGCGCAACAATGTCCGCCTGTAGTGAAATACCGTGATCTTTCAATTTTTTATCAACTAGCTCAATGCATTTGTCTGCAGGCATAGACCCTGAAATACGACTTAATCCAAGGTTCCAGAAGCTTTTACTAGAATGGACATTTATGTTAATGTAACGTCGATTTCTGCTTGACGTCCATTTATCGAATGTAATGCTGAACTTATCTCCACTGAATTTTCTAGACAACAGTTCATTTTTCAACTGCATTCTAATTTTTTTGCAGTAATTCATTACCATTGATTGAATAGAAGTTGACGATGTAGGAATTTCACCAAGTCCTCTTGCTGTTAATGCTCGTCTTAAATCAATGGAAGTACAAAAAATACTAAAAGCTAAACCATCTTTAGCTGTCATTCGAGCTAAAACAGCAGGCAATGTATTATCTTCTTCAGTTTGAAAATAGTTGGTAATTCTTCCAACATTTTTATTCACATTTGAAGTACAAGGAGGATTCTCGGTAACGCTCGGAACGCACATCTTTTAGATTTTAATGAATTTATTCCATGGATAGTTTTCAAATGTGTGTGCGCATCCCACTTGAACTTCCACTACAGACTTTAATTATTTTCATGCATTTATTGCACCTACCTAGTTTTCCATTTCGTTCTCGAAGAAAATAGTACCAGACTGAAGTTTGGTCTTGGCTTCCTGGGCAATTTTTTTCAAAAATATGACTGTCCATGTCCATGGCTTAAAATTTTTTATTTAATTTTCAATTAAACAGA
The DNA here is from genome assembly GCA_963942445.1 of Argyra leucocephala. NCBI lineage: Eukaryota > Metazoa > Arthropoda > Insecta > Diptera > Dolichopodidae > Argyra > Argyra leucocephala. The sequence continues at coordinate 16,026,936 of OZ012679.1, read as the reverse complement.
AATTAAAAGTATATTTACCTTTCGTATGGTTTTTGTTTATATAGCGATAAAACTGAAATTAATACACTTGATATTATTTACTGCAGTATAATCTATTCTATACTATTATGTATATAATTAAATTGCACTCTCTAACATCAGAATGTACATATAGATTGACGAGACAAGAATTTTGGATATTCATAAAACAAAAAAAAAATAGATAAATCATCTTGCTACCATGACTACATTTCATTTATTATCACGCTTACTAAGATGGATTATAAAAATTTAAAACAACAAACGTAAACGATGTTCAAAAATCTAAAACAACGAACGACGTTTAAAAATTTATTAAAAACGTACATATGTACATATATATATGATGCATTTTAAATGTTAAAAAAAACTAATACCGGTATTGTTGCATGCGGTATTTCGGTATTTCGGTATTCGATTGAAGCCTGTAATACCGGTATTTTGGTATCGGTAATACCGGTATTGGAATCCCTAAACACAATTCTAAAAAAGTAAATATACATAAATCCTTTCTTACCTACTCGAGCCTTTCTATCTCACCTACACCTACCCAAAACAAATCAAAGCCAATTTCTGAACTTCTAAAATAAAATGTATTTAATACAAAAAAAAAAAATAATATTTACAATAAAGATTTCAAAAATGGTTATTATAAAATATTTTAGAAAAAGAAAAGAACAAAACTGAACAAAAAAAAATTAAAAAATTTCGATAATTTTTAATTTTATTTTTTGTCATTTTTTATGACAACAAATATTCAAAACGAGTATCAAAAAGCAATAAAACGTAGTTAATAAGAAAAATTAATATTAGCTATTAATTAAAGCAATAAAATTTTAGACAACGAAATTAAATTGTATAGAAATTGTATAAAAATATAATATAATGTATATTTAATTAATCTATTAATAATAATTAATATTAAAATAATTAATATAAATTAAAATAAGTGAAACGAATTGTGATCAAAAATTTATAAATTATTTTTTTTTTAATAAATATTTAGGAAGGCTTTTTTAAATTATTTTTTTTTTTTTTAATAAATTAAATTAAGACAATTTTAATAAAAATTTATAACATGATTTATTTATTTATATATATATAAGTAATAATTTAATAATATAAATTTAATATTAAATGTGTAAAACTACTAGTTATAGTATCTATGTGTATTCAAAAATTAATAAATTACTTAATGTATATATGAGCCTTGACAGTAAAATGTATTTTTACTATCAAATCTATTAATAGATTTGAATTTTATTCAAATTATTGTATAAATATATATTATATAGAATAATATAGTAATTAGAATTAATAAACTATAATCCAATAATTTTAAGAAAAATATTAAAGTAGGCAATGTAATCCATATTATATAAATAAAATGCAATATTAAATGTAAAGAATTAAAATAAAACCTTTTAAAATTAAAATTTATTATAAAACATAAAATGTAACAGTTAAATATAATTAACCATGATAACATAATTTAAAAAAAAATATATAATATTTACTTGATAATATATTTATATTTTTTAATAATAATATATAGTAATTAGTATAGTATTATCTATAAGTTATTTTGTATAATTTATTTCTATTGTAATACTAAAATTATATTTATATTAAAATAAAATATATTAATTATTAAACTTAAATAATTTAATAATCTATTAACTTTTTTTTTTATTTAATTAATTTTATTTCCCATGGATTTATCATTCCTGTAATATTCTATTATATTATATTATATTTTGTTGTAGAACATCTGCATACTTTAAATTAATTTTTTTTTATTTATGTTTTAAATAGTTAATCAAATTAATTAAAAAGTAATTTTGGTGTATTATATTATTATAAACTAAATATATAATATTTAAGAATATAAAATATATGTACATTTATTTATTAAAACATAACATGGACCAATATATTATAGAATATTAATTTAAATACAAAAATAACAACTGTATCGCATTTTATAACGAAAAGTAGTTATATAAGATTGAAGCACCGAGTGGAAAGAAATATTATCTAAGACCAAAATCTGTCCTACATTATAGGGCTATCTGATTAAGAAAATATTTATTAAGTACCAATTAAAATAAGAGTTGTATATACTAACTATACATATACATTATCTATTAATTCTGGAACAAAATAATAATAATCAAATAAATAACTATATTTAATACCAACATATTGCCTAACTATATACATAAGGATAGTTTGGCTTTTGAAAACTTAAAACAACAGAAAAAATCATTCTAATCATATATTACATAGTGCTGCCACCACCAGCATTTAATTACAAAAAAAAAAAAAAATGGGAAAAGAAAAAAAAAGTTCATTTAATGGCTATTAAAATCTATATTACTAATATTATAATTTTTTGCTAGTACATTTAAACTATATACATACCTATATAAACCAATCTATATATAATAAAAATAATATAAATGTATTTTTTTCATTTTATGAAATTAATAAGAAATTATAAATTTCTATATTAAAAATTATTAATCTACATATATTTATTAAAAAAGTTAACCCTTTCACTGCCGAATTACAATTCAATGAACCAACTATTTTTATATTAATATAATACTAGGTGGAATAAAAATAAATAAAAATTCTATACCAAATTTTTGTCCATCAAAAGGAGCATAAAAAGTAGTGAACGGGTTAAATAAATATTAAAAAGTATAATTATTATATTATTAACACCTTTATTTAAATAATATAAATTATATAATATATATGTTGTCTTTTATGTTTACATTTTCATATATTATTTTTCTTAAAATCTATATTATATCAAATATTAAAAATTAACAAAATAATTAATAAAACAAAATAACAACAACAAAAATGTAGATATTTTGAAATGTTAGTCCTGAATTATTAATGTAATACATAATTATAAAATATTAAAAAACAATTAAACAACTTAAAAAGAAAAAAATGAATTAATATAAAACTAAAAAAAAAAAACAAAATAATAGTACTAAAATATTGTTTAAATAATAAAATTGAATAGCAAAATGTGAAAGCAATATACATAAATTTATAAAAATAATAATATATATACATTTAAAAAAAAAAAAAAAAAACAAAAACAAATTAATAAAAAAATAAATTTTTAATAATACATTTTTTTTTATAATAATATATTATATTATGTAAAAAATTGTAAAACTATATTGTGTAATTTAATGTAAATTAATTATCTAAAAAAAAAAAAAACAAAAATAAATAATATATAAAAAAAAATATAATATTTAAAAATATTCTGAAAAATTTTACAAAACAAGAAAAAATAAAATAAAATTAAAATTAATGAACAAAAATTTCTGTTTTTATTTTAAAACTATACAACGAAACAAAAAAAATTAATGGTTATAAAAAAATATTTATGTATTTTTATTATTATTATTATTATAAATACTATTATTATTGTTACTATTATTGTTATTGTTATTTTTATTATTAATAATATTAATACTATTATTTATATTATTAATATTAGTATTTATATTATTATCATTATTATTATTATTATTACTATTATTATTTATATTATTATTGTTATTTTTTTATTTATTATTATTAGTATTAATATTATTGTTCTTATTATTTATATTATTAATATTATTTTTTATTTATTATTATTTTTATTATTATTATTATTATTATTGTTATTATTATTATTATTATTATTATTATTATTTATATTATTATTATTATTTTTTTATTTATTATTATTTTTATTATTATTATTATTTTTTTATTTATTATTATGTTTTTATTTATTATTATTTTTTTATTTATTATTATTTTTATTATTATTATTATTATTATTATTATTATTTATATTATTATTATTAGTATTATTGTTCTTGTTATTTATATTATTATTAGTTTTTATTTATTATTATTTTTATTATTATTATTATTCATATTATTATTATTAGTATTATTATTTATATTATTATTATTATTTTTTTATTTATTATTATTTTTATTATTATTATTATTTATATTATTAATATTAATATTATTGTTCTTATTATTTATATTATTATTATTATTTTTTATTTATTATTATTGTTATTATTGTTATTATTATTGTTATTATTATTTTTTTATTTATTATTATTTTTATTATTTATATTATTATTATTATTAGTATTATTGTTCTTGTTATTTATATTATTATTATTATTATTATTTTATTATTATTTTTATTATTATTATTATTATTTATATTATTATTATTAGTATTATTATTCTTGTTATCTTGATTATTTATGTTATATAAATTCTACCTAACATGTCTAAATGAGCAAGCCATTTAGTTGAAATTTTGATTACATGATATTCAATTAAATATTAAATCAAATTATGTAAATATTAATTTTTATTACACCATTATTAATAATTTATTTTCTATATATTGTTTTTATTTATTTATCTTTTTGGATTATAAAATAATAGCTTGTAAGCTTTTGCTGTTTTTCTGTACACATTTAAAAAATAATATAAAATTTAAATGTATTGTAATGTAATAAATTATTTTAAAAAAATATATACATATATTTAAGGAAACAAATAAAAAAAATGAAAAAAATAAAAAAAAATTGGAAAAGTAATAATTTTTAATGAAAAAAAAGGCAACGAATAAAAAAATCAGAAACGAAATAATAATAATAAAGAAAAATGTGTATTTGTAATTTTTGTCCGTATAACTATTAATTAAGGAAATAAAACTAAAAATATTTATTAACAAAAAAAAAAAACAATAGTAAAACTGAATGTTAAAAAGAAAATAAAAAATTATGTATATTATTTTTAATATACAGCCAGCCAGCTTATATAATGTATATTATATTATTATAGAATAAAAACATTTAAAATTTTTTTTGCAAAATAATATATTTTTTCTTTGAATTTTTAAAAATAATTTAAAGAACATTTTATTTTAAGCATATTATTTAAATTTTTGAATAATTTTGAATTATTTTCTATTAAAATTATATTTAAATTTGGTTCAATAACTTCTGTAGTGCTGTAAAAAAAATTATGTTGAACAAATGATTTACTTCAATCTGATTTCGGAATCAATGTATAGTGAAGTAATAGGATATAATTATGACTGATTGATTGTAATTAGCTTTGCGCAGAGGTGATATCTATCGTAACCAATGATGGCTTACTGAGGTGCAATTATTGCTAGTTGAAAACTTTAACCAATGCCTCGCCATATCAACGTAAAATATCGTTCGCGACGGCAATTTTTGATAGTCAGAAATGGCTAAATAAAAAAAAAAAAAAATGGGTTCTTTTAGATCGAGTTAATAACGCCAATTACATAATACAACTTTCATTAGGAAAACCACCGTTTCACTTATATTTGAAATCGAACCTCTGAAAATTATGATACAAAGTCTTATGACAGTTAAACAATTAACAAAAATTCTAATCTAATATTTTATACCAACTGATAGTAATATTTTTCATTTTGCATTCAAAATTAACAAAATTTAACTGCTTTCTACATTTAAAATTTTTTTTATTAATTTTTAAAAAAAAATTAAAAAAAATTTCTGTTTGTCATTAACAAACAACCTAAAAGCCTAAAGTCGATTGACCTGAAGTAATTTAATTTTTTCAAAAAATTTAATAACATTTTTGTGGTGGTTAACAGATAGCCTAAGAAGGTTAATTTATACCTATATACTTTACTACTTTGACATAAAGTAAAAAATTTATGACAAAGTATGTATGTGTATTTGTGTTTATAAAATATCAAATCAATTAAATTAAAAACAAAAAAAAACATTTTGTTTAAAAAAACCAAGAATTTATATTTAATTGATTCTTTGATTGACATTTATGATAAAAATTTTGAATTTATAAAATGAATGATAAATCTCAGCCTGATTTTAATTAATTACTAGTGTGATAGGTTTTGATAACTACTGAAATGTCGATGTAAATTTATTTTTCTACGATTTTAAATAAGTATGAAATTCAATAAATAATTTGTTTTATTGACTTAATACATTACTTAGGTGGTCAACAAGCAATGCACGGTCTGAGTAGTAAATTTATTCCTGCCAGTAACGAACTGCTTCTATGTGTCAAAATACGACATTTTTCATATTACCGAATATTAATTTTTTTAACCAATATATTTTCTGTCCGAATGTATTTGATCTTCGAATCTGAATACGAATATTTTCTATGCTAACGTATTTTCATTTATTAACTACTAGATATTCGAACCTAATATATATTAGCCTGTTGAGTCAAATAACTTAATTAATTTGTTTTACCAAAACAAAACAAATAAGCTTTACTGATTTGAATAAATATGAAAAATATATTTCTACAATAATTTCTATTTCTACGTATGTAAAAAAGTTCGTTATTAAATAACCACAATAATAGTTCAGCTGAAGGATAGTGTTTTTTAAAGTTCTACTGATCGATCATCACATAAACAATTACTGATTTTGGGAGAGTATAGGTATAATGGTCTCTATTATCCACAATTTACTTAACATTACTTTATATCAGTTTCTGTTGTATTGTAAGCTAAGAAGTTAATTTTTTTTGAACCAATGACATAATTAAGCTTTAAATTCATTAAGTTTAACTTAAATTTATTTTTTTTATCGTAAAACAAAAACAACCAATTAAATAAGTGTATTAAATTTAAATAAATAAAAAATCATTATTATTTTAATAAGAAAAATAATTCGATGTTTACAACAACCAGAAAAAAAGAGTAACTTATTATTATTATTATTATTATTATATTATAAGAGAAATTAAAAATGCAAAAAGAAAAAAAAAGAAAAACAAACAAACAATTATGAAACAAAAAGTAAGTTTTGTATATTATATTTTCATAATAAATAGTGTAGAAAAAGAAAAATAATGTAAAATATCAGAGTTTTTGTTTTATTTCAAATTTCAGAAAAACTACAGTCCTTTAGTCCTTTATTACCCAAGTCTTATAAATATTTAGTTTTCCAATGATGAATCAATCTAAAACCAATAAATCTAATTCAATTAAACTTACTTTACTTACTTACTTGGTGGGCGCTACAGACCTTGAATGTCCTGGGCCAGGCGCAAAATTGTCCTCCACTGATTTCGATCACGAGCGGAATCTCTCCAATTGGTGATTTGAAGTTTTTTCATATCTGCCGATACTTCATCGCTCCAACGAAGGTGTCGCTTCCTCGACGACGCGTTCCCTGGGGCTTGGATTGGAAGAGTTTCCTAGCCGGAACATTTTCATCCATACGTTCTACATGGTCTAGCCAATGAAGCCGTCTTATTGTGACTTTTTTTAGCTAGGTCCATGTCGTTGAACAGCTGGTTTAGTCCAAACCCCTTCGTCTGACACAGGAACATAATTCAATTAAAACATTGAAAAAATGTATTACTATTGTACTTATTGGTGCAATATTTATATTTGCACATAATATTGGGTGTCGATGAGAAATAACATTATAATATTGAGACATGCAATTATAATAGTAATATCAGTAGATTGAGATAAACAGTTATATTTGATAGTATTTAGAAATGCAATTGAAATGATGATATCATTCGTCAAAACTAAGACATTATGACAGACCAGACTAGCCGTACTTAAGTTAACTGAATACATTTTAATGTATTAAAACAAACAAACAACGTAATACAACTTAAGTTACGCCTGTTAAAACTTCTTTTAACAACTGAAAATTTTGTAAAAAAACGTTGATTATCTCAAAAAAATCCGTTAATTTTTTTTTTTTTTTTGAAAAATTATGTGTAAACAATATCCTTAAAATATTTTTGCTCTAAGCCGGACTCCGAAAAAACCCTGATGTATAACAGATTACGGTCCAAAAACCTACCGCGGTTAAATAGCTTAACAAAAACTGAATCAATCAATCAATCAAGGTTCAAACCTATTCAGTTGCTCATAGAACGGAATCGTTATGTAAACTTGGCTATATTTTTAAAATTAAAATTTCAAGAAAATAAAGAAATAGCAAGAAATACTCATCTCAAAAATAAATTATTTTAATTTAAATAATTTTACATTGTGGATTTTGTAAACCAACGTAATTTAATTGTATTAAATTGTACTCGGTGCAAAGCAGATGCTAACCTAATATCGTTAAAAAGGTGTGACATCAGTACTATGGTAGTTTACAAGTCTGATTATGTACAAAGTTTGAAGATTAAAAATAAAATTAAATTATACAAAGCTTTATTAGTCTAACCGTGTAACAATATTGCAAAATGTTATACAAAAATAAGGAATGTGAAAGAAGGCAGACAGACCACACCATGTTATTATAAAACAAAAACAAATCTTCGTTTTTCGATTTTGTGATGGTGAAATTTTGCGAATAAGGCTTACCACATCAATATCGTTTAATATACTTTTAGATTTTTACTGGACTACAGACATCGAAAAACTTATATGTTCTTTTATTCAAACCACTTAGTAAAACTGTCTAGACTAATCATTTTTTTTTATTACAACCGTTTAATGAATTTTGTTTAGATGTGGTAAATATAGTGATTAACCACACATATTTCAGCTGGAATTACAAAGAGGATAATGGTGTAATCATACTAAAATTAATGCAGAAAAAATGTCTAAAATCAACCAAGTGGATACCAAATACCTACTGAACTGATGAGCAGAACTTCCAATTATTAGATTTTACGGTAATGAAACAAAAACACAAAAAAACAAAATAAGGTAATGTATAAAAATTAATATGGGCAAAAATAATTATACTAACTCAACGAAATTTCATTATAATGTAAAGAGTTCTTAAACACACTTTTTATTTAAAATATTTGTAAATTTCTATCTTACGCAGAAAATTTCAGATTAAGTGTTGCAAATTTACCACAAATACATAATATTTATATTAGTAAGGATTTTAGGGACAAAACTAATTTTTTATAACTCCAAAACTATGATGGAGACTACACTGGATGGATAGTCAGATTAATATTTTCATTAAAATTATAGTAAAACAGATTAAGCCTCAATATACTATTTAGCAAAGCTCACTGCAATTTGGTGGCACAATTTGTATTGAACAATATTTTTATTATAATATTTAGCACTCTTCTATGGACAGTTTTGTGAGTGAACCAGGTTATTTATGTATAAAATATAACAATAGCGTTATCTATATTGAGCCTCAACATACTATTGAGCAAAGCTCATTGTAATTTGCCTACATAATTTGTACTAACCAAACTTCTTACTATATTTGCTATTCTTTAATATGGACAGTTTTTGGATTGAAACAGGTTATTTATATATAAAAAATAGATATGTTATAATATATATAATTAGCTTCAATATACTATTTAGCAAAGCTCATTGTAATTTGGCTACATAATTTGTACTAACCAAAATTCTTACTATATTTACTATTACTATTCTTTAATATGGACAGTTTTCGGATTGAAACAGTTTATTTATATATAAAAATATAACAATAGCATTATCTATATTGAGCCTCAATATACTATTGAGCAAAGCTCATTGTAATTTGCCTACATAATTTGTACTAACCAATCTTCTTACTATATTTGCTATTCTTTAATATGGACAGTTTTTGGATTGAAACAGGTTATTTATATATAAAAATATAACAATAGCATTATCTATATTGAGCCTCAATATACTATTGAGCAAAGATCATTGTAATTTGGCTGCACAATTTGTACTAACCAAACTTCTTACTATATTTGCTATTCTTTAATATGGACAGTTTTTGGATTGAAACAGGTTATTTATATATAAAAAATAGACATATTATAATATATATATATAGCCTCAACGTAAGATTGCTCATTAAGCTCATTGTAATTTGTCGACTTCTTTTTATACTTTAGCATTCTTCTATGGACAGTCTTTAGATTGAACCAGATTATTTATATATAAAAAATAACCATAGCATAAACTATATTGAACCTCAATATGCTATTGAGCAAAGCTCATTGTAATTTGTCGGCTTTTTATTATATACTTACCATTCTTCTATGGACAGTCTTGGGATTGAACCAGATTATTTGTATATAAAAAATAGCCATATAATGCCATCTATATTTATATAATAATATTTCTCAATAGTAATGTAAAGTACTTATAAACAATAACAACAGTTAACAAATTAAAAGTACCCCCCTTTTAGAATTATTGTCTAGGAATATTAACCTATACCTACTCAATGTAATCTGTTCTTTAATCTGTTCTTTGCTAGCTTTAATTTCCATCACCATTTTCAAACAAGTCATGAATCGATCTAATTAGTAAATTTAATAAATTTTGTAGTGTAATAAAATAAAAATAGCTAACTACGAAATATAATTATTAACAAATTTTGATAATCCATCCTTTAAAAATCCTTTAAATTCGTAAACAATTTCAAATATCAAAATTGACACACAAATACATTGACAATTTATTTTTTTTTGCTTTTATTATTTTTTATTTGACCTCTTAATAATTATTAACTAATAAAGTAAATTTAAGATTTTTTTTTTTTTTGAACAAAATAACAATAACAAAATAAATAAAATGAGAACTTAGAAAAAAAAAAATAAAAGTGAAAGAAAAATGATGAAGTCAATAACGTCCTTAAAAAAACAAAAAAAAAAAAAAAAATATGAAAGAAAAATTAAATTTCCTTTTTATGTCCAGTTGTTTTAGAAAAGAATAGAATAGACATCACACCACTTAACTAAAATCAAATATTTATTTAGAAATCAAAATTAATTTAAGAAAAGAAAAACAAAAAACAAAAAAACAACAACAAAAAAATAATACAATTTTATTTGTCTCTTTCTTTTATTATTATTTGACTTGATTTTTCATTTCGTTTACACTCAACTCAGAATATTTCAGTTTATATTATTAAAAAAAAAAAAGAAAAAACACAAAAAAAAAATATTAACTCACTTGAACTGTATTATCGTCACTTTTTGAACATTAAGTAAATTTGAAGAAATTTTTGTTTGTTTATTTTCGTATTTCTATTTTTTTTTTTTTGTTATTGTAACTTTTTAACTTAACGAAAATCATCATCATCATCATCATCATCCACACAAAATTCATCAACATCATTTAAAATCATCAACAATTGTCATTTTAATATAAAAATTTATAAAAACAAAAAAAAAATATATATATATATTTTCTGTTCCAGATTTGGAACTCTTCCGCCTGAATAAAAATGTACTGGTTAGTTGTAGTAGTAGAGTAGAGTATACTAATAGTAGTAGTAGAAAATAATATAGTAGTAGTAAATGAGATTTAAAGTAAATCATAGCTATTTCTGATAGAAAATAAAATTAATAATAATATGTAGTATTAATTTTAGGTTGAGTACTCTTTTTGTGGTGAATTTCATTTTTAATTTTGGTTTTAATAAGATTTAGACAATTCGGTAGAGAGCTCTATAAGTAGTAATACTGTAGAACAGTTCAATGAATATAAATAGAAATATCCATAATTTTTTATAATTAATATCAAAATCCCAGCAAAACAAACTCTAAACAAAGTGATATAATTTAATTAAATACCAATTTTTAATATAGTAAGGTGGGTATGATAAATCGAAATATTAAATAAATAAATACTAAGCACAGTAAGCACGCATTCATGATTCATTATATTTAATCTGTAAATTGAGAAAAAATCCAGTACAATAATATTAAACCAGCTTTTATGCTTTCACTTGTACACTGTTGGTGAAATTTTATAAATATTTTTAAAAAATAAAAGATGCTGGTTAATTTAACAAATTTACTTTATTCCGGCACGATTTTATTCCATTTATGATCCATGATTATGACTGAAAGGTCGAAACACGTGTCGGAATAAAATAAGTTTGTGAAATTAACAAGATTCTTTTATATTTTAAAAAATATTAAACCATTTCACAACCCGATTTTCATTATTATTCTTTTAAATGATAAAAAGCGACGTAGCGAAGCTAAATATTATTTCAAAATTTCAATTAGAAATTTCAATTTAAAATTTTATCACATGTATAAGTAAAATTATTTAATTATAGAAAAATTATTTAAATTTATCAATAGATACAGAGTGCCTAACTTTTATCGCTTGTATTAAATTAAATTTAATATTTTTTCTTAAATAAATTATTATTTGTATGTGGTTGTTGTCTTAGATAAATCAATACTAAAAAAAATTTATATAAAAGTAAAATATATTGAAATGATGAAAAACCATATTCATATTAAAACTAAGTGCAATTTTACCAAACAGTTATCTAAGATAGGCCACAGTGGTGAAATGGTGTAAACGATTTAAGATCTTTTACGGGTGCTGTAGAACAAATATATGATGAATGATGATATGATATGTTTACCACATGAGATAATAAAATAAAAAAAATTTAAAAAAAAAGCAACATGTTAAAAAGGCTACACAAATATTTTTCAAAGCAAAATTTACTTTTTTTTTTCTTTATTTTGTTTTAAATAATACATTTTGCTTATAATTCTGGTATGTGAAATACATAATAAATAATTAAATTAAGTTTTATATATCATAGCTTAGGTTTAAGCTGTTTGATCTTATTGTTTTTCTTGTATATAATTAAATTTATTTAAAATAAGCTAACGAGATTTTATTAAGAAGACAAAAAGGAAAATTATATAAAATTAATATAAAATGAATATAAAAATAAATAAAAACAAAAAAAAAACAATTTATAAATAAATTTGTAATTGCCAAGTTGAATTGTTTCATTTTTTAATTTTTTCGTGTTTTTTTTTTTTTTCTTTTTTAATTATTACATTATTAGTCTTTAATTTTTTCACACCCGCTAACACAATTACAACAACAATATTATTATACTTATTCAAAAAAAAATTAAAATCGTTAATATACCGTTAAGTACTAACCTCTAATGTTATATTAAAACTATCTATTCAATATTCTTTGATTGCCAATAATTTTTCTATTTTGATCATAAGCCAATGTTAGTTTTCTAAAACACCAATCCATCTTCTTGATCTGAACATTGGATTCTTCCAAACAAATATTACTATTACAGAAAATTAATATACTCTTGAGCTGAAGGTAAGTAAATATACTACTGTACTACAAAATTGAAAAAAAAAAAAAACAATAATAAAAACAAAAAAAAAATTGTCATTTTGATGAGCTACAAAAAAACAACAAACCAAACAATAACAAAACAAAAAAAAAATGTAACAAAAAATATTTTCAATTTTTCTTATATAAATACACAAACACATATACAAATAAAAATAACTACAGTTATAAGAAAACTAATTTTTTTTTTCCCTATTTTTCTTTTTGTTTTTCATCATCCTCTCATTCCCTTGAATAAATACAAAATTTTGACTTAAATATTTACTTGTTGAATTTCTTCTCTACTAAAATATTAAACACCCACTCTGACTGTGTTATTCGCTTCTGTTACTCCGGTTTATATTTTTTTTTTTTTTTTAAAACCCCTTCTAAAATTACAAAGGCACTCATCACAATCATTACCAATACATTGTTAGAGAGTACCAGTAAAATTCGCGTTTTTCTTTACTGAAATTCATTTTCATTGTGTATATATAGTAAAAGAAAATATTATGAAATTTAAATAGAAAATGAAAATAAGTAGTCGTCGCCTTGTTTCTTTACAAGTAAAAAAAAAAAAAAAAACAAAAAAAAAACAACAAAAATAAAACTTAAGAAATGATTTTTAAAGAGAGGCTGAGTGATAAGAATGAATTGGTTGAAAATTTCTTCGTTAGAATGTCTTTAAAGAACATCAAATCATATTGTGTGTATATATATATATATATATATATTATACATATATATTTGTGTTTATAAACAAATTTAATAATCTTATATTTATCTTTTGTTATGTATTTATATAATAATATAATGTATTTAGATGATTGCGTTTGTGTATATACATATTATTCTTATGTCATAAGTTATTATTTGATTTTTTAATAAAAATTTAAAATGCTATACTGTTGCTTCCTCTGTTCCTGTTACTACATGCTATTATTCTTTTGCTATACTATTTACTAATATTTTAAATTTGTTGTAGTAAATATTGTATTAAATTTTTTTTATCCTTAGAGTGAAACAAAAAATCAATTTATAAAATATGAGAAATACTGCAATACAATTTTTTTGGTTAAATTTAACACACTTTATAATTATAATAAAATCAGAAATTGCACAAGAAAATATTTTAGGTTCGATTTTGTATACGCTTTTTGTATAAAGCAGTAATTCAAGTTGGTATCTATATATTTATTTATTTATAACAGTGGGATCTGCAGATAAATATATATAAGTCCTTTTCTCTTTCGAAATGTGGCCTTTTTTATATATTAATTAGCAAAGTTACCCGACGTTGTCCGGGTCGACCACAAAATGTATCGAATTTAGTTCAATGAAGTTTGATTTATGAATCGAATTGAAAATTATTGGTTTATTAAAAATATTCTAATATTTTTTTTCAGTACGATAACAAAATATCAACAATACTACAACTTAAACTATACTGATATTAAAATTATTTCTTTGTAAACAATATTTCGGTGGTCTTTTCTGATGAAGTATAGCCAAATACGTTCCTTGCTGTTGAGGTATTCTTGAAATAAAGATATGTTTATGCCTTGTCCACCAACAATTGAAATTTGTACTTAAATGAAATGAGGATGCCAAGTTCTTATTCTTAATCTAGTACCGTAGTTTTGGCTTCTTCAAGTTTCGTAGAAACAATATTGAATTCTAATTGATGAGGAACAACAACTTCATTTTCATAGATAACTGTATCTATCGATTTGTATACATGGACCCCCTGGAACACTCTGCAGTATTTTCTGATTAATGAAACGAATCGTCACATTTTTGTGGCTAATTTACGTAGCCACTTCACATAGTCATGTAAGAATTTTATATTGATTACTAAATTTGAAAATACATGTTTTTTTATTTTTCATAGAGTATCTATGAATAAATTTTCAAGTCTGTAACACAATCTCTTTTTTTGAAACATTTCTGATAGAGTATGTAAGTGTTAATTTTTATGCCTGTAACACTATTGGTTTTTATTCCTGAGACGTACATGCTAAGAGTTGTACGGCAGCAACCCGAACCAGTCCAAATTTTTGAAATCCGTAACAGTCAAATTTCTTTATTTGTGAAAGAGAATCTAAATGTAAATTTTGATACCAGTTACAGAGATGGTTTTGAAAAAATACTTCTGAGTCTTGCTAGGAGTTGTACGGCAGCAACCCGAACCTGTCGTCTGATGGCTTTGTTAAGTACAGCGTCCGGTACCTTATTTGACCATGAATAACTGTGAAAATTTCGGAACTCTATCTTTAAAACTGTGGGCGTGTATAGCGAACAAACAAACAAACAAACTTTCACTTTTATAAGTATAGAAGATTATTTTTAGAATTTTTTCAAGATTCTGTCATTCTATCATTGACTCTATTATTGTATGTTTAACTACATACTTATTTCAATACATATTATTATTATTTATGTATGTAGCTATATACATATATTATTTTAGACCCACTTTCTGTTGAGTTAGGGACTTGACATTTTTAACAAATCTTGGATCCCGATTAAAGCACCTTCTGCCAAATTTGTTGGACCTGCTTTTCGCCAGAGCTCTTTTGAACGAAAATTCATATCTCAGAAACTGGACCGATTTGGTTCCAATTTAATACACATTTGTTGGGTTCCAATGAAAACTATTTTTCTTATTAGAAAATTTGAGGGAACTGCGGAGTTCGGAGTTGTATGACAGCTATCCGAACCAGTCAAAATTTCGAAAAAATGTGAAAGGCATATTTGTTTATTTTTGAGGGAGTACCTGTGTGAAAATTTTCAGCTCTGTAGCACCTTTAGTTTTTGAAATATGTTAGGCGGGAGCTCGGAGTTGTATGACAGCTACCGGAACTAATCAAAATTTTGGAAAACGGTAAGATCCGTATTTATTTATTTTTGAGAGAGTACCCGTGTACAAATTTTCAGCTCTGTAGCACCTTTTGTTTTTGAAATATGCTCGTTGGGTGCTAGGAGTTGTATGGCAGCTACCGGAACCAGTCAGAATTTTGGAAAACAACATATCACGGGTTCGATTCCAAGTAACAGAAAACCATCCTGTAAAATTTGGTTGAAATTGGTCCATACGTCTCGGAGGAGTTCTGACACAAACATACATACATACATACATACATACAAACATCCTTCTTTATACATAAGACATTATTTGGTATATAATGTAAAATATTGTATATTATATTACTTTATATTAGTTTTATTATATTTTTTATTATATTATTTTATTATTTATTTATTTCTAGTTTAGATCAAACAGATTACAATTAATTCTAAATCTAAAAAAAAAGCAATTAATAAATTAACAAAATTATTGTAAGCAAAGTACTTTACAATTTACAAAAGAAAATAGAGAAGGAAATGAGAAAAGTAGAACAAAGGTTATTTAAAGTATGTTGTGATGATAATATGATGTTAAGACTTATGACAAAATAAGCGGTAGAATATTTATTTTTTTTTTGTTTTTGTTTTTTAATCACATACAATATATTCTCTATTAAAATTCGGAATCAAATATTTAATTCCAAAAAAACTGTAGCAATAAAGCTTTTTGAATTTGATTTCAATTTAGCGAAGGATCCGTATAACTTTTATCTTTATTCGATAACATAGGCGGCTAATTAATTGGCTCATATATCCTGTAATTTGTCCGATGATAAAGTGTATTATAATAATATTCATTAAACGAAACCGTGTATTTGTTCCCAAGAAAATTTTCCAAATTCCCAAGAGATTAAATTATGTAGCTTTAAGCGACCTTTATATGGAGTTCGAATAAGAGGTTTAGTCCAGGGTAGATTACGTAAAAGATGCTTCAAGAATTTTTTCTAAATTGGCTCAATTGCACTAATATGAATATTATAGTTTGATGACCACACTTCACTAGAATACTCAAGATTGGAATGAAGTAGTTACATGTACAATGATTTGGTAACATATCGATCATGATTTGGTAACATATCGAGTTCGAATAAGAGGCTTAGCTCAGTTTAGATTACGTAAAAGATGCCTGATGAATTTTTCTGAATTGGCTCAATTGCACTAATATGAATATTATAGTTTGATGACCACACTTCACTAGAATACTCAAGATTGGAATGAAGTAGTTACATGTACATTGATTTGGTAACATATCGATCATCAAATTGCCTAGTCCATCTCTTAATGAGACCCAACATAGAATTCATTTTATTTCCGTCGCTACTCGTCAAAAAAGTGGGCTTTTAAACACTGTCACTGAAGGTGTAGTTGGCAGCAACTATGTTGCTAAACAACAAGTAAAAGTGATAAAATTACATTTGCCAATATTTTTTTTTTTTTTTTTTTTTTTTACACGCTACCCAAACACTAGGAAAGGATTCCTTTATACAAAATTATTGTAGGTGTGGGTAAGGCAAAAAGGATTTGGAGGGAAAAAGGATGATAGAGGAGGATTGGAACGTAAGTAGGAGACGAACCTGAAGAGGTTCTTTTTGAAAAGTTGCAAATTGTATAATGGAGCATTTTTGACGGTAGGGAACACGTGAGATGGGAGCATGTTCCACATTTTAGCAGTTCTTACAATAAAAGAATTTCCAAAACCAGTTTTAGACCACCTAGGTATTTCCACAGTGTAGAAATGTGCACTTGAAGCCTCCCTAGTGTTTCGCCGGAATATTTTGAGGGGAGGCAATAGTGATTTTATTTCATTAGAACAAGTGTCATTTCCAACAAGATATCTATAAAAAAGGGAGAGAGCTCCAACATTTCGACGAGTGCTAAGAGGAGTAAAGGTTAACTGGACGATAGGGTCGCCAAATAGGCGTAAGGCGCGATTTTGGATTTTGTCCAGGAAACCTAGTGAAGTTAGGGAGGCGCCAGCCCATATGTGAGAATTGTACTCCATCTTAGGTCGGATATATGCTTTATAGATATTGGCCAGATCTCTTGGAGAAAAGTAGGCTTTACATCGAGAAAGAAAACCCAAACATTTGGCAGCCTTCTTAGCTGTATCAAAAATATGCTCATTCCACTGCACTTTTTGGCTTAGCTGCATGCCTAAAATATTTAGATTTTCTGACTTTTGTAAGTTTTCTCCTTGAAATCACAGGGTAGGGACGGGTTGATCTCAAGAGATCAAACAGCTTTGAGTTTTGGACGTGTTGAACTCAACTCTGTTTACGATACCCCAATCGGCTATTTTTGCTAGGTCATGGTTAAGTGAGCTAGTCATTATGTTTCTCTTCGAGCTGATTGAGGTAGAGGTGATGTTTGATTTCCTTAAAAAGTCGTAGGATGCCACCAATGTACTGTCATCAGCAAAACTATGGATTGGATTGAGGGTTGAAGAGAGCAGGTCGTTGATGAAAATCAAGAAAAGGGTAGGTGATAAGGCAGAGCCTTGTGGAACGCCAGCATTTATTACATAGTTGTCGGAAATAAAACTGTCGACAACGATTTATTGTTAAATTGTTAAGTTTGCACCATTGCACCATTGCAAGACTTACTGTGTCATTTGATGAAGTTAAAGAAGTTATCATCTTAAAATATTTTCATGTCAAACACTGCTCTTCTTAATTAACGAAGCTATATCATTGTTGGAAATAATGAAAATTAATGAAGCCAGATGACGGTCGTGAGGTACAAAATAATAAGTATGGAATATACTAGAAATCGCATTGCTAAAGAGAATATTTTACGACCTTTTCAATTGGTAAGATTCTATCTATTCTAATAGGAATGTTGGGGAACCAAGTTTTTGTAGCTTCAGCAAAATAACACTATGACACAAAACACCTTACAAAATACCTTACTTAAATTAGTATGGATGACATCAGTCTGGAAGTCAGTTTCCATCGATTTCAAAAACGTAGAACATGATTCAACTAGATTTGTTACGTTTGATCTTCCCTTCATAAAACCATGATGGTTATTATATAGCATCATACAGCATATCAAAAAATCATTCACTGTAGTCGACATTAGCGAAAATGAGATATTGTCACAGTTCTACGTTCCAAATATTTTCTTCTACAAAGGTCGAAACGCATTAGATGGGTTCATTGTTGGTTGAGATGCCACCATTATTGTTCGAATTGGTTTGTTTACTGAGTATCATAAGCTTTGCTTTTTCGAATAAAGGCCGAAATAATTGCTTCACTACTTTCTTTCACTAATTTTTAACATTCTATTAATAAAAATAGCCGATTATTGACATAATTTGAGAAATACATTTTTTCATGCTCAGTCGTTTGACTAACAAACTAGCAACAACCATTTTCTATTATTCTATTACTATATAGGTGTAAATTAAAAATTATGTGTTACAAACTAAGCCCAAACATTACTGATAACATTTATAACAACTCTATTAAATTTCCGATTTGCAAAAAATAAATTCAAATTTAATATTATGTGAATATTTTTTATTTACTCAATATATAATTTCTAATTCATCTGACACTATTTAAATTTCCAATAATACTATATTTATTTATTATTATTATTATTGTTATTTTATTATTATTATTTTTATTATTTTTATTGCGTAAATTTTTAATATCTGTCCATAAAAATTTATCCACTTACAATATTTTACAACGATGCAACCTACCACAACATAGCTATCTCTTAAATAAGATATAAATTTAATTTGACAGCTAAGTCCCGGCTATTTTCTTTTTATTACATATATATTGAAAAATTTAAATTTATACAAAAACCAAAAAAAAAAAATAACAGAAAAAAAGAGAAAAATAAATTTTCCGGTATTTCCCATTCATAAATTTTAATAACAAAAACAAAATAAAATAAAAATTACAATTTTATTTACATGTTTTGTATTGAAAGTCAAGTCAATTGTTTACAACACTCTCTATTTAGTAAAGTTATTTTTTTTTATTATTGTTTTCAATATTATATGACTAGAGTTAGGCAAAACTAAACTTTTTTCATTGTTATTTTTTTTACTATCGAAATTGGAATTATTTTACAGCAACAAAAAATCAAAACTAAATATACAAAAATAAATAAATAAATAAATTAATTTTTTGTTTTGTTATTATGTTTTTATTTTTTTTTGTTTTACAAAAATCCTTTAGGAACTAAGTTTTACAATTTAATTTTATATTTCTATATTATAATATATATAATATACATTATTATAGATGTAGGTATATATATCTATATAACAATGTAAATATTCACGGATGTAAGTTTTATGAATTGTATACTAATAAAATTTACCATATCTGTTACAATATCATAAAAACAAAAACAACAAAAAAAAAAATAAAATAATTTTAAATTAAATTTTCTATTATAATATTTTCTAACGGTATTAAAAATTCACACAAATTTCCTTGTGTGTACTTACATTTTAAATTTAAAAACTTATTCAACTCATTTTGAACAAACAGAACAAAAGCAGTAAAATAGAAAAAGTTATTCAACATTCGTACATATTATTTTTCACTTAATATACTATACTTGTTATACTATAGGTATATATGTTGGAGCCACCCAAAAATGAATTTACACAATAATAATAATAATAATATTTTATTTAGAAATAAAGTTCATCACAACACTCATCCTATTAAACATTTACAATTTAAACTTTTTAAACTCACCACTAATTCATTTCATATATTTATACTGTTGTTGTTGGTATTAATAATAATAATATATTTTTTTTTAAATAAGATAAAAATTTTCATTAAATCTTATCTAAAATTGTTAACTTAACTTCATAAAACCTCATTTTTGACCTCATTCTGTATTAAATTAGCACACATAATAGTAATGTTGTGAGGACTTTGATAGCCCTTGTTAAGTGGCCTATACTCATACAAAATTACCAACAGAGGTACTCATTGAGTAAAACTATTGGAGTGCAAGTATTTGTGTTAAATTACTAGCTCTGCGATCACACGTCACAGTTACTGCCTTGAATTTTTGTATGTTACAAAACTTCAAATTGGTATTTAATTTTTGTATTTTTTAATCGGATTTTTTATTATTATTTTTAGTGATAATTTAAATTAAATAATTTAATTGTTGTCAGGTTTCCGTTCACTAATAATTTTTAATATTTGATTGCAAATATCGATATTTCGGAAGCAACATACTTCCTTCATCAGTGCTTATATTATATATTAATTCATTTTTTCCCTTTTTATATCCTATTATCCCTTTTTTTTTGATTGTTGGTATCGTTCAAATCGCACCAGTGTTGCCAGTACTAATAAACTTTTCGCTTTGCCAATGCTTATTATATTTTCTGCCAACTGTCTGCATACTTTGTCAATGGAATATGCCCAGCTTGAGTCTTGACTTTACGTTGTTTGTTGTGACCTTCGATTGTTTAACACGTTTTTTTTATCCACAACAATATTTCTTATAAATAAATACGTTGGGTTGTGCAGTAGTTAGGGTTTCAATTGAAAGCTAAATCCCAAATTTATTTCCCGTTGAAAGTAAAAATACTTCATAAATTTTTGTATCCTATTCGCTTCATACTAGATATCTATTTTACCTGTACTTTTTCAAATTATTTTATTAATTTAAATAGCGGTGAATATCCATTCCCTAAATCATTATTCAATCTGTCATCTACCTGTACCCTCGAAATTGCTAAACTCTCATATGTATATAGTTTGCCTATTTTGTATACCTCGTTTTTGATGATAAATTGGTTTTTATCAATTTTATGGTTTTCCTCTATTATGTGTTTAGCAATTGCCGACCTAAAATTCGTAGTACCTCTTATTCTTGCTAATTCGGCTTCCCTTAAATGTTCTTGAAATCTCACCGGAATTAACCGTTTTGATTGCCCTACATATACTTTTGAACAGTTGTCGTATGATATTTTATAGATGCCGTTGATTTCTTCCATCTCCTTTTTATCCTTTGCTGATCCAAGTATACTGCTAATTTTTTGACTTCTGCTAGTTGTTTTTTTTTCGTTCCACGGAGGTTGCCCTAATATGTCAGAGCCGGCATGTAGGCTTTTTAGCCCTTTATGCCGTCCTCCACCCCTCAACTTAGTCGACCCTTTTGATAAAGCCCAATAGGTTTGGGGGATTTATCCTGCAGAAGTTTTCTGAGGTTATGTAAAGCGTTTCCAGCAGCCTGAGTCTCAGCCTTGAAATAGCTAAGCACTCTCCTACAACGTGTGTGGATATTTCTTCCTCTTCAAGACAATGTTTACATGTCGGGTCGTCACTTAGTGCTAGTCTGCATAGTCTATGTGCTTATTTATGTGGTTATGACCAGTAAGTATGCCCACCATCTTCCTACAGTCTCCTCTATTGAGAGTTAGCAGAAAGTTGGTTATTTTGGTGTCTATTCTTGGTGCATATATTTTGGAGATCCTGTGGCCTTCCATACGCTCCCAAAGAATATTTGCTTCCCTTTTCAGGGTCTGCTAGTTGTTACTAGTTCTAGATTGTGTTTCTTGAACATTTTCTTAAATTTGTGGGTGAATGTTGAGTGCGCTACGCAAATCCTTCTAGGTTTTTCGGTATCTTTATTTTGTTGGAACAAACTCGTCATGTAATTGCGTTCGATGCGGTGCAGTTTCTTCCTTATCATTAGGTCTATGATTTCTTCATTATATCCATTTTTCCTAGCCGTGTCTTTTATGTAGTGCCTTTCCTTTTCAAAGTTAGCCTTTGATAATGGTATAGCTTCAAATCTGTTGACCATCGTATGGTATGCTGCCATTTTTTGTCCATGTGGGTGATTTGACTCAGTGGGGATGGTTCGTTGGGTAGTAGTGTTTTTTCTGTAGATATCAAATTCTATGGTTCCGTCATTATTTATTATTTTTATGTCAAGAAATGGTATTTCCTTGTTTTTTTCCCTCTCCATAGTGAATTTTATATTTCCATGTATTTTGTTGAGTTGATCCAATATTCAAATTGGTAGTTGTGTGTGGTAGATAGGATGGCCTTTTTATTTTTTTTTTCTTTATTTCATAATTAAGTCTACTTTAAAAATCGTTAAATTTTTCGTTTAAAAATAATTTTTTAAAATATACATTTTTTTGGTTTTGTTTTGTTTTTTTAATTATATAAGTTAAATTTTAACCAAGCCGAAGCTGTTCGGTCTGATAGGATGTTATATCTTGTTAACGACTTTTATAAGATTTTTAATTTCTTCTCCATTTTAAAAATCTATTATTCTTTTTTTTAAAGCAATAATAACAATAATAACACTCGTGTTGATTTAAAAAAACTCAATTAATTTTACTTAAAAATAGCATTCAAATACTACACACACAACTTTTATTTATAACAACCATATTAATCACTATGACAATAATAATCAAATTTGTGAGGATATTATGTGAAATTAATTAAATTCACCAGTCATTGCCCACAATTCCCATTATCTTGTCTTCTCTTTGATTGGTGCAACATTTAAAATTGCACCATTTTTTCCAATACTAACATGCCAATATTCTCGTTAACACATCTTCTTTTTAATTGTTGCACCGTTAAAATTACACCGTTGTTGTATTTATCAGCGTGTCAATATTCCCGTTATCTGATCTTCTTTTTGAATGTTGAGACTGTTAAAATTGCACAGATACTTTCAATACTAGTATGTCAGTGTAACCGTTCAGATTTTTTTTTTTGATTGATGGTACCGTGAAAATTGCTTCAGTGTTGCCGATACCAATCAACCTTTTCTTCGCCTATGCTTATTATATTTTCTGCCAAGGATCTAGTCAGTGATTCTGATTCAAAAATCTTTTTTAGTGAATTGCATACTTTGTCTATGGAATATGCTCAGCCATTTTGACTTTACGTTGTTTGTTGTGACCTTTGATTGTTTAACACGTTTTTATTATCCACAACAATATTTCTTATAAAAAAATATGGTTGGTGGTGCAGTAGCTATAGGATTTCAATTGAAAGCTGAATTCCACATTTTTTTCCCGTTGAAAGTAAAAATACTATATAAATGACTTTATGACATGGTGCAGTATCGTTTTTGATTAGAACAAAAACAATGGCAAAACAAAAAAAAGGGTATGGGCTCACATCCCGCAACTGCATATTAATACTCAATAAATTTTTTATGAAGAGTACAAACAATTTTTCTTACGTATCCAGAATCCACATTAATTTATCGAATTCCCTGTAACATATCCACCATATTTATTAATACATTTATACATTTTTTTTTGTATAATTATTTTTCTTCTAAGATAATTTTCAAATTAAATTTTCCAACTATTTTTTTTTTCTTGTATTTTACCAAATTTAAGTCCGAATGAATGGTGTTGCTTTACACAAGCCAATATGAATAAACCACCTCTGCCCTATATTAATAGAATTTAAAAATTCGAAGAAAAAAAAAAGAAAAACTAAAAAAATAGAAACGATAAAAGTGGGCCAGTTCAGTCTAGATATTTAGAGGTGTGTGTGTGGTGGGATGAAAAATGGTGAATAAAATGGACTTTAAAATTTGAAGTGTACCACATTTATAGAGGTACGTACTGGAGTAAAGAAAGAACTTTTAAAATGCCGATTTAAAATTTAATTTCAGGACATGATACAATATACATATATATATATATATATAATATATATATATATATATAAATACATATACAATCTATTATAATATTATATTATGCATTGTAGGTATGCAAATTTAAATTTCACAATTGTGAAAATTTTATGCTTTAGTATAAATATTTTTGTAGAGTGTGAGGTGAGTTTTGTGTTTTTTTTTTTTTTTTATTTAAATTTCCTGACGTTCGACCATTTTGATGATTTTTTTTTTTTTAAAGTTGTTATAGGGTATTTTATATCCTCATTTCCTTTTGTGTTTTTTTTTTTTGTTTTTTTTTTTTTTTTTTTGCTACATATTATAATGTTCAAATATATTTAACTTGTAAATTTATTATTTAATTCTATGTCACTTTGAAAACTTCTATATAATACGTATACACACACATGCATACATAAAATGTTATAAAATTATATTGTATAGAAAATTTTGAGTGAGAATAAAAAAAAAAAAACGTCATGGTGAATAAAATTTAAAAGTCAAATTTAGTGTCCATGTAAACAATTTCACTAAATTTTCAATCTACATATTATCTAAATTTACATAAATATATATATATATGTATATATGGACGTATATATATATATATTTTTTTATAATATAAACATATATATTATTATATATATAAAAATAGTGGTATTTTGTATTTCAACATATTTATTTATAGATTTAGAATTGCATTGACTCAGTATCAGGACATTTGAATTTGAATATTATATAAAATTGGTATTGTGTACCTATATAATAATAATAATAATATGTTGTATTAAGTTGATCCGTTTTTTTTTGAGATACACACACTAAAAAAAAAAATAATAATAAAAAAGGATAAGTGGATAAACTTTAAAATTAACAAAAAAATTAAAGTAAAATAAAAATATTTGAATTGAAAATTATAATACTTGTAATATTTTATTATATTTATTTTGACAATGAATCGGAACAAAAAATAAGAATAAAAATAATAATAAAAAAAAAAAAAAAATTAAATTATATTTTTTTTTTGAATGAGAAAATAGTTCGAAATGCACCACATAACACATATTATCACAATTGTATTTGAAATATAATTCATAATTGTTATGTATACTACGGGCTTCGGATATGGCAAAGTGAAGAGTCACGAACATTTTTATATCTTGTTCTTCTACTTTTTTTTTAAAAATGTATTTGAGGACAGTGTTTTTCGTTAGTTGATACTGTTTCATGAATTTGCTTTGCCTCTATTTATATTCTTTTTGATACTGAACCATCATCTTTCGTTAGCAACGTTTGCAACTAACACCCTTAATGTAATTGAAATAATTAACAAGTGCCCCTTTTTTATTTTAAATTGAAATGGGGCCCTAATTTACATATTTAAATTTCATTTCGTTTCAGCTTAGTTTATTTACATAAATCTTCTTTGCTGTTTAAAACTCAACAACACAGCTGACTCGCAACAATTTTATATCAGTTTTAATTTGTCAGATATATAATGGGATCCGAAAGAATACTTATGGAAACTCCTGTTGGAGTTAATATGTAAATATTAATAATCTGAATAATCATGAATGGATCATTCTTCTTTTTCTTATTTTTTTCTTCCTCTTGCATTTGGATTGAGTCTGTTGGTAATTACATTGAACGTTTGGAGATGTAGATACCTAAGTAACATTTTAAATATTCGATATTTTGTCTTGTTAACAGTTCATCTTCAATCATCGCAAACTTTTAAACTAGTCTTTGATAATCCATCTGAGATACATAATCATGCTAAGCTCTTCTTTTGATTTTCATGTACTTGACCACGTCAAAGTTTAAATCCGCTTGATAATGTGTTGATCGTTTTATGTTTGTGATTGTTTGGGATTATATCTTTCTAACGGTGTATTCTACAATATTTTTTAGCATTAAAATATCTGCATCAGTACAAAAAAATGCTTTTTGTTTTATCAGTATCGTCCTTTATTTCAGTTGCGTATGTCTTAATATTGAATGTGCGTTTTCTAGTTTTTGGCTGTCATTTGGCTCTAAAATGTTTCTGGCTCCCTGCTGGCTCAAAACAGTTTATTCTGTTGGCTCAAAAAAGTTTATTATTTCAAATAAAAGTCTTTAAACATCCAGACATCTTGCTGGCATTTTGGAACGATTTAGTTTTTGTATTTGCATTTTGGATTTGCAGATATTTCTACTACGTGGTATTTGAATGAAATTATTTTGTTCTACTGTCTTCTCATTAACAGTTTAAACAAGTTAAGTTTTAGTTTAAACAAAATAGTCAAACTTTCTTCGGATTAATGCATGTTCATGTAATCAAAATCTGTATAAGATGATCATTCATTACATACATATTAATAATAGGCTACAAGTAATAAAATTGGTAATACACTATGGACCGCTGCTGACTTCCAATTGATCTAGTCGTAATATAGCCCAGCAAACATTGTAGCGGGTGTGCCAGAGCATGCGTAACAGCTTTTTACGAGGGGGAGGAGCCGTTATTTTAAAATTTAAAAAAAATTAGTAATTAGTAACTAAATCGAGGGTATCGATTGGTGGTATTTTAAACTTCCGGAAAGCATAAAATCGGTTTTTTAAAACCAAAAATTCCGGAAATTGGCAAAAATCGGGATTTTCAAATGGGAAGAGGTACTTTATTGTGGTGATTCGGAATCTACGTCAAAAATAAACTTTTGTAAAGTAACTTTTGTTTTTTTTTTATTTTAATTTTGTATGAACCCAAAACTGAGATAAAAAATATGATTTTTTTTTTTTTTTTTTTTTGTCCAGATAGTAGTAAATCATCGAAAGAGGCTTCAGGGACTACCTATTACCGGGGAAGGCAGTCTGAAGGACTGTGGGGCTTTAACCCACTAAAAACTCCTATCATTATTGCAACATTAAAACTAGTCTTACAGACTAACCATTAATTTACATTTAACTCAAAGAAACTAAGATACCTTTGATCTACCAAAATCAAATAAGGTTTTAATACATAAAAGGTTTTAACCTAATTCAAGTGGTCTTGTTCGTTTTAGTCGCTTCACAAAGTTTTGATTGTCAATTAAGCTAGAAGCTTCGGTATTGACATGTTGGATCAGACGAGTTTTATGCCGTGCAGCGCATTTAATTATTTCGTCTTTTATAGATGAGATCTTCAGATCTCGATGAATATCGGCATTGCGAACATACCATGGAGCATTGACTATGTTGCGCAGTACCTTATTTTGGAACGTTTGGATAGTTTGAATATGGATTTGTTTAGCACATCCCCATATTTGAATACCGTATGCCCAGACTGGCTTCAATATTTGATTATACATCAAAACTTTGTTATAGGTCGAGACCGTAGAATTCCGCCCAATCAGCCAGTATATTTCTCTATATTTGAACTGAAGTTCTTGTTTTTTGATTTTCACATGCTCTTTCCATTTCAGTTTTGCATCCAAGGTCATGCCAAAATATTTAGCTTTATTCTCGTATGGAATCACGACATCATTAATTTTAACTAAGAGAGGAGTTACTATGTTTTTATAGGAGAAGTTTACATGACTAGATTTGGCTTCACTTAATTTAATTTCCATTTTTTGCACCAGTTAGAAATTCTGTCATTAGATTTTTGTAGTTTGTTTGTAGCTTCTTCTATAGTAGAACCAGCTACCATCAACGCTGTGTCATCTGCAAAGGTTGCTATTTTTATATTTTCTACTTATCGCAGGTGTATAATAAATATAAAATTGGACCCAGTATACTACCTTGCGGTACTCCAGCTTTTATATCTCTTAGAGAGGAGTATTCATTCTCATTTTTAACTCGAAAAACTCTATTTGAGAGATATGATGAAAATAATTCAACATAATTTTTAGGGAGCAAACAACTTAGCTTTTTGATGAGTCCTTCATGCCAAACTTTATCAAAAGCTTGGGCTACATCTAGAAATACTGAAGAACAAATTTGTTTATTTGCCAGTGCCCTTTCTATAATGTCTGTTATTCGATGTACTTGATCTATTTTTGAGTGTTTTTGCCTAAACCCAAATTGGTGATTAGGTATTATATTCCTGTTTTCTATGAGGGGTTGAATCCTTCTCAATAGTAACTTTTCAAACAACTTCGATATTGTAGGGAGCAAAGATATCGGCCTGTAGGATTTGGTGCCGTTAGCAGGCTTTCCTGGTTTTTAGATCATTATTATCTCGGCAACTTTCCATATACTAGGTACGTGTTTAAGCTTAATACAGGCATTCATTATATATACCAAGAGTGTGAGAACTTTGTTGGGTATATTTTTTAGCACATTTGAAGTTATTAAATCAAAACCTGGGGCTTTATTTAATTTTAGGTTTTTTATTTCCTTAATTACTTCTTTTCGACTTATTAAGGGAATATTTATATCTTCATGGTTATATATTTCAGTTAGATCAATAACAGTGTTCATTTCATTGGGCTTAAAAATTTCAGCGAGATGATCTGCAAAAGTGTCAGCTTTTTCTTTATCGCTCCTTGCCCATGAGCCATCATTTTGCCTCAGTGGTGCAGAATGCACAATAGACTTCTTCATTTTACTCGTAGCTTTCCATAAAGAATAATTTGTTTCTTTAGTAGCTGTTAAATTTTCTAGGTAATAATTCAGAGATTTATCATTTAATTTCTTTATTTCTCTCTTTAGCTCCTGACTTTTATTATTAAGATCCGTTTTGCTGGATGGATCACGCGTTTGTTGCCACCTCCTTCTCGCTTTTCGTTTCTCTTTTACCGGATATCTAGGGCTGATTTTTTTTTGATTTTTTTGTCTTATTACTACTCCAAGCTGCAAACTGGACAGCTTGCATAAGTTTTTCAGTAGTAGTTTCTAGTTGTTCCTCATTGTCTAATGTTACTCTTAAGTTAATTTTTTCTAGCCGAATCTTTTAGAAGCTTAACCAATCTGTAGATGAGTTGGTTAAAAATGGTTTACAAGATTTTTTCACTATTGTTGTATTTAATTTTAGGACGACAGCAGAATGGTCGGAATTGAGGTCATAATTATCTTCTATAGATGTGAAATTAGTTGATACTTTTTTCATTATAAAAAAGTCTAACAGATCAGGAGTTTTGTTTATATCTGCAGGCCAATATGTTGGTTTTCCTGTTGAAAGAAATAAGCAACCTGTTTCTCTCAGCGCCTCTCTCACTTCTTTACCTCGAGTAAGGGTCATCCTGGAGTTTTTAATATAGTTCCGTGCTGTTCTTTTTCTGGAATCAATTTCGTATTTGTTGAACGAGCTCTTCTCGGCATTTGATTGTTTGACGAACGAGTTCTTCTCGACGTTTGATTATTTGCATTTGATGAATAAGCTATTCTAGGTGTTTCATCAGCAGTGAAATCTCGATTTTTTTTAATATTTTTATTGCTTTGGTAGATATCCTCATTGAGTTTGCCTTTTGCTATGGCAGAATAAGTTTATTACTTTCTTTGATATAAATTTTCTTGGTTGTTGCCTTTGAACTAATTTTGGGTAAACAGAGTTTCTCCTTTTCTGAAGTTCTTTGGCAATAAGACATCCTCTTTAATTTGCTGGATATGAAAAAAATATGATAACATGGAAAACAAATTTATTTATAAAAATTATTATTATTAGTTTTAGTATACCAAAGGAAAATATGGAGGATTTTTGTTTTACTTTTATTAATTTTAAGGAGAAATACTGAGAAAACCAAAAAAACATCATTTAACATAAGTTTCTAATTTTTTGTCATAGAATCCGAATTTGCAAAAAAAATACACTCTCCCATTTGAAAATCTCGATTTCGACCAATTTCGGCAATTTTTGGGCTTTAAAAATATTTTTCCAGTCTTTCTCCTCCAGATTACCCTCGATTTAGTTAACAACATTAAATTTTAAAATAACGGCTCTTTCCTCTCGTAAGCTGATACGCATGTTCTGGAACACCCGTAATATATTAATCCAGAGTGTAAAATTGTTTTTACTGAGGTTCCAACTGGATTAAAGTTGCATTTAAAGATTTGGTGACATCATCATTATCCTGTAACCCCATCCGTGGCGCATAGGGCCATACCATGGTTTGGTAACATAATGAAATGAAAATAATTTTCAAGAACAATTATTTTCCGCCACAACAGTTTGAGACCTACTGAGAAATCGTTATTGTCATCATAAATTTTCTGCACAAAAAATATTACAGTAATAATCCTTCATCATTCAAAAAGTGTACTACAGTAATTTTATGTCAGTTGAGGGGATAAAAGAAGGTTGAAAAGATCCACAAATACCAAAATATTTGGAAAAGATTGGTGAACATAGAACTAAAAGAAATACGGTATAATAAGATCGGAAAGAAAATAATTAGCAAAATGGGACAAGTAGGTGAGAGATGATCTGCAGCAATATTGCAAAACATAGTAAGTCGCATTTACTACGTTTTTGATGTTTTGTTTTAGTTGATCCGTAATCAGGTTCAAATTATCTATATTTTGGTATAATCAACATGAATGTAGCTGTTTAGAAGCCTGAGACAAATTACGCTTAACAATATATGAATCTGGTTTATGTATAGCCGAAATATTTCAAAATATAGCAAATGTATTTACAACACCGATTTTCTTTAACATTCCGTAAATACATTTAAGAATGTTAGTGAAAAGAGTTCTTAATTATTGAACATTGATTGATTTTGAAAGAATAAAGATAAACTACTTTAGTGAATCAAACTTTTCAACTACTACGAAATCCAACACATTTCATATCATACCTCCACAAATTATTTAATAGAAAAATTATTTTCAAATTGTAAGCGAACCTATCGTTACTAGCAGAATTCAAATAAAAATTGGTAAATTCAACAAATTTTATATCATCCCCCCAAGCTGTTTGTTAGAAAAATTATTTTCAAACTGTAAGCGAACCTATCGTTACTAGCAGAATTCAAATAAAAATTGGTAAATTCAACAAATTTTATATCATCCCCCCAAGCTGTTTGTTAGAAAAATTATTTTCAAACTGTAAGCGAACCTCGTTACTAGCAAAATTAAAATAACATTTACCAAAAATTGATAACTAATACTATTGAAACTTCAATTAAATTTTTGATTTTCTACCTAGCTTAGCGACTAAAATAGATGCAATATCCATTTATATTATTAACTTAAGACCATCATCTTGCAATCACCTTGCAAAATTGTTTGTATGCATAAAAAAAAAAATTCGACATAAAAAAACATTTTAATTTTAAATATATAAATAGATATTTTTTATAACTGTATTATTAAAACCGTTAAACCATTCAATATAAATGATCATTTCATTTCTGTTTTCCTGTTGCTTCATCTCATATATTATGCAAAGGATATGCATTTTTATATAATATTTAACAATTTTATTATACTTGTATTATACAAACTTAGCTATACATGAAAATCTAAACCAAAATAACCAGTTTAGTTTGTCAACCTTATGAATGCATATGAAATTATTATTTCTTTTTTTTTTAAATTTTTTTCTATATCTAAATAATATTATATAATATATACATATCTATATATTAATATAAAAAAATATCACAATAAAAATGCTATTTTAGATTATCCTTGATGCACAACTTGATAGTGTATTAAAAATATAAAAACAAAAAAAAAAAACTAAATTTTTTTTTTTTTAAATTCAACAAGCAAAATATTCCGCGTTACTTAACTGAATGTATATAGAGTACACAAAATATATTACAGTCATTGCTAAAAGTGTTTGTATACACTATACATTTTAAATTTTGAATATGCGTATGAAAATTTATCTTTAATAAATAACGAACAGTTTTGTTGGATACATTCAAAGCGGTGTCAGACATGATTTCATGTAATATGATAATGAACGTAGCCCTCTGCAAGTATCAGGTAATCACAATTATTTTACTGACGTAAATTAAGTCAAAATTATTGAATCACAATTAGTTTAGTGAGGTCTATTAAATCACAATTAAATTACATTGAATACTCTCTAGACTCCGCAGGCTATAATAAACTGCAAATTCGCTTTGAGAATGTATTTCTTGTAGTAGCTTAGATCAGAACAGTCATCTAACAGCAATTAGCATTAAACCTCACTGATTATATTTCAGGAAACTGATGATGAGAGTTTAATTTACTTGGAGTTCAAAATTTTACATTTTTTTTTATTAAAACTATTGTTAATAACTATACGTATAAGAGTTGTATATTTTTGGTAAATACTAGGACAATATTACTATTCGTCCTAAGATAATAATAGTAGTAGAAACTGATTGCTCAAAAAATAGAGGAATAACTTTTGGAGTTTCAAACAACAACTTGCAGACTTCAACTACACAAATGATATCTGCTTTCTCTAGCACAAATTCAGCGACATGCAAAGCAAATTCGAACACCTGAAATAACTTGTCAAACATTTTTTTTTTTATAAAAACTTGTTTTCCAGCGTTAGAGTATTTCACTGTTATTGCCAAACATGTTGAACTATATAAATCAATCTGGAGCAAACCAATGGTATGGGAATAAATAATACGGCAGCACAGAACATCTAAGGTTGAAAGAAGAACAAATAGAATTTGTGAACAACTTCTACTACTTGTAAGGCTCAAGAAGACGTAGAATACAGACTAAAGAAGCACAAGCAACATTTAGAAGATTGCAATCGATATGGAGGAACAGCTAAATATCTAGAGCAACTAAAAATGTGTAAAATGAATTCTGACATACGGCAGTGAAACTTGATTAACATCAAAAACCCTCTACCAGAAATTACAACTTTTCATTAATAAATATCTAAGGATTATATGAAGAATTTTCTGGCCAAAAACAATAAACAACAGGGATACTAACCTGCGAAAAAGCCATATCGAAACAAGTCACAAAAAGGTAATGGAGATGGATATGCCATACACTCACACACTCACAATGAAAGCCAACATAGGTACAAGAAAACCCGGTCGTTCAGAAAACACCTGGCGGACGACCATAAAACAAGAACTAGAAACATAACGTGGAAAAAAGTGAAAACAGCAGTTAGCAATCGAGTAGGTATGATGTAAATATCAACTGGAAGTTCTATGCTCGGAAGAGGAGTAAGGGAAAAAAACAAAAACTAGGATAAGGTCTGTCTTTTATTGATTGAGTCGTTAACCAATTTTTAAATAAAAAATTATTGTTTAGTGCACACTTAAGTCTGCCTATTAAAGTTATTTAGAGTATGTGAAACTTTGAATTTCAACTGTATTTACAAAATATATATACAGTGGAGGAAATTAATTGATCGCCATGCAAATATTACATAGTTTTTATTCGAAATTTATTTTTTTACTTATTAAACATTTCAAGATTAACCAAAATTGACTAAATATATTTCTATCCTCCAAAACGATGTTATATGCTACTGAAGCACATTTATTAATATACATTTTATATACAGTAATACAGTATAAGTTTCTTATATGACTTAATAGCGTTTGTTAAATATTAAAATACATAAATCTAAATACCGTTAAATTAATTAAATAATTTTACCAATAAAATCAAAACAAAAACTAACCACAAGTAAACCTGAAATAAATACATACTACCAAAACACCTGAGACAACACAATACACAATAAATTTAATTAAATTTCCTCCACAGTACTAAAAAATTAAATAGGATATAATAAAAATGTCCTTTTTCTAATAATAAAAACAAACACACACAAAAAAAAACTATATAAATAAATAAATTTACAATATATAAAACATTACAACAAAAAAAAAATATATTCATAAATACATAATGCACTATAATACTACAGCAACAAGAGAACAGTAACAAAATATAATAGAATACAAAAAAAAAACAAGGAAGAGTTAAGTAAAAAACGGATATCCATAAATCAATAATAAAATCCATGACCATTTATTTTGCTACCATTCCCCAAATAAAAAAAAAAACAAAACGTAACAATAAAGCACAAAAAACTGCATGGTCTGAATTGGGATATGTTAAAAAAAAATCAAATAATAATAATAAAAAAAAATTACAAAATATTCATATAGTACATTATATAAATCTATGGATATGGTCTCATATCTTCAATTCATGAATCGAGATATTATTTAGTCGTATTTCCATTCCGAGAGATAAATAATACTGCAACAAAAAATAAATAAATAAAAAAAAAAATACGCTGAGACAAATAATATTATGAATAACGTTATTCATGACATTTAAAGGATGTCACATAAAAATATGAAAATAACTGGAAAATCAGGAAAATGTGATTACTATACATAATAAAAGATAGGTGGTAAAAATTTTCTAATCAAATTTAACAAACAGTTTACTAGCACAATATTTTTAAACTCGAAGTGGATTCATTGAGCTTTTGAGCCACGATTTAAATTGTATCTCGGATGTGTTATACAAATATGGTATTGCAAGTTTATATACGTACTATATTTTAAATGGTTAGAGCAGATTAGTTTTACGATCAATGTATTTTTTTTTCTCTCTCTTTCTCTTGCTCACTATTTCTATCCTTATCTCTCTCGCTCTTTTTCTGGTAGTGTCCCTATAAGATGGTTTTCAAAAAATACATGTACTTTCTTAACTGAATTCAGTCTTACAGTAAAAATGAAACAAACTAACTAGCTTTTATAATTATATATTCACTTACTCAGGTTATTTTTGACCTAATTATGCTATATGTTATATACTCAACACGAGCTCTGATAGCTCCTCTGAGATTATAAATAAATAAATATGATTGACTTATTTTCAGCACTAATTCAATAATGATTATAATAAGGTACGTTTATTTGTTTATATCATGATATTGGTAATAGACTGAAGTGACTCGGACACATAGAATGAATGAACGAAAATACTCCAACTGAAGAATCTTCGAATGCAGACTCGAAGGTACCTAACTATAATACGTCACGGCATACCAAACATTCGTTGGAGTGACGAAATATCGGTGGTTTTAAAAATTTTATTCGGGTGGAAAGAATTCGCCCGTGACCGGTAAAAATGGAGGACGGTGATGAAACAGACCCATGACCTACATGAAAGATATTGGAAGAATATTGGTGAATATAATGGATATGTTTAGTTTTAATGAAGTTATATATTTAACTCGGGATTACATTCAGGATTAAATTGGGTATAGTTCTCATTGTTCGGGAAATGCTATTCATAAATGGTGAGTGTACTACGAGTGACAAAGAATAACGTGGAATAATATTTCAACAAAATTGTTGAATAAATATGATATCCCGCTTATAAGTAGGTATATAAATCAAAATGTAATATTACGACGTATTGGTCTTCTTTGAAACAACATCAAATTATGATCCTAAAGTGAGAATTTATTAAATTTATGTATAAGTAGTATGTATAGATAAATTATATAACTATAAAATATATAATTATAGAATATAAAAGTATAAGTAGTATGTATATAAAAATTATGTATAATAATTTACATTTCAGAATGGTTGTGCCGATTCAAATTTCATTGGGGGCCATAGAGTTTTTATCAATTATACAGATGCAAAATTGACTAACAAACATTTAGCGAACAAACGAATTTGATTATTTACTGACCTCGGAATTTATTCGACAAAAAATTCTTGAATTTATTTGAAAACTCATTTTCGAATTTATTCGAAAATTCGATCAATCCAATTTATTCGAAAATTTATTTCTCAATCAATTCAAAAATATTCATTTGCAATCTGAAAATTCATTTTATAATTTATTCGAAATATCAGTTCTCAAATATATTCGAAAATTCAAATAAACATATTCGCAAATTATTATTTCTCAATCAATTCGAAAATTATCATTTTTTAAGCAATAATTCGAACATTAGCTTCTCATTCAATTCAAAAATTAATTTTTGTATCTATTCGAAAATTTATTTCAATCTATTCAAAAATATTGAAAATTCATTTTATTCGAAATATCAGTTCTCAAATATATTCGAAAACTCAAATAAACATATTCGCAAATTATTATTTTTCAATCAATTCGAAAATTAGCATTTTTTAAGCAATAATTCGAAAATTAGCTTCTCATTCAATTCAAAAATTAATTTTTGTATCTATTCGAAAATTTATTTCAATCTATTCAAAAATATTGAAAATTCATTTTATTCGAAATATCAGTTCTCAAATATATTCGAAAACTCAAATAAACATATCCGCAAATTATTATTTCTCAATCAATTCGAAAATTAGCATTTTTTAAGCAATAATTCGAAAATTAGCTTCTCATTCAATTCAAAAATTAATTTTTGTATCTATTCGAAAATTCATTTCAATATATTCGAAAAGTTAAGTCAATCTATTCGAAATTTCATTTCCCAATCTATTCGAAATTCCATTTTTCAGTATACATATTCGAAAAATTAATTTCATTTTAACTTATTCGAATATTTCCTATCTTATTCCTATCCTATTCGAATATACCCCATCGAATACATATTCGAAAAAAATTCGTGAATTTCACCTTTTGCCGAATCTATAAACGAATTTATTTGTTATTTAATACACTTCGAAAATCGCTGCCAATTATGATTCTTTGATTCCCCAATATAGTCGACTAGTTTTGATGTAGGTCACTCATTTTCAATCTTAGTCTGCTAGTCTAAATACAATATTAAAATTTTATGTACGATTATCTCAATAGTACTCCAAGATCAGCTTCATGTATGCAGAAGCTATATTGCATTTATGTGCATCCCAGGACAAGCAAACATCACGAGTAATGAGGAAGCAGATAGTCTGGTAAACGAAGCCGTACAAAAGGTCAATTTCCAAACGGAAAAAAATGTACTACAGGGCTTATAAAGAAATCTGGGATCTAAATTTATGGGATATGCACAACGCAAGTTGGCTCCCCAACAAATTAAAATTTATAAAAAGAAATGTTTTCGGATGAAAGAGGTTAAGACAGAAAAAGCGCTATTGTGGACACACAAAATTTACACACAGTTTCCTTTTTAATACATCACAAAACGCACAGTCAATATAGTACCGTGTTTTAGATACCCCAATCAGCATACAATACATATTTGACCTATTTGACATATTTGAGGTATTTTGTACATTGATGTAAGAGTTAGAGTAGGGATCACGAAACTTGAATTAATAAATTTTTTTTTTTTTTTTTTTTGCGTGGATTGGTGGGAATCTTCATAGACACAATAAGCCCCGTAGCTTCCATTGTGTGCCAGATTTTTACTGACTAAACCACACCCCTCCCATTAATACTAGTCCAACTGACTAACCATTAATTTATTGCTATTTTGAT
This sequence comes from Argyra leucocephala, assembly GCA_963942445.1. Lineage (NCBI taxonomy): Eukaryota > Metazoa > Arthropoda > Insecta > Diptera > Dolichopodidae > Argyra > Argyra leucocephala. The sequence goes on along the minus strand of OZ012679.1, from coordinate 15,988,862 downwards.
TTTCTTAAAGAAAAATTTTACGAAATTCTATCGTATTAAATCTAGTGGCTTAGTTCTTTTAAGCCTTCTGACATCATTTTGATTATCTAGCAATTGAGTGGCCTCAACGTTAACATGTCCCTCCAGACGAGCTATATGCTTTGTTGCATATCTTTTTATTTCATTTTCTATGCAAGGAATTTTTAGATCTCTGTGCAAATCACTGTTGCGAACATACCAGGGGGCATTTACTATGTTGCGCAAGACTTTATTTTGGAATTTTTGTATACAAAGTACATGTGTTTGTTTGGCACATCCCCGTATTTGTATGCCGTACAACCATATCGGTTTGAGTATCTGATTATATAACAAAATCTTGTTATGTATAGGTAATTTAGAATTACGACCTAAGAGCCAGTACATTTCTCTATACTTATTTTCAAGCTCAAATTTTTTCTTTTTAACGTGCTCTTTCCATCTAAGTTTGACATCTAATGTCATTCCTAGGTATTTAGCATTGTTTTCTTGGGGTATATTGACCCCATTCAGATTTACCAATGGTGGTTGATTTTCTAATTTTTTATTTGTAAAATTTACATGTACTGATTTTAACTCATTGAGTTTAATTTTCCATTTCTTTGTCCAGAGGTATAGCTTATCGCTTGCTTTTTGCAATTTAATTGTAGCCTCGTCAATATTTGATCCTACTGCCATCAACGCAGTATCGTCAGCGAATGTAGCTACAGTTATATTTTCCATTTCTGGTAAATCATTGGTGTAGAGCAAATACAGTATGGGACCCAGAATACTACCTTGAGGCACACCCGTTTTAATATCTCTAATAGTAGAATACTCTTCGTCTTGTTTTATTCTGAATAGTCTGTTTTCTAGATATGATGAGAGTATATCTACGTATTGTTTAGGTAACATATTGTTTAGTTTATTTATTAAGCCTCGATGCCATACTTTATCAAAAGCTTGGGCTACATCTAGAAATATGGTAGAGCATACTTTCTTTTCCTCTAAAGCTTTTTCTATTATGTCTGTTATTCTATGAATTTGATCGATTGTCGAGTGCTTAGATCTAAAGCCAAATTGATAATTTGGAATCAGATTACTATTTTCTATGATCGAATTAATAAATGGCCCTAATATTAGCGGACCGGATTTATACCGGCCGTTTTAATAAATGTTAAATTAAATTAAATTGAATTAATGCTTGGACAGAAGTAGGAACTAAAATCATGCAACTCCCTCATGGAAACTAGTTTCTTTAATAAAATATAATAAGGTTATTAACAATTAAAAAAAAAGGAAAAATGAAAAAACTGTTACATAATTTCTAATATTAATAATTAGGAATTAAATTTAAATCAAAATTAAAAACTTTAAAATGGAGATTCCAATAAAATTGTCGTAGGCATGAAATTCTATTATAAAATTTAAATATTAAAATTTTGAACATAATTTATTATTGCCATTATATCCTATGACTTTGTATTAAAATGTAACGCCTATCGTTACAGTAGCATTTTACTATAACTGTAATGAAATTTAAAAAACTATTTTTGCGGTGGACATTTTCTATATTCGTTTGTGGATGAGAGATTATGAAAATGTATGCATGTTATCTTCATGAACTGAATACTCGTGTAAACAGGCTGTATATGCACCCAGAGAAATGAAAAATCATTATTCATGATTATTAAAGGAATAATTTTAAGTTTTTTTAAATTTTACAGAGATATTCCTAGAACTCATTCGATATGCCTTTTGTGATTAATACATTCAAAAATTTGGAATAGATTATTAATAATTAAAACATTTTCAAAATCAATGGGTATGAATCTGAATCATAAGCTTATAAAAATTCACAATTTAAAAAAGCAGCAACAACTTTAGTATGCAACCGTATAAAGCATAACTTATACCATAATAATCATAGTGTATGATTATGATTTCAGTGTAAATTTTTAAGTATAACGGACATTTTACAGTATAATCATACCGTATGATTATGATTTCATATTTATTATATAAAACGTTTTGGTCTCGCGTCAAAATCAAATTCAGTTTATAAAAGTCTTGTGAAGAGAACATATATGTAATTAATTTTTATATTTAAAACCAAAAAAAAATATTTAAATATTTATATAAAACAAAAAAATATGTAAAACAAATAAAAGCTACGTAAATTTAAAAATTGGCAGAATCAAAAATAGATTTATACCTAGTTTTTATAAGAAGCTAACTCAAGGTAACATACAAAAAATACTACATAATTATAAACTATTATTTAAAATTAAACTTCCACTATTTTTATAATTTCGCCTAATATACACTGAAAAAAAAATTGTTCGTAATATTTTTTGTTGGCTCAATTAATTATTCATTAATATTACGAAAATATAACATCTCTTATTTTTTTTCTTAATAAACTGTTTATTGATTCAACGAATTAGGATTTATTGACACAAATATGCAGTTTTTAATACAATAATTGAACAACTAATTCATTAATAATGCGAACACTTTCATTAAAATTAGATTAATAACAGTGTTCGTTGTTTTAACAAATTCGTTTGTTAAAATCAATAATGTTCTCTTTGATTAGCAATGCCTTCATTAATATGTATGTATACTTTTATATTTGTTACTTGCATAATATCAACCAAATATAAAATGTTTCGTTATGTCATACTTTAAAATTCGGAATTTTTTCTTTATTTCAACGAACTAGTTTATTAAAACTAACAATTTTTTTTCTTACTTAATGACACGACGCGTGTTACTTGTAATTTATGTACTCGTATTTTAACAGAATTTTTCAGTGTAAAACAGAATTTATAATTGTAAGATCTTATAAATTAGCGTAATTTTAAATTCTTTATTTTCTTTCCGGTCAATTCCAATATAGTCTTAAATATACATAAGGAAGGAAAATTACAAAGAACTATATAAAAATTAATACAAAAAAACTTACAATAACTAGATGGTTCTATCATACACAAAACTTAAATCAAATTCCAAAATAAAATATAACAAATTAAAATTAAATACAAATGTGCAAAAAAGAGAATAGTTAGTGAAATTTTTTATTTAAAAAATAGTGTTAAACGCATAAAAATTACATGTTTATTGAAACAAAAATCTATGTTATTAAATTAATAAAAAGATTTGTTAAATCAATGAAATGTTTTATTATTTCAACAAACATGTTTATTGAAACAAAAATCTATGTTATTAAATTAATAAACAAATTTATTAAATCAATGAAATATTTTATTATTTCAACAAACATGTTTATTGAAACAAAAATCTATGTTATTAAATTAATAAAAAGATTTGTTAAATCAATGAAATGTTTTATTATTTCAACAAACATGTTTATTGAAACAAAAATCTATGTTATTAAATTAATAAACAAATTTATTAAATCAATGAAATATTTTATTATTTCAACAAACATGTTTATTGAAACAAAAATCTATGTTATTAAATTAATAAAAAGATTTGTTAAATCAATGAAATGTTTTATTATTTCAACAAACATGTTTATTGAAACAAAAATCTATGTTATTAAATTAATAAACAAATTTATTAAATCAATGAAATATTTTATTATTTCAACAAACATGTTTATTGAAACAAAAATCTATGTTATTAAATTAATAAAAAGATTTATTAAATCAATGAAATGTTTTATTATTTCAACAAACATGTTTATTGAAACAAAAATCTATGTTATTAAATTAATAAAAAGATTTATTAAATCAATGAAATGTTTTATTATTTCAACAAACATATTTATTGAAACAAAAATTTATGTTATTAAATTAATAAAAAGATTTATTAAATCAATGAAATGTTTTATTATTTCAACAAACATGTTTATTGAAACAAAAATCTATGTTATTAAATTAATAAAAAGATTTATTAAATCAATGAAATGTTTTATTATTTCAACAAACATGTTTATTGAAACAAAAATCTATGTTATTAAATTAATAAACAAATTTATTAAATCAATGAAATGTTTTATTATTTCAACAAACATGTTTATTGAAACAAAAATCTATGTTATTAAATTAATAAAAAGATTTATTAAATCAATGAAATGTTTTATTATTTCAACAAACATGTTTATTGAAACAAAAATCTATGTTATTAAATTAATAAACAAATTTATTAAATCAATGAAATATTTTATTATTTCAACAAACATGTTTATTGAAACAAAAATCTATGTTATTAAATTAATAAAAAGATTTATTAAATCAATGAAATGTTTTATTATTTCAACAAACATGTTTATTGAAACAAAAATCTATGTTATTAAATTAATAAACAAATTTATTAAATCAATGAAATATTTTATTATTTCAACAAACATGTTTATTGAAACAAAAATCTATGTTATTAAATTAATAAAAAGATTTATTAAATCAATGAAATGTTTTATTATTTCAACAAACATGTTTATTGAAACAAAAATCTATGTTATTAAATTAATAAAAAGATTTATTAAATCAATGAAATGTTTTATTATTTCAACAAACATATTTATTGAAACAAAAATTTATGTTATTAAATTAATAAAAAGATTTATTAAATCAATGAAATGTTTTATTATTTCAACAAACATGTTTATTGAAACAAAAATCTATGTTATTAAATTAATAAAAAGATTTATTAAATCAATGAAATGTTTTATTATTTCAACAAACATGTTTATTGAAACAAAAATCTATGTTATTAAATTAATAAACAAATTTATTAAATCAATGAAATGTTTTATTATTTCAACAAACATGTTTATTGAAACAAAAATCTATGTTATTATATTAATAAAAAGATTTATTAAATCAATGAAATGTTTTATTATTTCAACAAACATGTTTATTGAAACAAAAATCTATGTTATTAAATTAATAAACAAATTTATTAAATCAATGAAATGTTTTATTATTTCAACAAACATGTTTATTGAAACAAAAATCTATGTTATTATATTAATAAAAAGATTTATTAAATCAATGAAATGTTTTATTATTTCAATAAACATGTTTATTGAAACAAAAATCTATGTTATTAAATTAATAAAAAGATTTATTAAATCAATGAAATGTTTTATTATTTCAACAAACATGTTTATTGAAACAAAAATCTATGTTATTAAATTAATAAAAAGATTTATTAAATCAATGAAATGTTTTATTATTTCAACAAACATGTTTATTGAAACAAAAATCTATGTTATTAAATTAATAAAAAGATTTATTAAATCAATGAAATGTTTTATTATTTCAACAAACATGTTTATTGAAACAAAAATCTATGTTATTAAATTAATAAACAAATTTATTAAATCAATGAAATATTTTATTATTTCAACAAACATGTTTATTGAAACAAAAATCTATGTTATTAAATTAATAAACAAATTTATTAAATCAATGAAATGTTTTATTATTTCAACAAACATGTTTATTGAAACAAAAATCTATGTTATTATATTAATAAAAAGATTTGTTAAATCAATGAAATGTTTTATTATTTCAACAAACATGTTTATTGAAACAAAAATCTATGTTATTAAATTAATAAACAAATTTATTAAATCAATGAAATATTTTATTATTTCAACAAACATGTTTATTGAAACAAAAATCTATGTTATTAAATTGATAAAAAGATTTATTAAATCATTGAAATGTTTTATTATTTCAACAAACATGTTTATTGAAACAAAAATCTATGTTATTAAATTAATAAAAAGATTTGTTAAATCAATGAAATGTTTTATTATTTCAACAAACATGTTTATTGAAACAAAAATCTATGTTATTAAATTAATAAACAAATTTATTAAATCAATGAAATATTTTATTATTTCAACAAACATGTTTATTGAAACAAAAATCTATGTTATTAAATTAATAAAAAGATTTGTTAAATCAATGAAATGTTTTATTATTTCAACAAACATGTTTATTGAAACAAAAATCTATGTTATTAAATTAATAAACAAATTTATTAAATCAATGAAATATTTTATTATTTCAACAAACATGTTTATTGAAACAAAAATCTATGTTATTAAATTAATAAAAAGATTTATTAAATCAATGAAATGTTTTATTATTTCAACAAACATGTTTATTGAAACAAAAATCTATGTTATTAAATTAATAAAAAGATTTATTAAATCAATGAAATGTTTTATTATTTCAACAAACATATTTATTGAAACAAAAATTTATGTTATTAAATTAATAAAAAGATTTATTAAATCAATGAAATGTTTTATTATTTCAACAAACATGTTTATTGAAACAAAAATCTATGTTATTAAATTAATAAAAAGATTTATTAAATCAATGAAATGTTTTATTATTTCAACAAACATGTTTATTGAAACAAAAATCTATGTTATTAAATTAATAAACAAATTTATTAAATCAATGAAATGTTTTATTATTTCAACAAACATGTTTATTGAAACAAAAATCTATGTTATTAAATTAATAAAAAGATTTATTAAATCAATGAAATGTTTTATTATTTCAACAAACATGTTTATTGAAACAAAAATCTATGTTATTAAATTAATAAACAAATTTATTAAATCAATGAAATATTTTATTATTTCAACAAACATGTTTATTGAAACAAAAATCTATGTTATTAAATTAATAAAAAGATTTATTAAATCAATGAAATGTTTTATTATTTCAACAAACATGTTTATTGAAACAAAAATCTATGTTATTAAATTAATAAACAAATTTATTAAATCAATGAAATATTTTATTATTTCAACAAACATGTTTATTGAAACAAAAATCTATGTTATTAAATTAATAAAAAGATTTATTAAATCAATGAAATGTTTTATTATTTCAACAAACATGTTTATTGAAACAAAAATCTATGTTATTAAATTAATAAAAAGATTTATTAAATCAATGAAATGTTTTATTATTTCAACAAACATATTTATTGAAACAAAAATTTATGTTATTAAATTAATAAAAAGATTTATTAAATCAATGAAATGTTTTATTATTTCAACAAACATGTTTATTGAAACAAAAATCTATGTTATTAAATTAATAAAAAGATTTATTAAATCAATGAAATGTTTTATTATTTCAACAAACATGTTTATTGAAACAAAAATCTATGTTATTAAATTAATAAACAAATTTATTAAATCAATGAAATGTTTTATTATTTCAACAAACATGTTTATTGAAACAAAAATCTATGTTATTATATTAATAAAAAGATTTATTAAATCAATGAAATGTTTTATTATTTCAACAAACATGTTTATTGAAACAAAAATCTATGTTATTAAATTAATAAACAAATTTATTAAATCAATGAAATGTTTTATTATTTCAACAAACATGTTTATTGAAACAAAAATCTATGTTATTATATTAATAAAAAGATTTATTAAATCAATGAAATGTTTTATTATTTCAATAAACATGTTTATTGAAACAAAAATCTATGTTATTAAATTAATAAAAAGATTTATTAAATCAATGAAATGTTTTATTATTTCAACAAACATGTTTATTGAAACAAAAATCTATGTTATTAAATTAATAAAAAGATTTATTAAATCAATGAAATGTTTTATTATTTCAACAAACATGTTTATTGAAACAAAAATCTATGTTATTAAATTAATAAAAAGATTTATTAAATCAATGAAATGTTTTATTATTTCAACAAACATGTTTATTGAAACAAAAATCTATGTTATTAAATTAATAAACAAATTTATTAAATCAATGAAATATTTTATTATTTCAACAAACATGTTTATTGAAACAAAAATCTATGTTATTAAATTAATAAACAAATTTATTAAATCAATGAAATGTTTTATTATTTCAACAAACATGTTTATTGAAACAAAAATCTATGTTATTATATTAATAAAAAGATTTGTTAAATCAATGAAATGTTTTATTATTTCAACAAACATGTTTATTGAAACAAAAATCTATGTTATTAAATTAATAAACAAATTTATTAAATCAATGAAATATTTTATTATTTCAACAAACATGTTTATTGAAACAAAAATCTATGTTATTAAATTGATAAAAAGATTTATTAAATCATTGAAATGTTTTATTATTTCAACAAACATGTTTATTGAAACAAAAATCTATGTTATTAAATTAATAAAAAGATTTGTTAAATCAATGAAATGTTTTATTATTTCAACAAACATGTTTATTGAAACAAAAATCTATGTTATTAAATTAATAAACAAATTTATTAAATCAATGAAATATTTTATTATTTCAACAAACATGTTTATTGAAACAAAAATCTATGTTATTAAATTGATAAAAAGATTTATTAAATCAATGAAATGTTTTATTATTTCAACAAACATGTTTATTGAAACAAAAATCTATGTTATTAAATTAATAAAAAGATTTATTAAATCAATGAAATGTTTTATTATTTCAACAAACATGTTTATTGAAAAAAAAATCTATGTTATTAAATTAATAAAAAGATTTGTTAAATCAATGAAATGTTTTATTATTTCAACAAACATGTTTATTGAAACAAAAATCTATGTTATTAAATTAATAAACAAATTTATTAAATCAATGAAATATTTTATTATTTCAACAAACATGTTTATTGAAACAAAAATCTATGTTATTAAATTGATAAAAAGATTTATTAAATCAATGAAATGTTTTATTATTTCAACAAACATGTTTATTGAAACAAAAATCTATGTTATTAAATTAATAAAAAGATTTATTAAATCAATGAAATGTTTTATTATTTCAACAAACATGTTTATTGAAACAAAAATCTATGTTATTAAATTAATAAAAAGATTTATTAAATCAATGAAATGTTTTATTATTTCAACAAACATGTTTATTGAAACAAAAATCTATGTTATTAAATTAATAAACAAATTTATTAAATCAATGAAATATTTTATTATTTCAACAAACATGTTTATTGAAACAAAAATCTATGTTATTAAATTAATAAAAAGATTTATTAAATCAATGAAATGTTTTATTATTTCAACAAACATGTTTATTGAAACAAAAATCTATGTTATTAAATTAATAAAAAGATTTATTAAATCAATGAAATATTTTTTTTTATTTCAACAAACATCTTTATTGAAACAAAAATCTATGTTATTAAATTAATAAAAAGATTTATTAAATCAATGAAATGTTTTATTATTTCAACAAACATGTTTATTGAAACAAAAATCTATGTTATTAAATTAATAAAAAGATTTATTAAATCAATGAAATGTTTTATTATTTCAACAAACATGTTTATTGAAACCAAAATCTATGTTATTAAATTAATAAACAAATTTATTAAATCAATGAAATGTTTTATTATTTCAACAAACATATTTATTGAAACAAAAATTTATGTTATTAAATTAATAAAAAGATTTATTAAATCAATGAAATGTTTTATTATTTCAACAAACATGTTTATTAAAACAAAAATTTATGTTATTAAATTAATAAAAAGATTTATTAAATCAATGAAATGTTTTATTATTTCAACAAACATGTTTATTAAAACAAAAATTTATGTTATTAAATTAATAAAAAGATTTATTAAATCAATGAAATATTTTATTATTTCAACAAACATGTTTATTGAAACAAAAATCTATGTTATTAAATTAATAAACAAATTTATTAAATCAATGAAATGTTTTATTATTTCAACAAACATGTTTATTGAAACAAAAATCTATGTTATTAAATTAATAAAAAGATTTATTAAATCAATGAAATATTTTATTATTTCAACAAACATGTTTATTGAAACAAAAATCTATGTTATTAAATAAATAAAAAGATTTATTAAATTAATGAAATGTTTTATTATTTCAACAAACATGTTTATTGAAACAAAAATCTATGTTATTATATTAATAAAAAGATTTATTAAATCAATGAAATGTTTTATTATTTCAACAAACATGTTTATTGAAACAAAAATCTATGTTATTAAATTAATAAACAAATTTATTAAATCAATGAAATGTTTTATTATTTCAACAAACATGTTTATTGAAACAAAAATCTATGTTATTAAATTAATAAAAAGATTTATTAAATCAATGAAATGTTTTATTATTTCAACAAACATGTTTATTGAAACAAAAATCTATGTTATTAAATTAATAAACAAATTTATTAAATCAATGAAATGTTTTATTATTTCAACAAACATGTTTATTGAAACAAAAATCTATGTTATTAAATTAATAAAAAGATTTATTAAATCAATGAAATGTTTTATTATTTCAATAAACATGTTTATTGAAACAAAAATCTATGTTATTAAATTAATAAACAAATTTATTAAATCAATGAAATGTTTTATTATTTCAACAAACATGTTTATTGAAACAAAAATCTATGTTATTAAATTAATAAAAAGATTTATTAAATCAATGAAATGTTTTATTATTTCAATAAACATGTTTATTGAAACAAAAATCTATGTTATTAAATTAATAAAAAGATTTATTAAATCAATGAAATGTTTTATTATTTCAACAAACATGTTTATTGAAACAAAAATCTATGTTATTAAATTAATAAAAAGATTTATTAAATCAATGAAATGTTTTATTATTTCAACAAACATGTTTATTGAAACAAAAATCTATGTTATTAAATTAATAAAAAGATTTATTAAATCAATGAAATGTTTTATTATTTCAATAAACATGTTTATTGAAACAAAAATCTATGTTATTAAATTAATAAACAAATTTATTAAATCAATGAAATGTTTTATTATTTCAACAAACATGTTTATTGAAACAAAAATCTATGTTATTAAATTAATAAACAAATTTATTAAATCAATGAAATGTTTTATTATTTCAACAAACATGTTTATTGAAACAAAAATCTATGTTATTAAATTAATAAAAAGATTTATTAAATCAATGAAATGTTTTATTATTTCAACAAACATGTTTATTGAAACAAAAATCTATGTTATTAAATTAATAAAAAGATTTATTAAATCAATGAAATGTTTTATTATTTCAACAAACATGTTTATTGAAACCAAAATCTATGTTATTAAATTAATAAAAAGATTTATTAAATCAATGAAATGTTTTATTATTTCAACAAACATGTTTATTGAAACAAAAATCTATGTTATTAAATTAATAAACAAATTTATTAAATCAATGAAATGTTTTATTATTTCAACAAACATGTTTATTGAAACAAAAATCTATGTTATTAAATTAATAAACAAATTTATTAAATCAATGAAATGTTTTATTATTTCAACAAACATGTTTATTGAAACAAAAATCTATGTTATTAAATTAATAAACAAATTTATTAAATCAATGAAATGTTTTATTATTTCAACAAACATGTTTATTGAAACAAAAATCTATGTTATTAAATTAATAAACAAATTTATTAAATCAATGAAATGTTTTATTATTTCAACAAACATGTTTATTGAAACAAAAATCTATGTTATTAAATTAATAAACAAATTTATTAAATCAATGAAATGTTTTATTATTTCAACAAACATGTTTATTGAAACAAAAATCTATGTTATTAAATTAATAAACAAATTTATTAAATCAATGAAATATTTTATTATTTCAACAAACATGTTTATTGAAACAAAAATCTATGTTATTAAATTAATAAACAAATTTATTAAATCAATGAAATGTTTTATTATTTCAACAAACATGTTTATTGAAACAAAAATCTATGTTATTAAATTAATAAAAAGATTTATTAAATCAATGAAATGTTTTATTATTTCAACAAACATGTTTATTGAAACAAAAATCTATGTTATTAAATTAATAAAAAGATTTATTAAATCAATGAAATGTTTTATTATTTCAACAAACATGTTTATTGAAACAAAAATCTATGTTATTAAATTAATAAAAAGATTTATTAAATCAATGAAATGTTTTATTATTTCAACAAACATGTTTATTGAAACAAAAATCTATGTTATTAAATTAATAAAAAGATTTATTAAATCAATGAAATGTTTTATTATTTCAATTAACATGTTTATTGAAACAAAAATCTATGTTATTAAATTAATAAACAAATTTATTAAATCAATGAAATGTTTTATTATTTCAACAAACATGTTTATTGAAACAAAAATCTATGTTATTAAATTAATAAACAAATTTATTAAATCAATGAAATGTTTTATTATTTCAACAAACATGTTTATTGAAACAAAAATCTATGTTATTAAATTAATAAAAAGATTTATTAAATCAATGAAATGTTTTATTATTTCAACAAACATGTTTATTGAAACAAAAATCTATGTTATTAAATTAATAAACAAATTTATTAAATCAATGAAATATTTTATTATTTCAACAAACATGTTTATTGAAACAAAAATCTATGTTATTATATTAATAAAAAGATTTATTAAATCAATGAAATGTTTTATTATTTCAATAAACATGTTTATTGAAACAAAAATCTATGTTATTAAATTAATAAACAAATTTATTAAATCAATGAAATATTTTATTATTTCAACAAACATGTTTATTGAAACAAAAATCTATGTTATTAAATTAATAAAAAGATTTATTAAATCAATGAAATATTTTATTATTTCAACAAACATGTTTATTGAAACAAAAATCTATGTTATTAAATTAATAAAAAGATTTATTAAATCAATGAAATGTTTTATTATTTCAACAAACATGTTTATTGAAACAAAAATCTATGTTATTAAATTAATAAAAAGATTTATTAAATCAATGAAATGTTTTATTATTTCAATAAACATGTTTATTGAAACAAAAATCTATGTTATTAATTTAAACATGTTTATTGAAACAAAAATCTATGTTATTAAATTAATAAACAAATTTATTAAATCAATGAAATGTTTTATTATTTCAACAAACATGTTTATTGAAACAAAAATCTATGTTATTAAATTAATAAACAAATTTATTAAATCAATGAAATGTTTTATTATTTCAACAAACATGTTTATTGAAACAAAAATCTATGTTATTATATTAATAAAAAGATTTATTAAATCAATGAAATGTTTTATTATTTCAACAAACATGTTTATTGAAACAAAAATCTATGTTATTAAATTAATAAACAAATTTATTAAATCAATGAAATGTTTTATTATTTCAACAAACATGTTTATTGAAACAAAAATCTATGTTATTAATTTAAACATGTTTATTGAAACAAAAATCTATGTTATTAAATTAATAAACAAATTTATTAAATCAATGAAATGTTTTATTATTTCAACAAACATGTTTATTAAAACAAAAATTTATTTTAATAAACACATTTAATAATTGTTCATTGCATTAACGACGAGGTTATTAAATTAATAAATAACTATTCATTGGCTCAATGAACAAGTTCATCGCACAAATATTAATAAACTTTTAATTGTCTCAACGAATTTTTTTATTGTTGTTACGTACCTTTTTGGTTCAGTGATATGTGTAATATACTTTTACGTAGAGAACTCCTATTTTTAACATTTTGTGATTTCTTTAGTACTATTTCTAAGTATATTTAGTTACATCAGAAGATGATTCAAAATCAACTGAAATATTAGAAGAAGTTCTCACTGATAAGACATGACTTTCTTTGTATTCAACTCCTTTTGAAGTAATCGAATTAAAGTGGAAGAAAACATTTTATTTGCATAGAACTCAAATTACTTTGAGTAATGAACTACTGAAATTTTTGAGAGCTGGCCATTTTATAAAAACAGTGTTGGACATTGTTCAGTAAGTTTTTTTTTATTGCCCTGAGCAAAATTTATAATTATTGTTCAATTTATATAGTTGGTTTTTTCTAGGTCTATGGCAGGAAATATTTTAAAAGATATATCTTCGAATTCAGGTACGTACACATAATACCATAAAAATTCTCACAAAGTTATAATGTCTCTAAAAGAAATAAATTTAAAAAATTAAGATCAATTTTTATTAGAATCTAAGGTACTTAATAAATTAGTGTTCATTTTTTTTTTATATTTCTTTCAGAAATTCGACTCTATCAGTTTTGAAAGCTTCTGCACACAAAAAAATTGATCAATTTGGAAGGTAACAATAATTAGAGAGTTACAGTTATTTTACTTGGAATAAAATATTATATCACAAATCAATAATAATAACTTATAACAACTGATAATATATTGTTATTGATAATATATGTTAATTCATAATAAAAATTAAAAATAAAGTAATAAAATATAAAAAAAAAATTATGTATTTTTTTTATTTGAAAAATATGGGTTATAGAAATACTTGCATGATATATGAAAATCATTTATACTTTATACAAAATAGCCATAAGAACTGATTTTTTCATCTAGTCATATTCGTTAATCATTATTTAGGAAAATTTTTTTTTTTTTTTTTTTTTTAATATAAATTTTATTTTTTCCCACTATTTTTACATTCTTACACTAGTCTAGCCTACAAAAATTTACAAAAACAGCTACTTATTTCTAATTTTATTAACATCTAAACAATTTTACCGTTTTTATGTTAGTTTTACGCAAAATTTTATGAGTTTTTTATACTATGTACAACTTTACAGAGTTTTTTAGTCTTTGAATTATATTATTGGAAAAGTAGGAGGTAAAAACCAATATTTATATTTATTAAAAACCTAGCCTAACTTAGTCTATCTTAATCTAACTAAAACTGCTTAACCTAATTAAAAAAATAATGTATGATATACTATGTGCTAATTATAATTAGAGTTTTCCAACCACCAATAATTTGTTTTAATTAATTTGTCCTTATCTGGTATGGACATTTCAAATTTTAAATTCTCTCCGTTAATATTGCCCGGGTTATAATCAATAGCTTTACATGTAGCCCGTCTATTATAATGGTATAATAGAGGGACATGATTACGGTTTTGAATATAACCGTTTTTATCCAAATAGATAAAATGCTCTGGAGCTATGAAGCCCGTGAGCAAGGTCTTTTTGATGTACTCCTCATTGTGGTAGAATATATGCGATATTAAACCATTTTCCGGAGTGTTTTGTGCTTTATCATAATGTCTTCGAATTAATTTTATAACAAAATTATCGATTCTAATTATGTTTGCTTCCTTGTACAAATATTTATTAGAGTAGTAATGCTTGTATTCGGAATTGGGCTTTCTATATATATTAGTACAAACTCTTATGCACTTTCTTTCAAATTTTCGGAGAGTTTCCATTAAGCTCGCACTGATGTTGTACCATATTGGTGCACCATATACAAGCGTTGGTCTTATTAATGTTTGGTAACATATTATAATTTTAACTCTTTTACTAATAATTTTGTTGTAAAAAAGTTATTTTGAAGCCATGAAAGCTTTGTTACCTTTTAATATACTATATTTGACTTGCTCAATATAATTTAAGTTTCGATGTAATTGTACTCCTAGGTATTTAACTACTTTTTTATTAGTTAAGATAACATTTCCTGCGGATTTTATTTCAAATTCTTTCCAGTGTTTTTTGATATCTACACTAGTTTTATCAACCGTGTTACGAAACAAAATTGTCTCGCATTTGTTGATGTTGATTTTCAGCAGCCAAACTTTGCAGTAGCCCCGAGTAATATTAAACATTTTTTGTACTTTGCCTTTGATGTAATCTACTGAACTATCGGCAGAATAGAATATGATGTCATCGGCAAAGGCCAATGCATAATTATTTCCTCTAACCCGGTCTAGTGAGGACAAAATAGTTCTGATAAATATATTGAAAACAGTATTGGTGCATTAACTGTACCTTGTAACAGGTATCCATTATCTATCGTGAAAATTTTTTTATGATTATCATTTGGGTTTTTTATAAAAAATTAATTTTTGTAAATCATATCAATTATAATTGCTACAAGGTAATTTGGGACTTTAAACTTTAAAAGTTTATATATTAGCCCATCTAACCAAATCGTGTTAAAAGCTTTTTCCAAATCTATCAGGCAAGCTCCCACTCCAAACTTTTTGTTAATAAACTAACAAATATCTGAGGTCAACTTTGTAATGGCGTGAATCGCTCCATGCTTGTACCTGAAGCCGAATTGGTTTTCAGGTATAATTTGTTTCGTTAGTGTAAATTTAGTTAATTTGTCGTTGATAAGTGTTTCAAATACTTTGCTTATGTTTGGCATTAAGCTAATGGGTCTGTAGTTACTTACGTTATTTGGGTCTTTACCAGGTTTTTTTAGCAATACTATTTTCGATGTTTTCCATATTTTCGGAAAATACGAGTTGTTAATTGCATTATTAATAAGTATAACATATTTGGAAATTATAAGTGGACTTAGGTTCTTTAGTACTATATTTGGTATGTTATCGTCACCCGAAGAAACTTTATTTTTTAAATTTTTGAATTTTAACACAAGCTCAGCCTGGTTTGTGAATATGCTATTTACAGTGGTTTGGTTTGAGGACTTGTTTAAATTAGAAAAATTGCAGATTGTAATATTGCTGGCTCTCACATATTCGGTGTAGCTTTTAAATTGCTGAATTGTGTTTAAAACTTTTGTATGGAATCTGTTATTTGTTGATGGAGCAGTTTTATGAATCTGTGCTAGGTATGAACCCATGGTATTATAAATTTGAGTTTGATCGTTTAGTACATATTGGCTGGAACTAGATCGTTGTAATTTGTTAATGTCAATATTATTTTCTAGTAGTAGTTGTATATCTTTTTGATCTATATGCAGTTTAGAAATATTGTTGTAATTATTTCTCCGGAAAATTTTGTTTATGCTAAATAAATTATGTTTGAACTTTTACTAGGCGATATGTTTTGGAGACGTTTTTTCCAGTATTTATTTATTTCTACATTGATCTGCTGTTTTATTAAGGAGTTGATGTTATTTAGAAGGCTTTTGAAAAGTTGCAAATTGTGTGGAGAAAAATTAAGTCTTTGTTTGTGGATTTTGTGTATATCTTTCATTAATTCAGTTTTGTTTTTTAGAAGTCTTTTTAAATTTGAAGAGTAAAATTTTCGTATATTGCTTTTATTATTCATTTTTGGTATGATCTCACTGAATGATCTCACGGATGATCTCACTGAAGAAAATAATAATTGGCAAGAAAATGTTATATCACCATTTTCAGAGAGTGAAATAGTGGAACAAATTAAAAAACTCAGAGATAAAAAAGCTCCAGGTTTTGATCTAATTACATCGGAAGTCCTGAAAGAACTTCCGAAAAAAGCTATAACAATGCTAACACGCATTATAAACGCTGCTATAAGAATAAGGTATGTGCCGAATATGTGGAAAATAGCAGAGATAATTATGATACCAAAGCCAGGTAAGCCCATAAATGAGGTCAAATCCTACAGACCAATATCATTACTACCAATAGTATCAAAATTATTTGAAAAACTATTATTGATTCGAATGAGACCGATCATAGAAAATAGTAATCTGATTCCAAATTATCAATTTGGCTTTAGATCTAAGCACTCGACAATCGATCAAATTCATAGAATAACAGACATAATAGAAAAAGCTTTAGAGGAAAAGAAAGTATGCTCTAGCATATTTCTAGATGTAGCCCAAGCTTTTGATAAAGTATGGCATCGAGGCTTAATAAATAAACTAAACAATATGTTACCTAAACAATACGTAGATATACTCTCATCATATCTAGAAAACAGACTATTCAGAATAAAACAAGACGAAGAGTATTCTACTATTAGAGATATTAAAACGGGTGTGCCTCAAGGTAGTATTCTGGGTCCCATACTGTATTTGCTCTACACCAATGATTTACCAGAAATGGAAAATATAACTGTAGCTACATTCGCTGACGATACTGCGTTGATGGCAGTAGGATCAAATATTGACGAGGCTACAATTAAATTGCAAAGAGCAAGCGACAAGCTATACCTCTGGACAAAGAAATGGAAAATTAAACTCAATGAGTTAAAATCAGTACATGTAAATTTTACAAATAAAAAATTAGAAAATCAACCACCATTGGTAAATCTGAATGGGGTCAATATACCCCAAGAAAACAATGCTAAATACCTAGGAATGACATTAGATGTCAAACTTAGATGGAAAGAGCACGTTAAAAAGAAAACATTTGAGCTTGAAAATAAGTATAGAGAAATGTACTGGCTCTTAGGTCGTAATTCTAAATTGCCTATACATAACAAGATTTTGTTATATAATCAGATACTCAAACCAATATGGTTGTACGGCATACAAATATGGGGATGTGCCAAACAAACACATGTACTTTGTATACAAAAATTCCAAAATAAAGTCTTGCGCAACATGGTAAATGCCCCCTGGTATGTTCGCAACAGTGATTTGCACAGAGATCTAAAAATTCCTTGCATAGAAAATGAAATAAAAAGATATGCAACAAAGCATATAGCTCGTCTGGAGGGACATGTTAACGTTGAGGCCACTCAATTGCTAGATAATCAAAATGATGTCAGAAGGCTTAAAAGAACTAAGCTACTAGATTTAATACGATAGAATTTCGTAAACTTTTTCTTTAAGAAAATCAAAATAGCAATAAATTAATGGTTAGTCCGTTGGACTAGTATTAATGGGAGGGGTGTGGTTTAGTCAGTAAAAATCTGGCACACAATGGAAGCTACGGGGCTCATTGTGTCTATGAAGATTCCCACCAATCCACGCAAAAAAAAAAAAAAAAAAAAAAAAAATTCATTTTTGGTATAACATCCTTCATCGTTTTTGTTATTATAGTGTTTAGTTTCTCAAGGTGGTAGTCAATGTTTTGAATTGAAATATTGCAAGTATCTGATATTTTATTTGTATTATTATTATTATTATTATTATTATTATTATTATTATTATTATTATTATTATTATTATTATTATTATTATTATTATTATTATTATTAATATTATATTCTCTAAAGTAGTTTAGATCCAACTTGAGCTGAAATCTTGACCAATTAACATTTTTGAAATTGAAAACATTATTTCCTGCTGGCAATTCTGTTAACGAAAGTTTTTCATTGTTAATATTAAACGTGACACTGATAGCGTTGTGATCACTGTCATATGGGAGTGTGGTGAGTTTAAGTATTGGAGAGGAATTCACATTTATTCTAGTATCAGTAATGACCAAGTCTATATATGAATTTGCACGGGGTAGTGTAGGTGCATCAGTCAGATATAATTGAGATTTAAACAATACTTTATTATTTTGTAACCAATTATGTAGTTGAATGCCACGAGTATTATTTATATCGTTTAACCATGCTGTATGTCTTGCATTAAAATCGCCAGTTAATATGTATAGGTTATTTGGATTTGAAAGATTAAGCAGATCAAATATTTTATGGAGTTCTGTTAAAAAATTATGTGAATTTCTATTCGATGCATATAGATTTGCTATAATTATTATTTAGGAAAAGTAATTATAACATTTTAGGATTTAAAATCATAATAATTGACTTTTTCAGGATTAAATTATGTTTATTAGTTACAAAATATGATTTAGCTTTACATTTTAAGTTTGTACATTGTAGTCATAGACAATGGTAATAAACCACAAAATATGAATAAATTACATTTTTTCATACGTACATAATTTGTGAATCCTATTCATAAATTGTGACAAAGAAATCATAACCATGTCTATTCTTTTTAGTTATAATAAATGATTTTGCCGTTAAGATTAGGATATGATTTTAAATCACAGTTCTATAAATAAGCGATCATAGCACGCATTTGTGACTAATTTATACATAGGGTATGCATTTTAGGTTTACTGAATGATATGATTTCTCTGAGTGTGTGTTCAAAAATTTAAGTGTACATTGGCAACAACAATTGTACATTGTATACATTGGTACATTGGCAATTCATAATTATGACTGCAACATTAAAGAAATAATATTTATTCAATAATTTAAGAAATCTGCAACACACAATCGCACTTCTATCTAACTACTTATCAATTAACCTACGTATTTTATACTTATTTTCAATTTTACTACCCTCTATAATAGCTGCCTACATTCAATCAGAATAATGTTATTTTAAAAAAAATTTGATTATAGTTATTCTTTTCAAATTCTATCAAATACTTTTAGGTATCTTCAAAAAAAAAAAAAAAAAAACAACAACAACAAACAAACAAAAAATGATAAATCCGATGTATTTTTGGCGTATTTTAATCGAAAAATTGAAATAAAATTTTTCATTTTTTCTTTTTTTATTTATTATTTTTTTTTTTTTTTATTATTATAATATCCTTTTTTTATATTTTTGTATTTATATTGTAGTAGTTTTTATTGCTCATTAATATATCATCGTATAAAATATATAATATAACCAATATTATGTATAAAATTAAAATGTCATTTTTAATACAAACTTTAAATTATTTTAAAATTATAATAAAAATTCGTCCATTTATTATTACAAGTGTATGTATGTATGTATGTGTATATAATATATAAATTTATTTAAATTTTTGTTCATTATTGCATTGAATTTTTTATTGTTTGTATATTCGAATGTATTTTAATGTTTTATTAAAAGATCCTGATAATATTATAAAGGTAAGAGGTTACATTTATAAAAAAAAAAAATCGAATTTCTCAAATTTATTGAGTATTTTAAATTTTAATGATGTTATTTAAAATTATTTTATTTAACACTATTATCAGAGTAAATAATAAAGGTTATATTAACGGAAATTGTATATGATAAAGCTACTGTATAGTATCGAAATGTATGTTCAAGTGAATGTATGTAATATCCTCCAAAGCATAGACAATATTATATCAATATTATCAATATTATATCAACGAAATTTAGTGTGGTGACATCATCTCTTTTTACGTACAGTTGTGTAAAAAATGGGTCCATATTTGATATTTATTTATAGTTTTTTAACTGAAAAATTAAATATAAATAAAAATTGATAAGTTTTTAAAAATTGTTTTTTATAAGTTTATAATATTATATTTATATCGTTTATTATATATTTTATGTAAATTTGTTAAAATTATTTAAATTAATATTAAAATTAAATTTATTTTATATAAATTAGTTTTTTCAAGGTCGCTTACAACTGAAAAACTGGAGAGGGGACAATTCGTGAATAACAAAGCTAGTTTTTGTGCTTATCGAAATTGCGTCGATCATGCCTATGGATTGTTGCCTAGTTTTATTGCTTCAAAAACAACAAAGTTTTGAAAAAACAAACAAAACGGTATTCCATATAGACAGTTCACGATTTATAATACATAAATAATATATTTTATTCTTTTATTACTATTATTTTTATAGGATTCTTTTCTATATTCTGTGGTTCTATGATTGATTCTATTATTGTATTGTTAACTACGTACTTATTTTAATATATTATACAAAAGTACCTACATTGATATTCCAAATTTCTGATATTTTATTATTATTTAAGTATGACGTAGCTATGTTTTATCATATCATATTTGTAACTAGAAAATTCTTATTAGATTTGAAGAGGAAAATTATTGTTTCAAAGAGTAAAATAGTTTTGAAAATAAAATGAGAGAACGGGTTGTAATGTTGTGACCCGCTATATAAATATAGTCTAAGTTTAAGTTTAATTTATTATGTCTTAAATTTTTTACAATTACTTATTACTATGAACTTAAAAGCTTATTTACAATTATATACATTAAACTATAATGTATGAATCAATAATTAAACATAGCAAACCACTATAAATGGTCTTCACCGACTTCAAGGAAGCTTTCAAACATATTGAAGAGTACTATTACGATATAGAAAACGTAAAACACATAGGAACACCAGAAAAAATATTATATATTTTAACATCCGCCCTATACCCCACCGATGGGGTTACAGAAAAACGATGATGATGATATATAATTTCAACCCCAAAACAAGACCTTGAACTACATACTATTAATATTATTTATCAAAAAATTTATATTAAAATTTTTTAAATGTTTTTTTTTTCTACAGAAAATGAAAAATGATCAAAAATAGCATAGAGACGGACAAAACAAAAAATAGAATTCTTAAAGTACATATTTTCCAAGTTCCCGTTAAAAATGTTGCATACATTTTTCTGTTTAAATATCATTTAAAAAAAGTGAAAATTTATTTACAATTTTTTTTGTTTGTTTACATTTTTGTTATTTTTTTTTTTTGTAAGGTTATTTTTATGCGCAACCAGTAGCAAAAGGTAACAACAACAGCAGTAGCAGCAACAATAGCAATTCAAGTTAAATATTGGGTTAAATATTTAATTTTGGCCTCATTAAGAATGCCTTTATTTTGAAATTAATTTAAAAAGAAGAAGAAAAAAACAAAAAATAATAATAAAAAAAAAAAAAACTACTATTTTCTCATTTTATTTTTAAATTATCGTCATAATAATCCATAATTATTAAATATTTCATTATAATTTTTTATTTTTTTATCGAGTTAATCGTTATGTTTTGTTTTGTTTTTTTTTTTTTTTTTTACCGTCGTTTGCCCATTTTGAATATTTTAAAATAAGAGAAAAACGCCATCGCCATTTTTTTTTTTTTTGATTTTTTTATAAAGCCCGGAATTTATTAAACTATATAAACACATTACATTATTAAATAAAAATTTTCGTTGTGTGTGAATGTGTTAGTGTGTAAAGCATTTAAAAGAATTTAAAGAGGATGAATAATTTGTGTTTTTTATATGGTAAATTTGTTTTTTTTTTTTTTTTTTTATTTTAATTATTTTTGAAAAAGGTAATTTTATTACACAAAAAAAAAAAAAATAATAATAATAATGAACGCGACATTTTTGAATGCAACACAATGGTTATGCAATCAGAATAAATTAAAATAACTGTATAAAATTACATATAAAATGAATTAATTTTTTTTTTTGTTCATAAAGATGGCGATATTATTGGTATTTTTATATTATTATAGATGTGTGTACCTAGATATATTTAATAAATATAATGATGTATGTATGTATACATATATATGTATATATATATTATAAATATATCTATAAATATATTATTGAATTTATGGTTAATTATTCTGATTGTTTATTGATTAAAAAGTTATGAAGTTCTTCATAATTTATTGTTGTATGTGTTTTTGGTAGTGTTTTAATTTTTTTTTTTTTTTTTGCTTTGTTTTTGATTTGTATATTTTGTGTTTTTCTTTTTTTTTTTGTTAATGTTGATAGTTCGCTGAAGGATAAAAGTGAATTAAGTGTATTTTTTTCTTGGAATAAGTACAAATGCTTGCCAGAAGGTGTAAATAGCTATTTTTGTAGGATGTGGTACTGTAATAATATAATAGACAGTACAAATTTAACCCATATAAGCCCGGAGTGTCGAAAACGAAACATATGACGTTTTCCGGCATAGTGGTTAGCCGGTGTGTATTTTAAATCAAACTAAAATTTATTATTTAATTTAAAACAAATATCTAATTTTTTTGAAACGTGACAAAAAGCATGTTTGCCGATGGCTTGAAATGTCCGAATTTCGAGTTTTTTTTTCATTCTTGTTAAAGTAAAAAAAAAAAATACAAAAAAAAAAAAAAAATCTTTTAAATAAACTAGCTCATATCCATAGAAATAATTTAATCGCAATATAAAACTAATCCAACAAAATTTGTAGCTACAGGGTGACTTTTTCAAGCAGTGTATCGAAAACGAAACATCAGGTTTAAACGATATCTAAAAATTTTCATATAAAAAAAAATCTTGGTTTTTTTTTTGTTGTTTTTTCCTCTTCTAAACTATAATTATACCAATACTGTCTTTTTTATTACGGACCTCGTATTCTGCGATAGACTACTTGGAAATCAAATAACAAGTTATGCTAAATCGGCGTTAATAGCTTGATGATAAGAGATACCTGAGTTTGAATTCTTGAAAACACAATAGCAATACACGCTAAAATCGGCGTCAGTAGGTAGCTTACAAGCCAAGAACTTAATACCTATTTTTTAATTCTTGGAAATATAATAGCAAAAACATCTTTGAACAAATTTATGAACAAACGGTTTATGCAATTTGGAATATTTTCTCACAATTTATCTATAGATAAGCAAATGATTGCTTATTTTGGACACCATTCCTGCAAAATGTTCAACAAATGTAAGCCTATTCGATTTGGCTTCAAGTACTGGTCTTTTTATCCTGCTGGAGTCTACTTGTTCTCATTTATACCTTATGGAGGAGCTTCAGAGGAAAATGATAGCCTATATGGACCTAATGTTAGCCTATATGGAGGAGAAAATGTAGCTTTGCGCTTATTAGCAAATATATAAAACCGAAACCAACACTCCGTTACGTTCGATAATTTCTTTACATTACACATTACAAACTTATGTGCTGTCTTTCATCAGTTGCTTATTTCGCAATTGGTAAGGTTTTTGAAACTGCGTTGTTTACTAAGAAAAGTTGAAAAAAAGCCTTATACACAAACTTGAATTCCGAGTTTTTTTTTGTTGAGTGCTTGGTGAAATCCACGAAAATACCTTTAAGAAAAGTATTAGCACTAAGAGAGGGGCGGACAAAGCTCTGGTACTTCAATTAGATATGACTGTGTGGATTACAATATCATCCATAGTGAGAAACGAGCTTGATGGCGTCACTGCAGAAATCAAACTGGTTTTTCATGCACCAAATGTGGCGTTAATTTGCATACGAAATGTTCTTTACCACATCACAGCTTGCCTAATATCTGATAATTTTTTAAGATTAAAATTTGTTAAAACAATAAAATTCTTTTTTTTTTAAAATAAATTGTTATTTATTTTTTGTAAGGAATTTATTCACTTCAGGAATTTAGTGTAGTAGATTTTTGAAGAAATATTTTTTTTTGAAAAATTATATCGTTTGATGCTGAAGTTTCGTTTTCGAAACATGTAATATCTCCTTTCCAGGATGTGATATCAAATACGTTATTTTTTTTTTCTTAATTAAGTTAAAAGTACTTTACGTATAAATTTTTATGACTCTGGGTGAACTAGATCTAGGTCCAGGACTATATGGTTTAATAACAAAATGTTAGTTTCAACAAATAATTATTCGATTTGTATGTGGTTACACTTCAAAAAGGATATCAGTTGTTTTTTTCTAAGCACACATAACATTACCTAAATAAAATAAAATATTACTAGAAAAGTAATTGGTTTATATTAACCCTTTACCGCCGGCTACCAGTTCCCGTTGTACGATCGGGATGAATTTTTGAGAGTAGTCTATTTTTAGTCCAAGAATTACAAATTTAAATTTGTGGTGATAGTCCCGCCGGATCCGGAGTTGTGGCCTGTACTATATATAGTACAACCGGCGGATATGGGTGCAAAAATCAATATGAAAAAATATATAAGAATGAAAAAATAAAAATCTAATATTTATGTTAACTTTATTCGTTTTTATTGAGAAGAACATAACCATCATAAAACATAAACATAAATTCTTTAAAAATTTTACATATGATATTCTGCAAAGCATTTTCTTTTTATACATAATGTTTTTCTACATATTTTACAAGAGTACATACTTCTTGAATGACACACGACACATCTAAGTTGAGTGTGCATTTTTTGAGGAACATGTTGAGCTTTTTCTTTTTCTACTGATGAAGAAGGGTTCCTTTTTTTGATTATAGAAGTGCTTGCTCTGGCTTCTTGTAATATTTTGCGTACTATAGACTATAGACGAAAATTAAGCTGAGATGAAAATTTGTCATTGCTATTTCCTGATTGAATGTACAATTTCCATGAATTTAGCATTGTTAAATCGATTAGATATGTGAAAATGACCCACCACCATTTTTTTCCTTTGATAGCAATTCTATACGAATTTATATTTTAATCAGCGTTGTCAACACCTCCCATATTTTCATTATATTATGTTGCATACACTTTTGATTGACCAATTTGTACTTTTTTTGTTGGTCTACTTTGGACCAACGTTTTACGTGATGCAACGGGTTCATGGTATCAAAATTTGTTAAAATTGAACATACTCTATTATCTATCCATTGCACAGCAAGTAACTCGGTCTATCTATAATCAAATATGCCACGAGATTTATTTTTAAATGTTCTATTTTTTTTCAAATGGACAATTTCTTAAACGATTTTCTCGCATGGTACCTGTTGCTTCTGTTGGTTGTAGTATCATTTTCAACAAATCAGTTACTGTTTTTGGACCAACCGCTTATTTTCATAAGTTTTTCCGCAATATACATCAAAATTGTAGCAATAACCAGAAGAGCTGCATAACATCCTATTCTTATATCCAAATTGAATAGGTTTTCCTCGAATGAACTGCTCAGCTGAATGTTTCCACTTTTAAATAGAACCTCAGCCTCCACTTTTAAATAGAACCCGTTACCTAAGTCATTATTAAGTCTGTCATTTATATGACTTATTATTCCCAATCCAATTCCCAATATTATTGTTGAAATAGTGCTTAGAGGTATAATAGTTTTAGTAAACCGTAGTAATAAATAGTATAAATCTTTTAATTAGTCTTAAACACATAAAAACAACAATAATGAATTTTGAAATATTGATATATGTAATAAAATGAAATTATTCATATTATTTTGATCCCATATCCGCCGGTTGTACTTTATATAGTACACCAAACTTTTCACACAAAAAAAACTGATTAAATTTTTGTAATAATTTTTAATTAATATTCATGTTATTTTATTTTTTATTTAATTAACACTTTTCAATTTAATTCATAAAATAATTTAAAATTTTAATAACATTTTTTAATAATTTTACGGTCAAAGGTACATTATTTTGCAATTTCTAAAAAACACACATTTTCTAATGAATAAAATTGACACTTAATCAAACTCAAAACAAGTGTTATGCAAATAAAAGTGTTGGTACATTCTTTAAGAATAGAATTCACAACAATTTAGCTTTAAAATCAAATTAGTTTCAGAAAAAAAAAATAATTTGTACACCCTGTTTTGCTGTACTATATATAGTACAATCGGCGGTAAAGGGTTAATATATAAATATAATAAGTGTTAAATTTACTAAGTCATCAACAAAGACAATAATTCAAGAGAGAATACGTAAAAATAAAATTAGATTGGATGCAAATATTTTTGGAGACATAAGCAACAACAACAACAGGAAAATATTTGTAAATGATGCTCTTACTGCTTTTAATAGATCATTGCTCAAAAAGGCGAATTCATTTAAAACAGAGAATAAATGTAAGTACGTATGGGTACGTAATTCTAAAATTTTTATTAGAAAAAAAGAAGGTGATAAAGCTTTTAATATAAAAAGTGTAGAGGACTTGTTAAAAATTTAATTCATTTGTATTTATTTTTGAATCAATTAATATTTAAAATTTTTATATGGTTAATTCCATTATGGAAGATATATATCCTCTTCATAGTCAAAATAATAATAGTTTTTCTTCTTCAACTTCTAATAATTTTAATTGTTTGTGCATAGATCATAACAGTGGTGACCTTCATTCAGGCTTTTCTGTGGTACACCAAAACATTCGGAGTCTTAGGAAAAATTTTGATGTATTTCTCTCTCATCTTGTTTCATGTGATCATTTACCTGATCTTATATTTTTATCTGAAATTTGGATATTTGATTATGAAATTTCAGATTACATTATTCCAAACTATATATTTGCTGCAACTTGTAATGATTCTTATTCAGCTGGTGGAGTTGCAGTATTTTACAGAAGTGACGTTGAATGTACAATAACTAAGTTTAACTTAAATAGCGTTGATTTAATTTGTTTAAATTGTTGTATTTCGAGTACACGTTATTTTTTTGTTGGTGTTTATAGATTACATAAAGTCAGTATTAATGAATTTTTGGAAGAATTTTCTGGATTTTTAGAAAATCTAACATGTAAAAATACCATTCTTATAGGCGATTTCAATATTAATCTGCTTTCTGAAAATGGTAATTCGGATAATTTCCTCTCTACTCTGACGTCGTTTGGCTTTACTTCTTTAATGTTTCAACCTACTCGGGAAACGGAGTGCTCAAGCACTTGTATCGATCACATCTTTTTAAGACTACATAGAAATAATCCTATTAAATATAAAACTGCAATATTTGATCTTAAAATAACTGATCACGTTCTAACATCCATTCAGTTTTCTAAAGACATACCAAAAAGACATATATCAAATTATAATGTAATTCAAAAAATAAATTTTACTTCTTTGAAGGATGAACTTACTTTTGAGTCGTGGGATGAAGTATATAGTTCGCCTGATCTTCTACCGCTTTCGATTTATTCCTTACTAAATTTAAAAATCATATTTCGAATTGCAGTATAGTAATAAATCAAAACTCAAGCAAACTGAAACGACTAAAACCGTGGATGAGTCAGAAGTTATTGCGAAAAATTAAAAAAAAAAATCTAATTAGAATTCGTCTATTAAAACACTAGACTCAAAGTGTATTACGAAAAACTATGCCGTGAGTTGAAGCGTGATATTCCTAATTGTAGAGACAGTTATTATGAAAAAAATTTAACTGAGAATTCTGGAAACTCGAAAAAGGAGTGGAAGTTAGTAAATGAAATTCTTAATAGAAATATTGCAAATTGTCATATTGTCATAAAAAATAGTAGTGAGCTTGTTTCTGATCCTTTAGATGTTGCTAATTTATTTAATAATTACTTTTCTACTATAACAAATTCACTATTAGATAATTCTCCTTATGTTGTGTCATCATGTAATTGTAGTAACTATATCGTTCCAGAATCATCTCAACAACAAAGTTTTTTCTTTCTTCCTTTTTCTTCGACAGAACTACACAAAATTATAATGTCTTTAAAATCTTCATCTTCTTCTTCCTTTGATAAAATTTCAAATAATATTCTAAAAAATGTTTCTTTTCAAATTGTTGATGTTCTATGTTATATTTTTAATTTCAGTATACAGAATGGTATTTTTCCACATGCTCTAAAAACAGCTGTTGTTATACCTTTGCATAAAAAAGGAGATACTTTATTATTCAACAATTATAGGCCTATTTCTTTATTATCAGGTTTTTCAAAAATTTTTGAAAAAAGCATTAAGTTTAGAATCATAAAATATTTGAATAACATCAGCTTTTTCAGCGAATTTCAATATGGGTTTAGAAGTGGTAAATCAACTGAAGATGCCTTATCAAAAATTATGTAGTGAGCTCTACAAGTCCTTAAATGATTCTGAAATTCCGGCTGCTTTATTTATAGATATCACAAAAGCTTTTGACATGGTGGACCATAACTTATTATTAAACAAATTGTTTAAAGCTGGATTTAGAGGTTTTATTTTGGATTGGTTTGGTTCATACCTTAAAGATCGGATGCAAATAGTAAAAATTTCAAATGTATACAGTTCCGAAAAATTGATAAATATCGGAGTTCCTCAAGGCTCTGTACTAGGTCCAATACTTTTTTTAATTTATGTCAATTCACTTTTTGCTCAAGCGTTTAAAGGAAAAATTACTGCTTTTGCTGATGATACAGGTCTATCCTATTCAAATGTAAATTATTTTAATACTTTTTTTACTGATATAAATTTTGATTTGGATATATTAAGGCAATGGTTCAAAATGCATAAACTAATAATAAGTAACAAAACAAAATTTATGTTTTTTAATCTGTCAGGAAAAGTATGTGAAAGTATTTTTGTAAAATATCACTCTCCTAAGTGCTTAAAATTTACTTTATGTAATTTATGTGTAAATGATGTGTCTGGTATTTTGTTTAATGAGAATCATAACTGCTCAGAAGATTGTTTCTATGTTGAACGTTTGGATAGCTTCATATATTTAGGTATCTTAGGTTAGATGCTAGACTAAACTGGAAAGATCACACGTCTTATCTAAAAAGATACCTGAATAAAGCAGTTAGGCAACTGTATCATCTAAGTTTATATTGTCCTTTCTCTGCTGTAAAACTTTTTTACAATGGCTTGATTAAGTCTAAACTTCAATATGGTCTGTGTTGTTCGGGTGGTACCCATTATAATAAAATTGAGCCTTTGTTAATTAAACAAAAACATTGTGTACGTATTATTTGTAAGGTCAGTCGTAGAACTCCCAGTTTTTATTTTTTCAAAAATCTAAAAATTCTTCCATTAAGACATCTATACTATTTTAAGGTACTTAAACTATTTTTTTTTAAAATCGGGCTATAATAATTCGAGACTGTTGGTGGATCACAATTTGCGTGTAAATAATAGAAATGTTGTAAATGTACCCAAAGTTAAAAAATCTCATTTTCGTCACTTTTTTACTGTAACTGCACCTCAGCTGTTTAATAAGTTACCTGAATCCTTTAGAACCGAAAGAATACAAATTAGATTTATAAAACAAATAAAATCCTGGCTCTTTTCATTTTCTCATGCACAAATTGAATCAATATTAATACCCATAATTTAAACTTACTTTTTATCTGTTTTCTTATTTCCTATTTTTTTATTTTATTTTTTTTTCTTTTTGTTATTTCTAATGGCTTTTATTCAGATCGTAATTCATTGTACTATCCTATATTTTATTGTATTTTTTATTAAAAACTTCAAATCTTTTTATATTTTACAATTAAATTAAATTCATTCTTCTACAATTAAATAAAACATTATATCAAATAATTCTACACTAATTTTATATTGTTTTTCCCCATTAACACTATTACACCTGTTATTTTAATAAAGTAAGACATTCGTCTCTTGCACTATGGCAATAGAATGTCTTTAACTATTTCATTCAGAACTTGAAGCTTAAAATTGACTAATTAAGGATATAATATTATGTACAAATTTTTTGATTTTTTTTTATATTTTCTAATATGTATATATATTTGTAGTTTATAATAATTGTATTAATCTTTTACTATAATACATATTATATAATGTACATTTGTGAACAATTATTAATTCTTAATTCATAATTCAAATGTTTGTTTTTTTTTTTAAATAGTATATAAATTAAATGTTATTTAGTATAAGTTAAAAATGTAATCTGAATTATTTTAAATACTAATTTTTAATTTGAATTAATTATTAATTTGATTAAGGATACATTGTACAAAAAATGAATTTAATTTGTATGTATTCAAAATTTGTTACTAGCTTTGTAATTCTGTTGAAATAAAGACTATTTTTATTATTTATTTTTATTTATTAATAGCGTTCCTTTAAGCTGCGTAAACTACTCAGGAGTAGATTATTAAAGGAACGCTCATTTTATGCTCTTATGAGCAAAACATAACCCAAAAACAGTTATGTTAGTTTGTTTTGTTTTGGAAATTTATTTACGAAAAAAAATTTATCAAAAAATTCTCTTCTTTTCTTGTTGTTGTCTAGCTTTATTCATTAAATTTAATTTTATACGTAATTATTTTTAAAATAAAATGGTTATAATTATTTATATAAAAGACCAGAGTTGTATGTTTGTAAGCGACGCTTTTTGACATTTTTTGGTTTTACTAAAAAAAAAAATATTTTTCCTTTCAATTACTTTTGTATGATTTTTGATTTTTAAATTTTTAAATTTTTTTCTTTCAATTAAATTGTGAAAAAAAATAGAAAAATGGATAAAAAATAAAATGGATGAAAAACAAATTATTAATTTGTTTTAATATATAACAAAAAAAGTGTTTCTAGAATAAAAATTTCTTGGGGCCACTGAGTGGTTATGTTCGAAAAAAAGTTCGGTATCTTTTTACTCGGAACCCGTTTTTAAATGGGCTGACTTACTAGTTTATAATATTTAAATTATTTTTTGGTTGAAAAATATTTCAATTGAAATTTTTGTTTATTTAAATGTCAATATGAAACTTCAAATTATAAATATAACACTAATACCCTTGACAGACTATACTTCATTATGAAGTTCAACTTAATTATGAAGTAAAGTTTAATGAAGTGGTGACAGATTAGTTACTTAATTATTACTTTGTTTTATATTAGTGCCCGTTACGCAATTTCGTAAATTTACGATTCGTATTATTTTGGTTCTTTTATATCGCTAGTTTGCTACACTTCATACTAAAAGAAGAAAAATTAAAGCATTATAAAATTTCGGTTCTTAGTGATAGTCAAAATGACTGGAACAAATATAAAACATTAAGAAACAACTATAAAAATAAATTGAGCAGTGCAAAACATAATTTCATTTCGAATAAAATAGATTACGCGTCGGATCAAAAATCTATGTGGAAATCGATAAAAAACTTAGTACTAAAAAAGCATAAAAGTGAGATAAAAGAAATTAAATTTGAAAATGAAAAAGTGAAAAATAGAGTAGAAATAGCTAATAGATTTAATAAATATTTTGTTGAAAGCGTAGAGCATATTAATAAATCGATTACTGTGAAACAATATAAAAACATAATACCGGACACGAACGTCAGATTTAAAATGAAACTAATTACAATTGAAGAATTAAGTTTGATATTAAAATCAATAAAAAATAAAAAAGATATGAACTTGTGTGATATAAAAATGTTTTGTGATAGTATTGATTTAATTGGTGGAAATCAACTTTCAAATTCAAACTTTCAATTTCTTCAATTGAAACCGGAATTTTTCCTGATTGCTGGAAAGAATCAATGGTAGTACCCATTGAAAAGGTAAAAAATACCATTAAGTGTAATGAGTTTCGTCCTATAAACATGATCTCTACCTTATCAAAAATATTGGAAAAAGTCATTTACAATCAACTAGAATCATATTTTGAAACAAATTGCTTTATGTCACAAAATCAATCAGGCTTTAGAAAGAATCATAGCTGCGAATCATTACTTAATTTAGTTTTGACGAATTGGAAAATGGCAATTGACGATAAAAAAGTAGTCGTAGCTGTTTTTCTTGATTTTCGCAGAGCGTTTGAAACAATTGATCGTGATATATTACTAAACAAATTATATAGGTATGGTATCCGCGGTAGCGAATTAAAATGGTTTGAGTCATATTTAAAGAATCGTTCACAAAGAACAAAAATTAATGACATAGTTTCAGATCAGATTGATATTAAATTAGGTGTACCACAAGGAACAATTTTGGGTGTAATACTGTTTTTGATATACGTCAATGATATGGAGAGAGTTGTGCAATCATCAAATTTGGCTTTGTTTGCTGATGATACTTTAATATATGTTGTTGGCAACTCTATTGAAGAATGTACTCAAAAAATAAATGACGATTTAAAAAGATTAGGTGAATGGTTTATAGAAAATAAGTTAAAATTGAACACTGAAAAGACGAAATGTATGGTTATTAATAGTGTTTTAAATAATAAAATTTTAATAGAAAATGTAGAAATAGATATTGTTAATGAAATTAAATATTTAGGTTTAGTAATAGATGATAGATTGAGCTTTAAACCACATTTAGAATACATATGTAAAAAAATTAATAAAAAACTATACTTCTTTTCAAAAATAAGGAAAAATTTATCGATATTTAGTGCAATTAAAATATGTAATGTGATAATAAAACCACATTTTGAATACTGTTCATCAATACTTTTCATGTTTAATGCTGAAATGATGAACAGATTACAAAAAATGCAAAACCGAGGGATGAGAATAATATTAAAACTTAATAAATTTACTTCAAAATCTTTCATGCTGAGAACATTAAAGTGGATGAGTGTGTCCCAAAGAATAAAAATGAATGTTTTGATAATTGTATATAAAATAAAATATAAAATGATGCCAAGTTATTTAACAAATAGACTACTTTATGTAGAAGATGTTCATCACTACTATTTAAGAAATATTTGGGATTTTAGGTTGAATTTTTTTAATAAATCTAAAACGCAGAATATGCTAATGTATAAGGGTCTGCAGCTGTTTAATAATTTACCACTTAATTTGAAAATGGAAAAAAATTTTGCCAAATATAAGAAAGGCCTGATTAAATACTTGAATGAATCATTTGATTGGAATATTCTTTAAAACAAATGAATTGTTATAATAGATAAATAAATGAATTGTTAAAATAGATTGTAATTAAATATAATTGTTAAAAAATAGATTATACAAATGAATTGTTATAATTATAAATAATGTTATAATTGTACACTGTAAATAGTTAAAACTAAAAAAAAAAAAAAAAAAAAAAAAAAAAAAAAAAAAAAAACCAAAAAGGTTTGCTACACTTTCATACAAAAGCTTTATAAACGAACGGCTGATAAAATACGAAATCGTAAATTTACGAAAGAAAAAAATAAGCCTCTGAGCTATTTAATTTTCATTTCGTATCTTCGTATCATCGTATTGTTGACAGTTAATGTCAAATATCATTAATAAACAAAAACAAATACAAATTATCAACAAAATATTAATCAAATTAATTTTTTCTAACAAACTTAAACATTCAAAAAT
The DNA here is from genome assembly GCA_963942445.1 of Argyra leucocephala. Classification (NCBI taxonomy): domain Eukaryota; kingdom Metazoa; phylum Arthropoda; class Insecta; order Diptera; family Dolichopodidae; genus Argyra; species Argyra leucocephala. The sequence goes on along the minus strand of OZ012679.1, from coordinate 15,954,419 downwards.
AAAAATAAATTTAAATTTAAAATTAAATGTGCAAGTCAAATTTTTATAAAAAAGAAAAATAAAAAATAAATTAAAATAAACATTTTTGTATTTACTTTTGAAATGTTTTCTTGAAGCATGGATTCAGCTGTTATTATGAATTTACGAAATGAAAAATAAAAAAATTTACAAATTTCTTCACGCAAAATTGACATTCGTAAATTTACGAAATACGAAGATACGAAATGCGTGACGAGCGCTATTATTTTATAAACAATAAAAATGGAAAATAAAAAAGTTATTGTGAATTTTAACTTGTTAAATTATTTCAGATTACTTCAACGATATAAAAAAATACAATTAAACTTAAGAGAAAACAGATTTATCATTTATTAAGAATTATTTTGTTGCAAAAAAGAATAAATTTTTTGGGAATTATTCTTTGTGTGAAAAAATCCAATGGAAGGCAAATGTTAATATAAACAAAAAAAAATTTTAAATACTCTATAGTATATGTTGATTGGTTATGTTTATTTATTTATTTATTTATTTCAAGCTTAAATCAAGCAGTTACAAAAATATTTACTTAAATATAAAGTTAAACAAAATATTATAAATCATTTAAAAATTTAAAAATAAATACATTAAATTCATTAACATAAAATCTTAAGAACTAAAAGATGTGTATAGGTGTTCAGATGGTGTGAGAGGGAATGTAAGTTATTTCAATCGTTGATCGAGTTGCTTTTTTAAATCGGTCTTTGAAAGAGAGAGATCAATTAATGTCATATATTTATTTCCCAATATTAACATTCTATTAATAGGTTCATATCTTCCATAGTTTGTCCTATGATGAAACACAGTGAAAAGTTTTACGGATCGAAGTCGAGAACTTGTGTTAATATTGATTTTATTAGAAATATAAGGAGATAATATATTACCTTTGACAGTTTGAACAATGAAGATTATATCAGCAATGTCTCTCCTTTTTTGCAAGGTATCAAGATGAATTAAATTGAGTCGATGTTCATAAGGTGGTAGACGAATTGGGTCTTCCCAAGGAAGATTACGCAAGGCAAACCTCAAGAATCTTCTTTGAATTGCTTCGATTCTCTGAATATGAACATCATAGTATGGGGACCATACCTGGCTAGCATATTCCAAGTTAGGCCGAAGCAATGTAATATAAAGGGCTTTAATAATGTACGGATCGCGAAATTCTTTAGACCAACGTTTAACAAAGCCAAGTAAGGAATTGGATTTATTTATTATATGGTTAAAATGTAATTTAAATATTAACTTATCATCAAAATACACTCCGAGATCTTTAAAAAAGTTAACTTTTGATAGAAATTGTTCATTAAAAGAATAACTATAAGAAATTGGTTGAGAGCGACGTGTAAAGCACATTAAAGCGCATTTCTTAATATTTAACAATAAATTGTTGTTAATGGTCCAATGGAAGAAATTGTCTAGGTCTTTTTGAAGTAAGGCAGAGTCACCAACAGACTTTATTTTTTTAAAAATTTTCATATCGTCTGCGTATATTTGTAATTCACTGTTCTTAATCATAGAGGCTACATCATTTATCGAAATAATAAATAGAAGAGGTCCCAAGTGACTACCTTGGGGTACACCAGAGTTTGCTACAAAAGAAGTCGATCGAGATGACCTAAATAAAACATTATATGATCTATCAGCTAAATAAGAACTAATCCATTTTATAAAAAGTAAAGGAAAACCTAATTTTTTTAATTTAAGCAATATAATGCTGTGAGGCAAAATATCAAAAGCTTTGCTTAAATCAGTGTAAATCACATCTGTTTGAAGACCTTCCTCCATATTGTTTATAAAAATTGAGGTTGACTCAATAAGGTTTGTTACTACGGATTTACTTTTTATAAAACCATGTTGGTTATGGATTAAAAAAGGAGTACAGTGATAATAAACTGAATCAAAAACAATTAATTCGAAAACTTTAGGAATTGATGACAATTTGGCAATTGGACGATAATTAACCACATCATCTTTAGAATCTTTTTTATGGATAGGTCTTATATAAGACTTTTTCCAAAGGGAAGGGAAAGTACCTGATTGTAAAGAAAGATTAAACAGAAGAGAAAGCGGAGATGCAAGTGTATTACAACAATTTTTTAATATATATTCAGGAATACCATCTGGACCAGGGAAAGAGTTGTTACTAAGATTTTTTAAGTATTTCAGTACAAGACTATCATTTATAGTCAAGTTAACAAAGGTAGTTTTTGAGTATCTATCCAAATAATTGAAATGGCTTTCGTCAGCTATAAAAACGGCGGGAGAGTAGGAAGATGCAAAAAAATCACAAAAAAACTCCGATATAGTCTTTGCCTCGTTACTAGTTTGATTATTAAATTTCATAAATGTCGGGAATTGATCACTTTTCCTTTTTGAATTGACATAATTCCAGAAAACTTTAGGATTACTAATAATTTCAGACGATATATTCGTAATGTAATTATTGTACATAGCTTCAGAGGTTAGTTTAAACTCATCATATAGACATTTGAAGTTACAATAATTTTCATTACTATTGAACTTTAAAAATGTACGCCATGCTTTATTTGTGGTCATTGAAATCAACTTTCTAAACACTTAGGCCTCTCTGATAAATAATTAATTAGGCCATGAAAAGATTATTTTCTATCAGAATCATAACTCAAAATAATGTAATGAAGTTTTTTTTTGGATAGAACATTATCCTTTTGAAAATTAAATGTTACCCGGTTGGTCTTTAGGCATTCATTATGCATATTATATTATTATGAAAGTTTACTTTCAATTATTTTCACTTATTTTTAATTATTTTTTTTTCAAAAATTACACTATAATCTTAACCCCTTGACCAAAATAAAATAAGAAAATGATAATTCGAATTATAATTCAAAACAAAATATTAAAATGTCAACTCGAATTGTTATTTTCAAATATTTAGATTTTTAATAAAAATTTAGTTTTCAAATTTCCAACAGATGGCTTTTTTCTTAATTTAATGGTAAATGAAGTAAATTTTACTTCATTAATGAACCTCATTATGAAGCAGATTTTCTTCATAATGAAGTATTTTAGTCTAATGAAGTATAGTCTGTCAAGAATATAAATAATTAATTAATACAATTAATTTTTATTTAGCACCTAGCGGAAAGAAGATCGTTACTAAACATTTTCTACACAATAACAAGTGGTAGTGTTGCTGTACACATCAAAAAAGTGTAAAAATGGTTAGTTTACACAGCATAATGGCATAACGCTACTATTGATGTACCTACATTCATTTCAAATCTAAATTTTTAAATCAAAATTATACATTTTTGTTTTCTGTTTCTTTTTCACTTTCAAATTACGTTTTTTCTTCTTCTTCTAATTTCTTGCTTTCTTGTCTTTTATATATTCTTCTTTTAGTACTTATAAAAAAATATCAAATGTAATGGAATCGTTTCAACAAAACAGAAAAAAAAAAATTATAAACAGAATTTAATTGGTCCAGAAAAAATTGATCAGATTTGCTTTACGTAATTTCCCATGTGAAACCCCTTTAAGATTACCTTCATATGAGAGATTGATTCAACAACGAAGGGTCCATGGAACCAACGGAACCATTGGTTCCCTTTGATTTTATAATTAACATTATTTCTTTTTACATTTTCATTACTGAATTCATAAACGATTTTTTTTTTTTTGTTACAAAATAAAAATATTTCTTCTACAGTTCATTACAAAATTTCACTTCACATTTTATAAAAATAAATTTCAGAGTTTTTTCATTTCAACTCATTCTCTTATTATGGGAAATAAAATTTATTTTAAATAAAATAAATTTAAATTGTCATAGTAGGCCACTGAATAAAACCATATAAAACTCGACATACATGTGGCCTCGGTAGCCGAGTGGTAAAGCACTCGAGTGTAGTAATGTAACGACCGAAGGAGCACGGGTTCAAACCCCGTGAGAATCGAAAAATTTTTCAAATGGTGAAAATTACTGGAAAAATGTAATTTTCTATACAACCACATCGGTTCAAATATAATTTAATAATTAATAAAGATATAATATAATTAACAAAAAAAAATATAAATATATAATATACAAAAATATATACCAAATAAATTAATATAATTTAATAAGAAAGGCCCACATTTCGAAAGGGAAAAGGACCTATAAGTTACTTATCTGTAGGATCAGCTGTTAAAAAATAAATAAATAAATAAATTACTAATTAATTCGACATACATATCTTATAAAATAATATTGCAAAGGAATCAATTTTAAAATTACTTCACATACATACATTGAAATTCTAGAAAGAAAAAATGTTGTTTGCTACTAGCCTACTACTATTTAATTTTTCAAAAAATATTTAACATAACATTATATAAAATAAAACTCATTAAAAGAAAAAAACTTACATTACAAAATAAAATCGTAACAGTCTAACACTATAGGTATACATATATAAAGGGAACCAATTTTAACATCGCTTCCACAGCTAACAGCTTGTATAATATAATAGTGAATAGTAAATTACGCATAAGAAGAAATTTAACATTTTTAGAGGAATAGGCAATGTTAACTCTCAAATTTTATTTTGATTGTGTATGCGTAATTGGATTGTATTTTGCCATATTAATTATTTTATAATCAATATTGTATTTGTTTATGTATATATATATATATATATATATATATATATATATCGACATACCTATATATAATATTAATATTGATTTATAATAATTATAAAGTATTATAGGTGAATATATACTATTATATACGGTTCTAAATACTATTCATAAGATAATAGCAATTATTATAAAGAAAAGATTAGAAGAAGTACTAGAACCAATACTACGGAAAGAGCAGGCAGGTTTCAGACCAAACCGAAGCTGTGTAGACCAGGCAAATACTTTACGGGTCATAGTTGAACAATCAGTGGAATGGAATGCCCCACTATATCTACTATTCATAGATTTTAAGAAAGCATTCGACACAGTCAAGAGATGCGCAATATGGAGAACACTTACAAAGAAAGGAGTTCCTGAAAAAATCATCAACATCATCAAAGCGATGTATGAAGATGCAGAGACAACAGTTCAACACAGAGGTAAGATCAGTGATCCATTCTACACCAATATAGGAGTTAGACAAGGATGTCCACTATCTCCACTTCTCTTCAACACAATACTAGACGACATTCTAAGAGAAGTTTGCACTGGAATAAACGGAATAGAATGGGATCTCTTCGGAAACTTAGAAGACTTAGATTACGCAGATGATGTATGCCTCATATCAAAAAATCAAAGGGACCTACAGAACAAAGTCAACAGATTACAGGAAGAAGCAAAGAAATCGGGACTGGAATTAAATATCGAGAAAACCAAAGCAATGAGGACAAACAATAGTTACAGTGAGCCAATAACAGTGAGTGGACAACAGATAGAATACGTAGAAGAATTCAACTACCTGGGGTGCATTATAACATCAAGAGGAGGTGCAACAGAAGATGTCAACAGCCGTATAAATAAGGCAAGAAGAACATTTGGGAGCCTAATGAAGATATGGCGGAGCAACCAAATATCGAGAACAACAAAGCTAACAATATTCAGAGCATGTGTTAAGTCAACATTAATATATGGCAGTGAAACATGGCTCACTTCGGTCAGAATCAAACAGAAGCTACAAGTATTCATCAACAAGTGCTTGAGAATTATATGCAGAATATTCTGGCCGGCAAGAATTAGCAACGAAGATTTATGGATGATAACTGGAGAAGAACCTATCAACAGACAGATAAATAGGAAAAAATGGAAATGGATAGGTCATACACTAAGGAAATCAGAAAGTGATATAGCAAGAAGAGCTCTAGAGTGGAATCCACAAGGACAAAGGAGACCCGGCAGACCATACAACACATGGAGACGCACAATCGATCAAGAATTAACAGTCAACAATTATACCTGGGACGATATTAAGGAAGTAGTACTCAACAGAGAGGAATGGAGGTTCACTATCGAAGCCCTATGCTACCACGCGGAGTAATAGGAGAAAAAAAAAAAAAAAAAAAAAAAAAAAAAAAAAATAGGTGAATGATAATTGATTGATGAGATAATGAGGAGAAATAAACAGAAAAAGATGATACAGAAGAGAACAATAAATGCATGCAAATCAATATGCATACAGAATTGTAAATTAAAAACAAAATATATAAATATAGAGTTTTGTATTTACTATTTTTTTGGCTGTAGAAAAAAGATAACTTTTATAATAAAATAATATTAATAATAATATGAATATGAAAACTTATATGTAGCTTATTAGCTATATCTCCTACTCTATATATAAAATTAATCATAAATAAATAAGAGAATAATAGAGAAAAAGCGGTTAATATGTTATTATTTTTTATTTTTTTTACTCATGGATTTATGAAATCTTACAATAAAAAATGTTTGATATATCCATGATAAATGTTTGTATTCGAAAAATCTGTGAATTCGAAAAATTCATTGATCAAAATTGATGATCCAGAATTTTGAAGAAAATTTTTCCAAAAGTATTGAGGAATTTGACATTCTAGAATTAGCATCTAGAAAAAGGGAACTTTGTGGTAAAAATATTCCAAAGTACTATAAAACATTAATTACAGATATTGGCCAAAAACTCATTTCAGAAATTAAGTACCGTTTTGAATCACTCAAAAAAATTAAATTTATTGATTAACTGACATAAGTCGATATAAGGATTTCGAAGAAAAATACCCTAGTGATCTTGTAAGCAATTTGCAAGAAAATTCTTAGGAATATTTTGAGATATTCAAGTTGGAAACAGAAAAGTGACATTCAGTGATTCAGATTTTCAAAGTAAGAAAAATGCTTTAGAGATTCTACACTTTTTGAAGGAGTGTGGATTAGACCGGTGTTTTACGGAATTTACAAAACTTTGTCAATTGATTCTTACTATTCCTCCAATAACAGCAACAGCAGAACGTGTCTTTTCAGGCTTAAAACGAGTCAGAAGCTTCATGCGAAATAGAATGGGATCGGAAAGATTAAGTGCTCTTTCTGTTATTTCAATTGAAAAAGATTTACTGAAATCAATTAAATCATCAGAGAATTTTTATGAATGTAAAAGGAATATTAATTATTGTCTGATAATCGGTGAATAGAATTAATTTTTAGTGTATTTCAAACGTAATTTTTTTTTTTTTTTTTTCATTTCATTTTTTAGTAATTAATAGTTTTTTAAAGTTTTAAATCTATTTACCTTCAAGTTACATAAAACAAAATTAGTTCAATTTTGTTAAAATTTATAAACAATAATTTACCAAAATAATGCATAAAATATTTAAACTACAAAATTTAAAATAAAATAAGATACAAATTTATGAATATTCAATAGGCAAAATACAAATTTAATTATTCGTTTCTATACTTTACAAAAGTTATAAAGATTCTTTAGAAAAAATCTTCCGCGTTTCTGACTTCCACTGTTAAGTGATTAAATATTTGAAGACCTTTATGAAATAAATTGTTTTGGGTATTACTCCTACGAAACAATGGTAACCTAACAAATTTGTAATATATCATTTGCATTTCCTTTTTTTTCCTATCATAATAAGTTTATTTATTAATTCAAAGTTTAAAGAAAAATTGTTTAGTCCATATAATGACTAGCTATAATAATTAATCTTAAGATATCACGTTGTAGGTGAATTTAGTAATTTAAAAATTTCACAGTCCTATTAAGCTGTGATACGGCCTTTTAGGCTCTTTTCAAAGATTTTCACCTTCAAAGAGAAAAAAAAAAAATTTGTGCTTAATAGTAAACTATTATTTCCAGAAAATTACTAATTTAATACAATGTAAAGTAGTTAAACCTGCCTAGTTCTCCTTAGTTCATACTTTTCGACTTTTTAATGAATTGATTCCCTAATCTGAATGTTCACGCTTCGTCACTGATTGATTGAATTGACTACATCTCAATTAATACGTTTGAAAAACACAGGCCTGTAGCTAATATACCCACGTAACAATTTTATTGCTATAAGACTCCTCCGCACTTTTATAACACTATTATAAATACTCTAATAGAAGTATAAGTGTTCATTTGAGTGTTCCGTAATTGTTGCGAAACGTTATAAATACGTTGTAGCACTAAAATACAGAATCCTATTAGGCACTATTAGGCAATTGCTGTAATATTATTGTAATAGGATAAGTATACATATGTGTTAGTGTATATGTTTTTATTTTGAAATGAAATTCATTTGTAAGAATATTTATGTTATGCGAGAGTGAGATAGGTATTTTATTTTAAAATAATAATTTTATAGATATTATTCCCATTACATCACATCCCATGTAACAATTTTATTTCTATAAGATTCTTGCGCACTCTTATAACACTATTATAAACACTCTTATAGCAGTATTATCGCAAATGCTGCGAAAGTATATAAATACGTTATAGCACTAAAATGGAGAATCCTATAACGCACCGGAGCAAGTGCTGTAATATTGTTATAGGATTAGTATACATGTATTAGTGTATATGGTTTTATTTTGAAATGATATTCATTTGAAATAATTTATGTTCTGCGAGAGTGAGAAAGGTATTATTTTTTATTTTCAAATAATAATTTTATGAAGTTTCTATTTATTTCCTGAGAAAGGAAGATAGATATTAGTTAATAATATAAAAAATATCTTACTAATAAATAATATTTTTCGGTCAAAAATAATTGTATTAATATTTATAATTATTGTGACCAAAATGCAAAATTTGGCTGGGAATGAAATTTCATTGACATTTATTATAAAAATAATTCGAAAAATTACAATGCCCTCTAAAAATAACCAATTTTTAAATAAATAAAAGAAAATATGTTTTTAAATTGTATCTTTAAAATATTTAATAATGTATGCTAATTAATGCATAACATCAAATTTGATATTTAAATAATTATTGTTTTAAGTAAAAATGAAAAAAGCGAAAAGAATGGAATACAGCAAAATAATAACAACACTACTGTTATTCCAGCAATTCTATTCTTATAACAACACTTTAACACTTTTACGCACTTTTAGATTTATAAAAACATTGCTGTATCACTTGCGAAAAATCCCATTATAACAACTCCCGCAATTGCTATAAGAACATTCTTATAGCAATATTAATCACATTATTTCCATAACAATATCATTATAACACCTTTAGTGCTTATTGGGAGTCATATAGAAGTCTTGTAGCATTAATTTTGTTTTTATAACAATAAAATGTTACGTGGGATAATACTCTTAACTGAATTAATCAAAGGGAACATTTCTTCTACCCAATTACTCATTAAACTCAACTTTCGTTCTAATTCCAGATTACGATTTGATAATATAATGTTTAAATCACAGTTTCATTGAACTAATACTTACTATGGAAAGTATGAATCATTAACCTTTATTCAGCTAGAAAGGTACACCTGCACCTTTTGCATTTCACTTTTTGAATATTTTCAATGTAAATTGACTTAGAGACACTTGCACCTGATGATGAATCTTGCTGGAATATTTGTTAATGGGAATTTTGAAACGCTTTCTGATGTTCTTTTAATATTCGTGATTTTTTTCAAGCGACAAATATTAAAAATGTCCATTAACAATATTCCAGCAAGATTCATTATATACTTTTGTGTTTTATCTTATAGTAATTCTAGATGCTCAACATCCACCACTAGTTTTATTTTCTACTTTTTAGGGGACTAGTTTGTTTTCGATAAAAGTATATTTTAAAAATTTTTATTATACATTATTATTTTTTTTAACTTGCTAATCAAAAAATAAATAAATAAGTAATTTGTATTTGAATGCTGAGAGGTATTGGTATATACGTTCTAATAAGAGTCGGTGAGTAAATTATATTCATGTTTACCAAAATAGTGAATAAGTTTAACACAGATTTAACTAAATAGTAAATAAAATCTATTGAAATAATTGCAATATTATACCTATATGTAGTGAACACCAAGTAAATATCTTATTTTTATTATTATATATTTTATGTTATGAATTACTTTAATAAAAATTTTATTTCTAAATAGTTTTAATTATTTTTCTAAATATTTGTAATTATATTTTAATTTGAGATATCGGTTTTACTTTTCCAGGGTTAATTTGTAATCTGATATAAATTTAATTTGACTTAAATTTTAATAAATGAATGTGTAGCTATATTGTGGTGTAAGTTGATGTGATTTAAGCTCGGAATAATTAAAGTAATAGAAATAATAATTTAAAAATGTATAGTAATAAAGTAATAAAATTAAATTTAAGTAAAATTATATTATATGAGTGTCTCAAAACCATTGTGGCCTAACCAACATTAACATTTTATTGAATAAAATGCATTTTAAAAAATACACAATTTTAAAATGCTTATAAAATCTCTATTTTTAAGATACCGATTTTGAAAAAAAATGTTTCGGTTTATGTTTTTAAGTACTTTAGTGGACATATTGTTATTGGGCTGTAGCTTTAAAAAAAAAACGCTAATTTTTGTGGGTTAGGCATTACATATAAATGATGAAAATCAAAAAAACTAGTGGATTAGGCCAAGATATTTTTTAGTAAATTTTTTTATTTCATTGTTCAAATAATAAATAATAATGTAATAGATAAATTCAAATCTTGTATTTTTTACTACTCTTCCGACTCCGTAAAAATAATATCTTCAATAGTTATAATTCAAATCACAATTATTATAATTTCATATAAAAACTATACCTTGGCTGGAGTTTAGCTGATACTGGTATTCAAATAACGACACTTCTGAAATCTGATTAGATTGAAAATAATCAGACTCAGAATTTGCAAAAATATCAAATTTTAAATTAAAACGATAATAAACGCTTTCAAATAAACAATCTTTTTTGTGTATAAATACCTGAAGCAGTGGAAAAGGTAGGATTCATTTTCTATCACTAAAGTTAACTATAATAATTTAGATTTCAAATTGAACTTGAATTTAAAATAAATTATTTACACTTTTAAACTGGTGAAAAAATAACTTTAAAATTACTCAGAGGAATAATACCAGACACAATTATATATATATTATTCTGCATTTATCTGGATGTCTGTAAGTTCGACGGAACGCTCCAACACATATACAAATTGCATATGTATGCAAATGAATATATATACAAATTGCTTTGGTGCTTTTTTAAGCCCTGTCCACCATGTTGAACCTTTGCAGGAAAAATTGATTGCACGAACTATATTTTTTTAATTTAATGTTAGTCTTTTTCACAAATAATAAGGAAAAATAAAAAATAATAATAATAATATAAATAAAACAAACAATTTTTTTGATTTATAATAATAAGGACTAATAGAAATTTAATCAATAGTTTAATATGGTATAATAACCAAAAGGCAAACAGCATTTAACACAAAAAAAAAACATAATTCACTCAAAGGTTATTCTTATTACTTAAAATTATACACAATAATATACATGTGTATCAGCATATTTGTATTGTATAATATTATACATTATACTACTTTATTGCTTCTACCTTTTATTTTTGGCATTATTGTGTGCGTAACTCACTTCACTCAAAAAAAATTATTTTTGTTTTTTTTTGTTTTTTTTTTATTATTTGCTGTATCTGTATTCTGTATGTTCTATATGCTCTATTCCAAAAATATTATTTTATTTTCAGTGTTAAGTGTTCACTTTTCACTTCACTGTTCAGGTTCACTGTTCAATCAATAGAACTTGATAGAAGTAGAGTAGGATAATAAACTCTACTTCTACGTCGGATAATAAAACATTGTTTTTTTTAAATTGAAAATTATTGATGAAAATGTTTTTGTATTTTTTGTAAATTTTACCAATTTAGATACAAAATTTTGAATATTTTTTTAAAAATAACACAATACCATAATAACAGTTTATTCATATAGCAAAATAAGATCCCTATACATTATACAAAAGACAAAATTTATATGAAAATAAGATCCCATTTTTAAATTTGCTCTCCCAGAGGCCACAATAACGCTAATACGGTATAATTTATACTAAATGGAACCCAACTAACGAATTATAACTAAATGGAAGTGAGTACGAGTATACCATACAAAAATAAAAAACATTTTATACAAATTTGTTGGTATGGTACTTCTTTTTCTGTTATATAAAAAAAAAAAAGATTAGTGTTAGGCCAATATAGTTTTTTTAAATAGAAAATTAGTAAAATCTTTGTGTATGAATAAAATAAAAGGAATCAAAATCAATCTTAATAAAAATAACAATGTTTTTTAAATTTAAACTTTCTTTTAGTTTATGACCGTATTCTATTATTACACAGAAAAGTATTGTTGTTAAATTATTTGAAAAAAAAACAATAATATTCACGTTTCTGAAATATTGAAAATGTAGCAGTAGTTTGTAATATATGAATATATGAAATTTTCAAAAAGTACTAACAATAGCAATCAAAATAATTTCCATTAAAAAGAGAGAAAATATATTGAACGAATATAATTATTTATCTATTAATTACATACATGTGTATCAGCATATTTGTATTGTATAATATTATACATTATACTACTTATACCTGCTTATACCTTTTATTTTTGTCATTATTGTGTGCGTAACTAACTTCACTCAAAAAAATTACTTTTTTAAGGAAGGGTGTGGTTTAGTAGGTAAGAATCCTACATACAGTGTCAAGCTACGGGGCTCATTGTATCTTTCTGAAGATCCCCACCAGCCTACGAAAAATAAAAAAAAAAAAAAATTGGCAAAGTTTTGACTACAAAAAAAATATTTCTTTTATGTGTTTTAGAAAATTAAATGGTGATATAAACATAAGTACTGTAATTTCGGAATAAAGGATCTAATGAAAGAAAAAAAGAAACTAGGATTTATTTTGCTTCCGTCATTTATGACGGGTTACAAAGCTAGTTAAGAAATAATTGATAACTTACTAAATTAATGAAATTGGTACATCAAATTTACGGGTGTGGGTTAAAAAAATTGTAAATTATAAAAAGCCAAAACAAATTTTGTGATAAATAATAAGGAAAAAACTATTTCTGAAACTGGAAATTCAAATCACGTGATTCTAGGAGACAAACATTACCGATTAAAACAATATAATTTTTTTTTTTGTATGTGGGTTAGGACACTATGGTTCTGAGACACTCATATTACAGTTTGTAATTAATTAAAATTCACTTTTACATACATTCTATGATTTATATTAAGCATATTCATATACATTATTTATTATTTTGTTTATTTAGAGGCTTAATTCAAGCGAGTAACATGTATTACATTTATATGAATTTAAACAAATTTTAAAATTAAGAATATAAATATCAAAAAATTAATATTAAAGGAGTAATTGCAAAAATTGTGTTCGCTTTAACATGTATTAGGAAAATAAAAATTGATTTATAATACCCAATACAATATAATAAACATATATTTTTATATTTTTAAACTAAATAGTATATATAATTAGTTTAATATTAACTCTTTTATTTTATTTTCTTATCTTTTTATTAAATCAAATATTTTTTTTTTTTTTTTTTTTTTTTGTTTTTGTCTTTATTCTATACAACTATCTACATAAAATATAAAAGATATTGAGTATAATGTTGGAATTAAAATTGACGTGATGTAACTGACATGTAATCTAAGTCAAAAATCCATTGATTCTTGACTTAATATTCAAATTTATATTTATGGAGTCTCAAGTAAAGTGAATCTAGTAGATAAATCCAGCGGTCTGAAGCGTCTTAATCTGCGCTCGCTTGTTCGTTCATTATTGATGAGTTGAGGAGCAAGTAAATTTGGATGGTTTTCCAGTCGAACATAGTATTTTTCAGCTTTCTTTTTAATGAATTTCTTAACAGATGGTATATTTAAATCTGATCTAATTGTGTCATTTCGGACATACCAAGGCGCATTGACTATAGACCTTAATATTTTGGACTGGAAGCGTTCTATTATTTCGATGTTGGAGTTACTAGTTGTTCCCCGTAGTTCCAACCCGTAGCTCCAGATTGGCCTGATGATAGCTTTGTACACTGCAACTTTACATTCTAGGGATAAATTGGAGAAACGACCTATTAGCCAAATTAATTGGTTGAATTTTAATCGTAGTTGTTTATTTTTGCTGATGATGTGACTTTTCCAAGTGAGGCGTCTATCCAAGCGCATACCTAAGTACTTAACCGAGTCTTGGTGAGTCAATTCCATGTCGTTAAGGTGAACAGCGGGGCAATTTCCCTTGCGATTAGTAAAGGTGATATGAAGGGATTTCGATTCGTTGGCCTTTATTCTCCACTTTTTCAGCCAGTTTTGTATATCCAATAAGTAGTTCTGAAGAACTTCTGAAGCTAATCTCGGATTAGTATGAGACACTAAGACCGCTGTGTCGTCAGCAAAGGTAGCAGTGAGTACCCTCGGCGATGTTGGGAAGTCTGCTGTAAATATCAGGTAAAGTAGTGGGCCAAGGACACTGCCCTGAGGAACGCCAGATTTAATTTCTTTTAGTGACGATTGTTTCCCGTTGTATTTAACGAAGAACCTCCTATTTGATAAATAAGTTGACAAAAGTTGCTGGTAGTGGTGAGGAAGTAGTTTTTTAAGCTTGTAAAGGAGACCTTTGTGCCAAACTTTGTCGAAGGCTTGCGAAATGTCCAGAAAAGCTGCAGAACAGTATTTTTTCTTGTCAAATAAATTATTTATATGGTTCACTACTCTATATATTTGCTCGATTGTCCCGTGATTGTGACGAAAGCCAAACTGATGAGCTGGTACGATATCTCGTTCATTATTTATTTTAATCAATCTTTTGGCTATTAGTTTTTCGATTAATTTTGATATTACTGGCAGAAGACTTATTGGTCTATATGAACTAGTCTCATTTGGCTCTTTCCCCGGTTTAGCTAACATTATGATATGAGCAGTTTTCCAGATATCTGGGAAGTAGCTAGTTCTTAATATAGCATTAAAAATGTGGGTTAAGAATTTTATACTGCAATACGGAAGTTCCTTTACCATTTTGCCTGTGATACCATCATACCCAGGAGCCTTCTTATCTGACACAGACTTTTTTATAATTTCCTGTACTTCCTTTATCCGGACTTTATTTATCGGTAAATCCATTTGATAAGACACGTCAAGGTAGTTTTCAATCTTGTTGTTTTCGTCGGTTGAAATTACTGGTGGATACGGTACAAACACTTTTTGTAAATGTGATGCAAAAAGCTCTGCTTTCTCACCATCGCTTCTGGCCCAATTACCATTTGATTTCTTTAGTGGAGGTATAATTTGTTGTGGCCGTTTCAGTTTTCTTGTTGCTTTCCACAGTGAGTAGTAATTAAGATCGGTATATGTTAGTCTTTCAAGGTAATTCTTCAACGAACTTTCTCTGGTTTTACTTAACAAAAATTTAAGTTCTTTGATTGCACGGTTTAACCTGGCTTTGATTTCAGGGGATCTAGTTTGTTGCCAATATTTCCTAAGGTTTCTTTTTTCCATGATTTTGGATTTTATTTCAGGTGGAGAAATAACATATTTTCGGATGTTACCTTGCGTCGGAGTTGATGACATTGCTGCTTCAATCATGGTTATATTTAGGTTTTTTATAGCTTCATTGATATCTTGGGGGTTTTTCAGTCCTATATTTAGAGAAGTTTTCATTTCAATTTCCTTTCTATAATTATCCCAGTTTGTTTTCCTTGTATGTAACCGTTGTTCATTTTGAGTTATCACTACTTTGGATGAGGCAGAGATAATGATAGGCGTATGATCTGAAGACAGCTCGAGGCTTGATTTCACAGTAAATAGTTTTGGTGAGATACCTTTCGAGACGCAAAAATCCAAAAGATCCGGTGTCTTATTAAGATCAGAAGGCCAGTATGTAGGTTGTCCAGTAGACATAAATATTTTTATATTGTTCTATATTTAATATTATTATACTATTAGATTAAATAATAAATTTTATAATGGCTATATCCAACAAATCAATATTAACATATTTCATTTCAATATATTTCATATCTTTTCCAAATCTTTATTTTATTACTTTACAGTTATATCTACATTTCATTTAAAGTTTGAATTAACTATTTTTTGTTCTATTCATCCTTAATTAACTCCTTTCAAATTATTTCATAAAACCATATTCATTCAGGATTTTTTCACAAATTTTAAATTAAAAATTTGAAAAAACAAAATACAATAATATCTATTTTTACATTAACAATCACCATTCACTATAGAAGGACAACAACAAAAAAAAAAAAAACTATATTTTTTTTCCATTTCTTCTTTTCAAATATTTAATTTTCAAGTATTTTTCTTTAAAAATTTATTAACAAGGAACAAAAAAAAAAAGAAAGAAATAAAAATTCCATCAAAAAATCAACTTGTTCTACAGGTGTGTGCGTGCTTAATTTACACAATCAAAATAAAACATAACAAAAAACACAAAAACAATAATAAACAAAACAAAAACAAAAAAGAAAAACAACTACGTCATGTTAGTAATATTAAAGGAACATTACAAAATAAAAACAACAGTAAATTAAAAAAAAAAAAACACAAACAAAAAAAAAGAAAATAAAAAATAAAAACGAAAAATACAATACACAATCTAAAGTATAAAAAAAAATCAAGAATAATAAGAATAAAAAAATATTTTACTGTAATTTTTTTTTGTTTTTGTTTTTGTTTTCATCCTTAAAATGAAAATCCGAAAATAAAAACAGTAGTAGTGAATCGTAGTAACATTGTTTTTCATTTCCTTTTTTATTTGATATATAAATATATTACATACACGTATATATATTATATATATATATATATATATATATATATATATATATATAATATATATGTATATATAATATATATGTATATATGAAAACATAATATTATAATATAGTTACCTACATTTGTACATACACACTTTTAGCCCTTCTTTCTTTCTTTCCCGTAATTTCCGTCTTTTCCATCAACGACCGACTTTATTAAGGATTTTCATTTTGTTTTTTCTTGTTTTTCCATTTTTTGTTTTTATTTTATTTTTTATTTTATTTGTTTGTTTGTTTCTTATTTTCATCCCATATAACGTGACTGGCCATTAACAAGTTGTCCAAAAAAATAAACATAATATCATGTACTATGTATCATAATAATAATATAAGAAGAAGAAGAAAAATAAAAAAAAAAAACAAAAAATAAAAAAATACCTGAAATATATCTGAAATGTAATATTTTTTAACAGGTCCATAGATTTTCATAAAGGTATAATACAACACAATTATGTTATAAGTTTAAGGATGAAACTGATATATTTTTGAAATATTTCGTATTATTTTGAGTACTTATTTTTTCTTTATTTGTCTTTATTGGCGCGAAAGGCCAAATTTGATCTTGATTCACTGTATTATTGATTAACAGACTATTTTGCCAACTTGGAAATTGTTAATAATGAAACTGGTTTACTTTTTTTTTTCAAACAATAATTGTCATTGTTTTATTTTTGGATATTTAACTTTAAATTTATGTCATTCATATCTATTCATTCATTAGATGATAGACATATTAGTTTACCGTTACTGGATAAAATGTCAAATGTGAAAAAATTATCGAACAGATATCACACAGTGATCGCACTCGTAAATGTTTTCCAGCATCTACACCAGCTACTCTTTCGTTTTTTAATTTTCTTACTTAAGTTTATATATTTCTTTACTTACATATACTCTAAATGATGCAATACCGCAACACGTCGAAGGAAAGTAAATGAAAATGTGGCAAAAGATTTAAATTTAAAGTTTTCAACTAGCAATAATCGCACCTCGGTAAAACCTCATTGGTTACGATATCGCCTCTGCCCAAAGCTAACCAATGAGTCGGTTACAGGAATTAAGGTTATTACCATCCACTACGTGGAATAGGATAACTGTAGTATAATTGTGTAATTACAAATCGCGCTGAGTTATTAATCTGCATTATTTTACGGAAACAATTTTGGTCTACATCCGTAAAAGAATCAGCTGATGCGGAAATTGCACCCACAAGATCATCATATGCGTCATTCTTTCGCCAATTAGGCTATAGAGCATCAATTGAAAACCTACCCGTTGTTATATCACAAAATTGTGTTCAAGTTTCCGACAAGGTTGCGACAAGGCTCATTTTTGAATAAATGGTTATGTTGACAAACAAAATTGCCATATATAGAGTTAGATCAGTTCAAAAGAGATCTCACAGACTCCACAGACTCGTAAGCCGCTTCAAACGGTGCATTTTGCTGGATATAACAAAATGCACCGTTTAAAGCGGCTTACGACATCCTTGCTGGCATCATTGAACTTTGGATAATATAATTTTTAAAAATAACTACTAGTTCCGACCTAATTTACAATCAAAGGAGGTCATAATGGCTCCATGATCGATCATTTTTCGTCTACAATATGGATAACGTAATCCGTACGAAATGTGGTGTGGACAGGATGACGTTACGTGCTATACGACAACCGCAACCAAAAAATTCACCTGTCTTCCAAAATTTTCGTCCAAAACATCATACGATTTGACACTAATTCTCAATTATTTCCCGTGGGACTACGTAAAGTAACTGGGTTATGCCAATAAACCAGCAATGATTGACGGCTAATATTACTCAAACTATTTGTGATATACAGCCAGCAGTGCTTGAAAAAGTGTCCCCAAATTAGAATGATCCTAGAATGCTATTCGTCAAGAACAACTGCGGTGATAACATTATGCTCGAAATAATTTTCAAGTGTTAATACCATGATCTATTTGGATAAGTAGCATTTTTTTATTAATTTTTTATGTTATTATTTTCCAATTTCAAGTTATATCGGGCTTCAAAAACCACCCGATGTAATATTATGCGTTCCCACGTAACAAATTTATTGGTATAAGACTCTTGCGCACTCTTATAAGACTATTATAAACACTATTATAGCATTATTAGTGTTAATTTAATTATGGCGAATTGTTATAAATACGTTATAGCACTAAAATGGCAATATGTAAAATAGCTATAAAATAATAATTTTATACATTTTATATGACACTTTTAGACATAATTTTAGATAACATATTGCTGTAGCACTTGCTGAAAATGTCATTATAACAATTCCCGCAATTTGTATAAGAACATTCTTATAGCAATATTAATCCCATTATTCCCATAAAAACATTATTATAACACCTTTAGTGCTTATCGGGAGTCATATAGTAGTCTTATAGCACTAATTTTGTTTTTATAACAATAAAATGTTACATGGGTAATATCGTATATATGATCGGAGTACTAAGAAGACACTTACGCTAGGATGCAGGCTTCATTTTTAAATGTTATTATATTAGATTAATATAAATCGTAACGTAGCCATTGTTAGAAGAACATCAGATTTAATTTAATTTTATTATTTCAACTGCACATATATGTACAGTCAAAATTTAGGACCCTTCTCCGGGCAGGATGTGGGCTAAGAAGATCCGATGCAAATAGATGAAGAAATAAAAATTTTCATTGATAAATAACTTAATAAATAATAATATTTGAATTTAATCAAAAGTTTCATTCAAAATTGGAACCCCTAATAAATAGGAACAACTACCAATAAATTGAATACCTTTAAAAGGTGAAAATCTATACGATAAATTTTTTCGACAAAACTTTTTTTTTTGTACAAAAAATCTCATATACGAGTAATTCATTTATTGTTTTTGATGGTGTCGTTGTTTTTTTTTTCTTATTATCCTTTTTGTTTTTTTTTGTTTTTTTTTTTGTAAACACATATACATACATTTATTTTTAGATTGCTACATAATTTCTACAAGGCTACATCAAATTATTTTTTTGTATATTTTTTTTTGTTTTTTGCTGTTATTTGTTTTTACCTTCTCTTACTAAAATACAATCAACAATATCATAAAAAAAAACAAAAACAAAAACAAACAAATAAAACTAAAAAAGGATATAGAAACAATCAAATAGAGAAAAGCAACAATCGTTTATTAGGATTAAATACATTATAATATACTAAAATATATATATATATATATGCACATTATATAGAAAAAGCTAAATAAAATTTTCTGACCAACAATCAGAATGAACATTTTCTGCTAAACGTTTTATACAAACTATATAATAATATATATCTATAAAAAATAATAACAATATATAAACGTATTTAGAAATGTATAAATACAACTAGGTTAAATTACCTGAAGAACGTGAAATTATAATCATGAAAATAATCAAAATAATAATAATGATATGAGTTTTATAAAATAGTCTATTAAATAATAGAAAATTCGGACGAGGTCATTTTTAAAATGGGGTGAGAATTTATTTTAGCAATAAGGTAAACTGTAGATAGGTATAATATTATTATTATGTACATCTAAAGCATGTCCTTTAAATAAAATGAAAATAAAAAGTAAAAGCAAAACAAGAAAAAAATGTTTCTTTATAAAATCAAGAATAAATAGGATTTACATGATTCTATTTAAATAGAGAACAAAAAAAAAAAACAAAAAAGAAGAAGTTAAATAATATTTGACTAATGATAATTGTTATTTTGGTTAATAGGAACTCATATTTAAATAAAAAAACTATCATGTTACAAAAATTTCGTTAAGTGTATTGATGTTGCAGAAAATTGAAAGAATTTGACTAGAATTTAACAAAGTAGATAGGATAAAGGTATCACATTTTATTTGCATCAATCAAGACTTAGCTAGAACCATACTCCGAATTCAAAGTAGAGCTTAACCAAACCAAAATATTTTATTACGGAAAGCATAATTGATATAATTTGTTTGATTTACTCTGACTGAGTAATACCTTAAAACAGTTAACCGCAACATATCGGTTACTCGAAAGGACACAACTAAGTACATTAATTGCATAACTAAGTATAATAACACAACTAAGTATATGACTTCTATCATCAAAGGGACACAACTAAGTACTAATTGAATGTGTAGAAGCAACTGGAATAGTAATTTCCACGTAGCTAGAATTGATTTACGTACTTAGTAAACAATTTAATATTATTAATAAAAAGCAGTGACAGAAACTGAAAAATTTTGCTTGATAAGCTTTTTCAAAATATTACCGCAAAAAATTACCGATTACGAAATAAAAAAAATTAAATAGTACTTAGTAAACTATTAAAATATATTAATAAAAAGCAGTGACAGGAAGTGAAAAATTTGCATGATAAGCTTTTTCAAAATTACCGATTGAGAAATAAAAAAAATTAAATTTAATATATTAATAAAAAGCAGTGACAGGATCTGAAAAATTTCCATAGTAAACGTTTTCAAAATATTACCGCAAAAATTACCGATTGAGAAATAAAAAAAATTAAATAGTACTTAGTAAACTATTATATTAATAAAAAGCAGGGACAGGATCTGAAAAATTTGCATTATAAGCTTTTTCAAAATATTACCACAAAAATTAGCGATTCAGAAATAAAAAAAATTAAATAGTACTAAAATTAATAGTACTTTTGTGCCACTCTTTCAAAAAAAATTATTTATTTTTTAGTATATCCAATTTCTAAACCAATATATAGGATGGCTATATACATATTTAATACAAGAACCAATACAATAAAACATCATAAAATCAATAAAATAATTTGTTTTAAAGTTATTAAAACAATTGAAATAACCAAAAACATAAAGTACAAACTTATTAAACAATTTCAAATTTCTCTGGTTTGTGTCTTTGAATTACTTACCTCGAATTGTTTCTAATTGATCAACGCAGACACATCTTCAAGTTCAAATAAATGCTTTTTATAAATTTTATTACTGTGAGATTTATGTTTAGAGCAAGTACGTCAGATGTCTATTACCAGACGAAGGCTTGCTTCATTTAATTGTGCAATATGGCATCATCCAGCTGTAGAGTTAGTAAAACAGCTCCACCTTTGATTAGAAAAATCTAAAAATAAACTAAACCAGATACATGCTGTTGGTAGAAGGGTCAAGTTAATACCAATGTTAATAGTTATACATTTATAATTGTTTTTCTTTTTCTATTTTACTTTTGCTTTACTGTTAACTTCCGTATATTAACTTAGTTTAAGTACAATGAATATACATTCTCTTTTTATCGTATACTCTTGTAGAGACTTAAAAATACCTCCAAACATTAAGCCGAAAGTATCAAAGCTAAAAAGAACAACAGTTGTTCGTTAGTCTCAGTTGTATGTACATTAAAACGTAATCGTTTTTTAACATTTAAAACACTTAGTTGTCGATCAAAAGAACTAGAATTAGAATTTACTTCACGGAGTATTACAGTGATTGGATATATTCAGTAAGGTGGAAGGGAATGTGGAACAACTCAACGGTTGTGAGATTATTCCGATTGGATCTTTCAACCAAATAATTTGAAATTTCAGGGACTAGCGTCTTACCCGAAAGGATGTGGTAAATAAAAAAGATATCTGCAATGATCACGACGATCAGAAAACGACTGTAAGTCAATGAGTTTAAGAGGGTGGGAGCAAAGAAAAATATTGACAATGTGAAAAAAACATATTCCATGGTGATAAATCTTGCCACCTTTGAAAATTCACTAGATTTGCTAAAAATTAATTTTATAGGACACACACCAAGTAGTGCTGAAATTACAAAACTACCATTTTCTTCATCTCCACATAATATCACACTTAAGGTGATTTTTATGCATAATAACTCCAGCTGATGTGAAGGTAAAAAACAGAATTATTCAAATATAGACCAATAATTGTGGCATAGGACCAGGGCATAGGACCAAATACAATAGGACAGCTTGGTATACAATTACAAAAGTATTTAATATACAATTCCAATATATCCGATTGAATAAAGAAGTCAGAAGTCGGTGGAAATTATGCCACAACGATACCTTCAAATGTCATTTTCGTCCTTCAATAATAAGATGCGCCATTAAAGATACATATTTTTGGAAAGCTAAGAACACCAAGTACCCTTGAGATATATTCATTACGTCATACACAAGTACGTCATTTTCTTCCACCCATACTATCTCATGGCCCACGCAATGGTTTCCTAACAATGTGATTCGAATTTATTTATTAAGCTTATATCATTATTCAAAACTCGATTCAAAAAAACATTTGCTACTTGCTACAACAGAAGACAAAAAAAAAAATATTTAAAACTAACCTAAATATAATTCACAAAAGAAAATTTAATATTTCTTAAGACTAAAAATCACTGATTTGTATTATACAATAACATTGTGAAGGAACCTAAATACAATAATGTTGACATAACGTAAATCTATTCAAAAAAAAAAGAACAAAACAAAAAAAACTAAACTGATACAAATAAGGAGTCCACATTAAACACTCTTCAATTACACTCTCCATTAACAAAAATAATGTGAGATTATTTACAGTAATAATATGCAATAGTTAGTACAACGCCAACACAACACAACATCGAAAACAAACGACGAAATAACGAAACAATAAACACGGACGATGACGATCAACCAAAGTGTACAAAAATAAAAACTATTAAATAAAAAAATTAACATTGAAGGTATATATACCTACTGCTATACAAAACATTAATTTGTATACGCCTTCTACTCTAATTATTCATACATACATACATATATATATAAATGTACATAATAATATTATTATAGTGACATTTTAGATCAAAAATCCCTAAGGATATACGATTCTGATTGACATCCTAAATTATGTGAGTGCCATAATAAGCTTACCATTTGCTTTGGTAAAATAAAAAAAAAAAACAATAAAAACAGAATAAAAATCTTTTTTTTTTTTCTTAACTTTTACCATATTTAAATTCGTATGTTGTTCAACATTCGTACATACGAGCATGTATACTAATTTACTACGGGATACTCTTTTATAGATTTCATTTTATACTAAGTTAAGTGTATACTATACCTATACTAACTCTTAGCTATCTATATATATATTTTTTATTATATGTGTTTTTAATTCTCTTTCTCTCTCTTTCAAGTTTTACAAGTTAGTAGTATTATATTTGTTGATTCTTTTAGAGAGCAATTTATATAGATTTCATTCGTACTAAATTGGTTGTTTACTGTCTGACTTTTTCTTAATTTTTTTTTTTTATTATTTTCACTTTTTTTTTTTTTTTTTTTTGATAGTGTGACAAGTTGTTTGTGATATTAGTTAAATCCGAAACTCTCTAAAGCAAATTTACCTGTGGGGATGTTTAATTGTACAAAAAAACAGGTATAAAAGGAAAAGAAAAAAAGAAAAGAAGAATAAAAAAAAGTAAAACAAAAATATTCAAAATAGTGAATGTCATGAAATTAATTTTTACTCTTTTTCTCTCTTTCTATTTATGTACACCGAAGGAAATTGAAATAGTCTTATTGGTAAGTATCTGTATTTTCTTGATTTGGACTTCGTTTTTGAAATCAATCAATTTGGACGAAAAGCTTAGATGGAAAGAACAGACAAAAGAACCTGGAACTAGACCTGAAATATGAACAGTTGTATTGGCTAATTGGGCGAACATCTAGTCTTTTGACATATAACACAGTTTTGATCTACAAACAAATTTTCTATCTAATTGGATATTTATCTACCATCATAATGATTGGAAAGCCAGGTAAAGATCCAAATGAAGTTGATTCATATAGACCTTTTTTTTCCTTACCCCTCTTGGGAGCATAGGGCTTCCACTTGACATTTCTGTCGTACTCGATTTCTAGCTGCTGATTTTGTTTGCTCCCACGTTAAGTTTTGTTTTTTTTTTTTTTTATAGATATAGACCTATCAGCCTTTTTGCATATAGACCTATCAGCCTGTTGCATATAATTTCAAAAGTGTTTGATTATTAACAAATTAACAACTAAAATCAAAAATAAAGGGACCAGTTCGGTTTCGAAAAAAAACACAGCACCATCGAACATAGAATAGTAGCAGAAATCAGACATTTCGTTACAATACACTCAGATATGCGTATGTGGAAATAAAATACTGCTCAGCAATATTTCTAGACGTTGCTCAAGCTTTCAACAGAGTCTGGCACTATGGCTTAATATGTAAAATTAAAACAGAACTACCTTTTGAAGATCACAAGCTATTAAAAAGCTATCTGTCTCATAGATCAATTCAAATCAAACACAAATCATTCATATCTAAAGAGCATCAAATTAAAGCTGGTGTGCCACAAGGCGGCGTATTCGGATCAATCCCATTTTTTTTTCAATTCTTGGGAGCATATGCTTTCCACTTGAGATTTCCATCGTACTCGATTTCTAGCAAATCAATTTCCGAGGCAATGTCTAATTTCATTTTTAATGTGTTTACATACTGTCAAAGTAGGGGATTGGCCTACCATAGAAGACCACTTTGATAACCCTATCTACGCCTACGTGGTAAGATGACGTCATATTTTCTGCAAGTTGTCGCTGTGATTTTATCCATCTATTATTGAAGTTAAGATGCCTGACATTACTATGTTTTACTGGTTACGTCATGTCACATATTTTTGTCAATTGTTGACAATTGTGTAGTTATTATTATTAGTGTTTGTCCAATATTTATTTATTGTGTTGTATGATATAGATAATTAAAGTATTAATTATTTTTTTATTGATTATAAATTTTATATATAATATTTTAATATTTTTAGTTATATTTTATACCCCCCACGGGAATCGAACCCGTGACTACCACATCGTAATCGAAACACATTTCTGTGCTACAACCGATTCAATATACTTAATGTTTACCTCTGATCATGATCTCCCAGAAAACAGTCAAGTATTCCTATCTACTTTTGCAGACGACACGGCGATATTCAGCACTGACAAAAATGTCCAAGATTCGCATCCCAACCGTTACAATTCCATCTGGGAAGAATCGAAAACTGGCTCGAGAAATGGAAAATTAAAGTAAATGAAAATAAAAGTATTCACATTGAACAGATAGAAGCTTGTCCCTCTGTATTCCTTAAGGGTATAAAAATACCTGAATCCAATCCAGTGAATCACTTAGAAATTCATCTCGGTAGAAGTTTAACCTGGACGAAGCATATAGAGACAAAAAAAACTTAAACTAAAAATTATCTTTCTGCACTGGCTAATTGGGACCAAATCATCGTTGGGTGTGGAATTGAAAGTCCCCATCTACAAAATGATCATAAAGCCAATATTGTCTTACGGATGCAAAGTCTGTATCAATATCAATGCAATCGCAATAATAGCATTCATCATTGCATAAACTTGCAATTTTAAGCAATCAAGCAGGCAAGTACAATATTGATCTCTTCAAATATATTTTACAGACTTTGTAGAAATGGGAAAGAGGGTGAAGTTCTTGTACACGGTTTTCGCACCTGCACTAGCACTATTTGATATCATAAAAGAGAAGCCTCATCTACGAGTCATATTTCTGGACTCATTGAGTGAACTTTCAGGTATTGAAATTTGGAATCTCCAACATCATCATCATCTTATAGCGTTACAGCTCTGGATGAGCTTTGGCCTTCATCACTATGCTTCATCACTATGTCTCCAATTTGAGATTTGTAGGGTATGAGCACCGTTTTTCACGTTGTCTGCCCATCTGTTTCTTGGTTTTCCGCTACCACGTCTTTCTATTCAGCACCACTGCTTGCTTTCGACTTTCGTGTATTCGACTTACGTGGCCAGCTCATCTTAGTCTTTGGGCGTTTGCAAACCGTGCAATGTCCTCACTATCAATCATACTATTTTGGAACCTCCAACACTTTGTAAAATCTTCAAATTGGTTTTATTGAATGGATTTATGTGCTAGGAAAGTTATTTTATCACAATCACAATCAGACTGACAACTTTGCCGACCACCACTACTATCAACCCACCTCCTGAACACAAAATGGGCCCTACCATATTTCTATCTATTCTGTGGTGCAAAAAAAAAACATTATAATATGCTTTGCACTAGTGAAACTATTTAAATTTTTTTCTACTGATAACTATGGCAATCACCACTACTATTAACCTACCTCCTGAAGGTCCTCCTGAGGACCCTACCATATTTCTATCTATTCTGCAGTGCAAAAAAAAACATTATAATATTTAGACTAGTGAAACTATTTAAATTTTCTTCTATGTACAACAAGTTGTAATTGATGAAAAGAAATTGGCAAATGTATGAAAGAGATAGACTGTATAAAACTGATTAAGTAGGTGAACCTTGAATTGCTTTTATTTATTATGTACATATTATATTCCTGAGAAAGAAATTACCTTAATTTTTTTTTTATACATTTTTAACTCTTAAATAGCTTTAAATAACCTATTCACATACCCATATGACCATATATGATACCCCATAATATACAATAGTATAAGTTAGATGGAAGAAGAAGAAGAAGACAAGGTGAGATATATAATTTTGAGTGTGAGAATATTATTTTCGGATATAATTTAATAGAAAAGGAAAAAGATTTCTTTTTGAAAAGGATGACGATTCCTGATTGTAATCTAAGCTCTCTCTAATATGTCCTAACTAATAAAACAGTTTTTTTTTTTTTGTTAACTTGTTGTTGTTGTTTTTATTATAGTGATATTAATAGATTGCCTTCGTTTAATTCAAAATGAAAGTTTATTTTTGTTAGCCAGATGTAATATTTATAATCAGATTTTCAAAATAGGGCCATTAAAATGTTTTAAAAGATTTTTAATGTTATAATGTGGGTTTATTTGCGGAATGGGATGGGACAGAGAGAAGAAGAGTACTAAAACTAATAATAATAATTTTACTTTATAATTTAAATTTTTAAATAGAAATAAGGTTAATATGAATTGTCATGGTATTTTAACAAATAATAATTTTGTAAATTTCTAATTTTCATTTAAGAAATATACACATAAAATAATGAAGGTGTATTTATGGTATGTATGTATGTATGTAGAAATGCAGGACCAGTCTAACCTGTTGCTTGAAAAATTTTTTTAATAAAAGTTTATTTTTTAAATTAATCGAAAATTAATTTTTGAATATTTAGAAATTAAAAATGAGAATAAAATTTTCTATCATTACCAGAGTACTGGGGATTAGAATGCTGTTCTGGGGTTTATTTAAAAAATGTTGGAATATTACCATAATTATATTTGATTCCAACTTTTAGTATATTTTTTATACCAATTCTTAATACGTTGATGGGTTCCAGTATATCACTAGCGATCATTAATTTCTTTTCTCAGATACGGTCATTAGCAGCGATACCGTAATCGATCTTCGATATCGTGATTCTAAAATTGATGGAAACGAAAATAGGAATAATCGACAGGGAAATATTTGATCGGCCGATGATGCAGATGCGCAACTGTCGCGTTTCTGGAATTTGGATTACATAGCATCCGCTGGTAAGTAGAACAAACTTGTAAGTGCGCCAAAATCCTCAAAATTTCTTTACCCGTAAAAAATACATTGTTTTCACAGACGAAATTAAAACCTCGGATATGATGGAATTTATAGGAAACAGACCCGGCAAATATTTACTAATTGATTTGCTAAAATTATTTGCTGCTGCGATAGAACAAAAAGATCATATTGACTGGACTGTTGGATTTTGCAAGTAAAGAAAATTAGCCATAATGCAAATTAGTTGTTATTTCAAGTTAATATTAATTAATTTATATAGAGCTTTATGATGGGCCAATAACCTGCTCGGTTTAGAGGAAACCAAAAATGTGCTTACATTTAATTTATGCTTGCTTTTTAGATCAAAACTACCAAGATATTGTAGTGTGTTTCAGGCGGAGGTGATGGCAATAAAATAAGCCTCAGGCTGGCTGAGATCCAGCGTATGAAATGTTAGAAATATCTGTGTATTCACAGACATTCAGGCCGCAATTAAAGCCCTGGAGTCGGTAACCATCAACTCAAAAACCATGTTGGCCTGTCGCAGTTCTTTGAACGAACTAGCGCATAGGTTCAACATATTGTTACGATGGGTGTCAGGACACTGTTATATTACGGGTAAATGCATGGCAGATCAACTTGCTAGAGAGGGTACTATATTAGAAATCCTTCCAGATAAAAAGCAATCTGGGTGCACCTCATGTCACCTGTAATTTATTGCTTCGCAATGATGCAATAAAAGCTTCAAACTTCAGATGGTCAGTTAGACTAGACTGCAATATCATCAAGCAAATCTGGCATATGTTGAACTTGAAGCGATCCCTTAACCTACTAACTATGAAAAGGTGTGACATTAGTACTATGGTAAACATGCCAGAAGACTGATGGGACTCCCCTCAAACAACTTCTGCAGAACGGGTAGAGAGGAGGAGAAGGATAAAACTAACACCTAGTCTGTTCCTGCCCTGGTCTCTACCATAAAAGGAAAACCCATTTAGAAGCCTTCTTTCTGTACTCGCCGGATGATCTTGAAAGCACTGGTATCAAAAATCTCCACCGCTTCGTTAAAAGTTCAAATTGGTTCAACGAGTAGGGTACTAAGCGAGGAAAGTTTCAGTGGTATCACAATGGACCTCACCGGTCTAAGTGTGTCGGCGTACTGTCGGCAGCCACTACTACCTACCTACCCTAAATCAAAACTAATAAATTCATATTAATTTTACTTAAAATTAATTTAACAAAAAAATAATTCGTTTTCTATTTCTACCCATTTCCAAATTAGTATTCTACTACATACTATTAATAACAACAACCGAAAAGGAAAAAGTAGGATTTATTTGAGTAAAACGTTCCCCAGTGTTGTATTGCATCGATGAATTCAATTCTGCGCAAGAATTCAATGGCGTTTAGTGCAGTCTCAGTTGTTTCTAGCTTCAAAATTTCTAACCTGATACCAAAATCAATTTTTACATTTTTGTATAAGACACAAGTCTCAAGAAATTTCAAGGTAACTGTTAATAATTAAAAAAAAAAAAATGGATGTACTGCTAATAAAAAATCATATAAAGGGGTTCATAGCAAATTGCGGTAAAACAGAGAAGTCTTATTACAGAATTCAAACCTGAATTCATCCTAGAGCTGCAAGAGTTTTCTTCACATTGACTTTTGACGTTCATAACGAGCTATTTTTGTTCAAAATTTGAAACACACCCCCTCCTAGATCCCCAGAGTTATCTTCATTTAATTTTTAAAGTTTGTTATGAGTTAATTTTTGGTTTTATACTAAAATCTAAATTCAAATCAGTTCTATATTAAAATTTTACTAATAAATATTTTTACAAACTTCAGTGATAAGTTACACAAAATTTTACGACTTAAATACAGGACTGAGCCATTCGTGATTTAATAAAATATTTTCCAACTTTATTAGATATCTTATATTATATATTTTATTGATGCCAAATTATTGATGAGCTTGTATATTTATGCTACTACCACAAATGAGATACAATAAAAATGTTTGATTGGTTACAAGGAGTTGACGGGCATAACGTACAAAACTTATTAATATTTTTGGTATATCAACTTATTAGATTTAAAAAACTATATTATTACTATACTCAAAAAATTAGATAAAGTTATTTTAAATATCATTAGTCTTTGAAAATATGACCCATGGTATAGTAACAGTGTAATTTTGAGTTGCAAAAGATCGCTGAGGAGCCAACATATATGGCGCAGTACTGTTGTAATATCAACAAATACCTGTCACTAGTATTGTGACACTATTGCTGTTGTTACATCAAAAAATACCTGTCACTAGTTTTGTGACACTGGTGATTGTCACAATACTAGTGACACGTATTTGTTGATGTAAAAACATCAATAGTGATGATGATAGGCCTATCAGTAGTATTGTAACATCAACGAATATACTGTCATCATGTTTTAAACTAACTAGTAATAATACCAACAAGAATTTCTTCAATTTAATATAGCAAGCTCAAGCCATCGACTGTCCTTAATCTATTGTAAAATAAATTATACTAATTTTTCATCATCTAAAACACCATAAATAGTATGTTTTTCCGATGAATTAACAGTATACTAAAAAAATTCTTTATTCTATTTTACAAAAATACAGTATGACCCTGGACATATATAAATAATTATATTTTATATCCTATATATATTCGAAAAGGATATTATAAGATCTTTGTAAAATGTTGTTGACCAAATTAGATGATTTGCATAATATATTACCATTGTATTACATTAAGGACATTCATTCACTCTATATAATAATAATATTTCAGGAGGATATTCTTATAATTATTTCCTTTTTGGGTTTTTCCTTTAATATCGGGGTATTATAATAATAATGCGTATACTTTTAACTACAGTTCCTGTTCCTAGTCAAATAGACCAATACACACACATACACAACATTATGAAAATTTTCATATAGCTAGCTATATACGGTTAAATGCAAATATCGAAAATTTATATTTAAACTGGTAAACTGAAAAATAATAAATGATAACGAGTTTTATGATATAATATCTAGATTTATACAATCAAATATAAAACAACAAAAAAAAAAAAAAAAAAACAGGACATACACATTTTACTATAATATTATTGAGTAATATTTATGTTAATGTATTTGTAGACGGAAATGTTTAAATAAAATTGAAGTTTTGCTGCATTTTCCATTTTCTCTGTAAATTTGATTTAATTTTTTTTTTGTTTTTTAATTTATTTTTTGTTATTGTTTTTTTTTTGTGATTTTTAAATATTGTTAATACTATGAATGACATTTCCATAATGACTTATAAATATTTAAATGTAAGTACATGCATATATGTTTTATTGTTTTTGAATTTGTTTGATCATACAAGTATATGAATGTGTGTGTGTGTGTGTGTGTTGGTTTGAATATTGGATATTATAAAAGAGGATATAAGATTTAATTAGTTTGATAAGATATCTAAAACTACAACAAAAAACAATTATTTATTAACAATTACATATGAAAATTTATAAACGTTTTTTTTTCTGTAAATAGCAAAATATGCAATTCAGTGGCGTGGCGAAGATTTACTGGTAATTAGTTCACGTTGGTATTTACATCATTATTGAATCCATTCTTAAGTCTGACTATTAGATCAAATTATAATCAGTGTCACAAAATAATGTACAAATACTGATGGCTTTTGCAAAGTTGAATAAAACCATTTGATTTAACTAGAACACTGTACTATATATACTGTACTATTATTTATTAACAACTACATATGAAAATTTATAAACGTTTTTTTTTTTCTGTAAATAGCAAAATATGCAATTCAGTGGCGTGGCCATATTATTAATATAATTAGATGGAGCGAAAATTTACTGGTAATTAGGTTATGTTGGTATTTACATCATTATTGAATCCATTCTTAAGTCTGACTATTAGATCAAATTATAATCAGTGTCACAAAATAATGTACAAATACTGATGGTTTTTGCAGAGTTGAATAAAACCATTTGATTTGACTATTAAACGCTGTGCTATATGCTGCATGGTTCAGAATATATTATTATGTGTAAGAAAGCAGTTAAATCAAATGACTATTGTGTTATCTTTAGAACAAAACATTTGATGTTAGAAAAAGTTTTTTCAATAAAAGTTGACTCTGGTAGTAGATTTCTGAGGCAATTTCATTTATTGATAAAAATTTTTAAAAACTAAGCAAATATGATAAATATAGAATCATGATTATTTAAAATGTAATTTCAATATCTTTATACACGAAAATGTCATAGCTGTAGCAATTATGGTTTTTATAATTTGTTTACGTAAATTATACAATATTGGTTCTTATAATGTTGTGGTTATTTAGTCTGGCTATTCACACGGATGTTGCCATGTCTTCGAATATTTGCATTTGAATATGACTGATTTGTAATTTGTAAAGTAATGCTGTGTAGTGACATATTGTTCGTCTAAAGTCTAAACATATATATATATATATATATATATATATATATATATATATATATATTATATATATATGTATTTGACTTAAAAAAATGTATAAATAAAACATAATACAGACATTATAACAATGTGTCTGATTGATAGTATACCGTAAGTAAAAGCAAAAGCAAAAATATATAGCTATTTACTTACTTCATGTAATTCTATATACAATAGATCGCTGTGCACTGTGATTTTTCCACATAATTTTCCTTCAATGCTGTCGACTTTGTGTATATTTTACTTCAACTTAATTATTTTATTTTTTGTATCAATTCAACTCAATTGTTTGTTTCAATTCAATTTTTGACAATTATTGTGTTTCGTTTCTGTTTTGTTTTTTCATTTCATTTTGCATATCACCTATAAATATTTTATCATTTCTTGTTATTATTTTTAGCACTGCACTTACAAAAATAATTATTATTTTGAAGTTTATATATAGAAATTTAACTGAATTACACTCTGTACGAGCTAACAAGTTCTCTCAGATATGAATAAATAAATAAATAAAACTGAATAATAATTTATGACTTTTAAACTTCCGATATCATGTTTAAAATTATTTAACCATCCTGAATTTAGTCGTGCTTTTGGTTTTATATGAAATTATCAAAAATAAATACAATACATAGTTATTGCTTCATTATGGCACTAAATAAGAGCTATAATCCGAAATTGTCCAACTAAGATCAAACGCAAAGTTTATTATTGATGATATACAACATGTAGTTGTCAACATTGCAAGAGAATTTTGTTTTTGTCGTAATTGCATTGTATGCGATTTTTACAATTATTTTGATTTTTGAATTTGATAATAATTGTCATAATATTTTTAATCAATTATTTTTATTAAATTTTATAAGCTTCATTTTATATTTTAAACCTATTTTACATGAATAATATCACATTTTTTTGTAATACGCTACGCCACTGACTTGATACACCACTGGATCACAACAGGTAAATTTATTTATTGAATTGTATTGCATATAGCACGATAAAATACTAGTTAAATGGATATTTAACTATTTCTCTCTCTCTTTATATTATATTATATAATATTATGTGTTGTTATATGCATTTGCAAATTTGTTTAATTAATTTTATTAAATTTTCCATAAACATACACAAATAAACATTTTAAATAAGTTCAAAAAATTTAAATATTGAAATTGAAAATTTGTCCTTATTTTGAATTTGAATTTTATATACACATTCTATAATTTTTTTTATTTTTTTTTTGTTTAATCTATATGAACAAAATCTAAGATCAATTTCAATTTCAATATTAAATTCGTTTTTGGAATAAAATAAATAGTCATTTAGAGTTCTTAAAATTATTATCAATACACAAAATATACAATATAGAAAATAATATGAAATATTCATATTTATTTGAATTTAAAAAGAATAATTTTTGAATAAGGATTAAATAAAGTTCACTTAAATTACAATTATAACCATATATTTATGTATAAATACATAAGAGATAGGTAAAATATGTAATTTGTAAATAGAAATTTATATTAATAAGATATTTTATCACATTCTAATATGAGTACATATATATGTATACTTAATTTGTACGTATATATTATATAAATTTTGATGTTATCTTATAAATTTGAATTATCTTTACATATAATTACCATAAATTATAATATGTTGTCATGATATTATGACTAAAAACCTGTTGTAAATACATAAATACACATATTCACAATAATATTCAATCATTTATAATATTATTTAATGTATATTGTTTGTCAATAATTTACATTAAAATTTTGAATTGTGATTTAAAATAAATTAAATTTAAATTTTTATTATAATTATGTGTGTGTAGGTATGTACTATATAATTATAAAATATTTATTGATTCATTTAATTTTAATTTAATAATTTGAAATTGATTTAAAACTTTTTATTTTGTAATAGTTTTTAGTGTTTGAAGAATTTGAATTATAGGTATGTATGTACCTAATTTTATATTATTGTGTATGAATTCAAATAATTTTGTTAGACTTGTGGTCAAAATATTGTGGTAAAAATTTCGATTGCTTTTTGCGTATTTTAAAAATTAAATTTATAATGTTTCATTCAATTTGATTAATTTTTTTTTCAGTTTCGTTAAGTTTCGTTAAGTTTCGTTAAGTTTCGTTAAGTTTGTATAGTGAATTAATATGTCAAATAGGCTTAAAAAAAAATGCCAAATACATATACAATCGTGTTATTATGACGATTAGAGCCATTTTTATATAGTATTTTTATAACTGTACAGTTTTAAACAGAACAAACGATATCATTATATTAACACAAAGACACAATACATATCTACATTATGTTACTCAGGTCAAGATAAATTTAAAAATTTAAAGCAACAGGTAAATGCGATACGACATTTGGATCTGGAGATTGAAACCCAAATTTTTTAATTTATTTGAAATTCACATTTTGGATTCAATTTGTTTTTTTTTTCTATCTAAGATAAAAATTTTGTATTTGTTATACAAATTTAAATAAAAAAAAATACAGAAATATATAAAAAATTAATAAGTTATATATTTTAATTTCCAATGTATTATTATCTACTTATATAACCAAATTAATTTCTCAAATTATAATCAATATAGTCAATACTCTACCCAAATAATAAAAAAATGTTACTATCAAAACACTTAACAAGTAGCTATATTAAAATGCATAACAATTTCAGAATTTTCGGTTTTTTATTATTGTATTTTTGTTTTTTTTCTAACTATTTTTAGATTTCAATCAAATGTTAAGATTTTCAATTGAATTTGATCAAATTGAATGAAACTCTCTGAAGATATTGTTATGAATTGAATACAGGTTGTTAAAAAAAAAATGATTTGAATAATTTTAAATTTGAAGTTTCAAGATTTTTGCAATACAACACATTCGTTAAAAATGTTGGCATTATGTTATCTTCTTTTACGTCTACTAAAATACTGATCATACGATCCTGTGACATGCGATCTCATCACATTAATAATTGAAATATGATAATGCATATAATTGTATGAAAATGTGTCAAAATGTATAGTTCAAATAAGGCATGCTAAATGTAAAGTTCGAAATTCAAATTTATCAAAAAATGACTCGAGCATTGAAAAAAGGTATAAAAATAAAAAAAAGGGTAGTATGAAAGGAGTATTAGTAATGTTAGTAGTGAAATTAAAAACAATTTTGATTCGGATAATTATTGTAGCAAATTCTGTTTATCTGATTAAAATCGGCTCGGCTCAACTGAGCCGTAATATGGATCGCTCGATGAGCCGTAATATCGATCGATGGGTTGTAATATCGATTTTATAGACTCGATTCAAATAGAACTGACGAATTGCGATATATATTTGGATAGTTAGAATGTAAATTAGCTACTTATTGAAAATTAGATGAATAATAAATAATGGATTAGAAAACTATGGTTGGATGGAATATATTGTCTAGCACAAATATTTTCCATTCATTACTCGGAATGTAAGTATTACAAAAAATGATTTGAAGAATACTATCAAAAGTTTAATTAATTAGTTTTGTCTTATAGCAGAATATGAAGCGAAACAGCTTATGGTTTGAGACTCAAATGGGTAGTTTATTTATATTATCTTGGATTCGTATAGGCATGAACAATTGAAAAGTTCATTAACAATAAAAAAATTTCTCAAAATTGGATCCTCCTACAATCAAATATACTTATTGTATGTATTATCTTGGTACCACATATTTATTTTTGTGTAAAAGCTGTTCTATATGTCCAATACATATTAGAATTACGGTATTTTCTCTATTTAAATTTATTACCATAATACATATTTAAATGGCAGAACTTATAATCATGATACGTAATCATTTATCCGAATAAATACGACGAAAGAATCAATGAGAAAAAAAACTTAAAAATAGATTGTAATTATAAACTTAACGAATAAAAATTCATTATTAAAAAAGATGATAATAAAAATTTTCAATAGATTTGAGCTTGAAAAAATTAAACAAAAAAAAATTAATTTTACAATAATAGAAATATGTCGAATACACAAAGATATTAATTGCAATACAGCAATTTCCAAACTGGCTGATGAAATTGGAAGTACCTAAGTATTCAAATCAGATTTAATAACTAGCAAATTAGGTCAGCCTGAGAAAATTATGGTTGAATTCACTAAATTACAATTTAAAAGCGAATTTATTATAGGTGTTATAGCTAGCATATAAAACCAATATAATCTTCATTAACGAACGACTTAAAAGAAAATATGTTAATTCTAAATTGGTACAGTATAAAGTTCAATATTGGTACAATATTGGTACAATTTAATATTGGTGCAAAAAAAATTACCTAATAATACATAATCTAATAATACCTTAATCAATACAGATTTTAATATTCAGACTCATTTAGCAATATTAATACTTAATTTAATATTCATTTCAAACTTAACGAATATCGAATTATGTCCGCTCTGATCTGTTTGCAATTCATTGAAACAACATTATTGTGTACAGAAATGAATGAAAAATATAAATAGCGTCACTCTGCAAATTTTCTGCTTTCTGCAATATTTTGTTCAATCGCAACCAAGCGGTACGGAAATACAAACAGTTATATTCAAATACTTAGCTGTTTATAAAAAAACAAACAGAAAAATGTTAATATAAATTTATAAACATTTTTCGAAACACCCTGCTGCATTGCCTAAACATAATGTATTAGGTATTGAATGTTTTATTCTTTTTTTAACTTTTCAATTTGTTTATTGATTGATTGTAAACTGAGACCCAAGTTACTTAAGTTTTTCTTTTATTTAGTATTTTTTTTTTTTTTTTGTATTTTTGGTAATAAAAATGAACATTTTTTATTTTCTTAAATTTTAAATGTTTTTTTAGTTTTTTTGTTTTGTTTGTGTTTTTTTTATAATTTTTGCTTTTTTGACTACTCTTAACATATTTTAAGTAGTATGTCTTGTTTTATGTCATAAAAACGATACAACCAATATTGTTGTATAGTTGCCTAAAGTGATATATTTTATGTGTAAGAATCGATGTATGGAAATTTTATACATATTGTATACTATATATGTATACAATGTATGAATATATATATGTTTATTTATTTATTTATAGTGTTATTTAAGATTTTATCCTACTTTAAGGATTTATTTTTTGCTTATTGTTCTTCTTTTTTTTTTTTTATTTCTTATACATGTCTATACACCTTAGGTAGGTACACTTTATTCGAAATAAAAATAAAAATACAAAACGGAAATCAATATCACAAAAGAAAAGAAACAATAATAATAATAAAAAACAGAAATAAGAGAATAAAAAGGACACAAAAACGAACATCTAATGCAAATTCCTTAAAACGAAATCGATGCAAAATATCAAATTTAACTTAACTACAAAAGGTGTGAGTTATGTGACTAAAATACAAAATGAATTTTTCATGTTTTAACTTTTTTTTCTATAAACACAAAAAAAAAAAACATAAATGTAATGAAACAAAATGAAACAAAAAATGTATGTATACAATTTTAAATAGGAGTAAATGTACTTTGATAGCTTCATAATGGAAAAATTCATTTCAAACAGAGTGATCTATTGATTGACTAGAATCTATAGTTTTAATAAAGAATGAATTTAAAAAAATTATTATTATTATTATTGTTATCACTATTATTTACATTATTATTATTATTATTATTACTAGCTATTCCTGGCGTAACATTCGCCGGTCTAGCATTAGCATTATAAATGAAACAATTTATTTTATTTGTTCATTTTCTTTATTTTCTTAAAAAAATCAATGTTTCAAATATTTAAAATAAATAAGTTAAATTGAAAAACTTAAAACTAAAATTCACTTTATTTAATATCTTAAAAATAGTTTAACATTTTAATAGAAAATAAAGAAAAAAAAATAAATTGTTTCGTTTATGATGCTAATGCTAGACCGGCGAATGTTACGCCGGGAATAGCTTGTAATTTACAATATAGTTTGATCTATCTACAACTATTTTTTTTAATTTTTTATTTAGGTATTTATTTATTTATTAAACAGTGGACCTGTAGATAAATCCGCAGGCCTACTTCAGGTTTATATTTTTTTTCACTGTATGTATTAAAATTTTATTTTCACAACAGGTAGGTAGGTGTTATAATACGTACGGTATCATAAATTATTATAATTGTAATTATTTATGTTATTTAAATAATAATAATAAAATGAATAAAAAAATGAATAAAATTATAATTTACAATATTTATAATATACTTAATTTGTATAATATAATAAATAATAATTTTATTTGTTTTTCATAGAATCACTATTAGTTTTGAAGAAAAATTTTTATATAAGGCAGCGTTTATACGTTTTTGAATTGTCTTTATAACGTATAAATGATGTTCATTAAAATTTGACATCCGACTTTGTTATAGAATATCATAAATTTTTTTTTATAAATAATAGTGCTCGACACGCATTTTTGTATTTCGCAAGTTGAAAAAGTGATTTTGCGAGAAAAGGTATTTATAAACTTCTAATTGTGTTATGCCAATATATTGAAAGATATACATTAAAAAATACAAAAAATGTGTATTAAATATTATTATTATTTATCAATACAAATACTTAGAATAATTGATTTACTATTTAAATATTAATATTTCATAAATGTTCTGAAATTACACTGAATATTTATATTTGTTTATAAGTATTTATTATTAGTACTCGTAACGCATATTCGTATCTTCGTATTTTGCAAGTTTAGAAAGTGAAAATTGCATGAAGAAATATAGTATACTTTGCAACTGTATTTGTTTATCTTTGAGATATGTAATTAAAACTTTTGAAATAAGATTTGATGTAATTGCAATAAAATTTGTAAATGTAATAAAAATAAGTAAAACAAAACTTTCATGAAATAAAATCTGATGTCTAAACGCTTCCTAACAAATACTATTAATAGAGACGTACATTTCAACAACATGTGGTGATCAAAGATGTCGCTGGCAGTATAGATATGAAATTAAATGCATTTAAACTAAATACATACCACACCCACATTAAAAACACATTAAAATAGCCATAGATACGTTTTTTGTGTTTTTTTTTGTTATCATAATAGCCCTAACTATTTCAAAACTCAAAATAAAAAAACAAAACATTTATTTATAAAATTTATATTTTTATTTCACTTCTTTTAAATTTTGGTTTTGACGTTTTGGTATGATTAGGTATGACCATTATAGTAAAGGTTATGATTGGTTACGACTTTGTTAAATCGAATCATATAGGTCATTTAACGAAGTATCATATGACATCATATGACGCCTTATGACTATTATAGTTAGGGGTAAAGCCAATAATTATGCTTTTTCTCTTATTGTTCAGTTTTTATTGACGCCTTATGAATATTATAGTTACGGGTAAAGCCAATAATTATGCTTTTTCTCTTATTCTTCAGGTTGTATTGTTATCCCGCTAGGGTCTCTGATGTAGGTAAGTGTAGTCTGTGATTTTTCTTTTAAAGTTTCTTTAATTTTTATGTTTACTACATTTGCCGTGTATTGAATTGGAACTGATAATAACGTCATAACATATTTTGTTTTATTGTTCTTAGCAGATCGTAAATTTCGGTTTATGATTCTCCATGTACAATATAATATTTACTCAATGCTATTGCGCATTTGAATTTATACTTTTGAATTATTTGTTAATAAAATAAATAAATTTCAATTTGTGGAATTTGTGAACAGGGTCTGGGTGAGGTAAAAAATATATTTTCTAAATTTATTATTTGTTTTACCGGTACGTTTTTTTGCTGTAATATCGTAATATTTTAACAAAGCTATTATAATAATATTCTGATAATTCGGTTCTTGTCTTTGCTAATTTGTTTTTTTTTTTTTTTAAATTAATTCATATAATCAGTAGTCAATGCTATTGCTCAAAAGGTGGATTGTTTTTAGGTTAATTTTAATTTGTTTTTGGTTTTATTGTTTTGTGGTTTATGTCTTGGTTTATGTGGTTTATGTCTTTAAATTCAATTTTGCACACTATCGTAATTCGTAATAGTTCTAATAAAGTTGTCTAATCTAGTTGAAAAAAAAAAGCTTTGTGAAAACTTTAACAGACGTTTAAGCGTATTAATATATAAGATTGTTTTAATTATTAATTGGCCATTTTTTAATATATAACTATTTATATAAGCACTAGCTGCAGATGCTTTAGGCTTTTTATTGAGATTTATTTTATAATAATATTTTATACAAATTAGGATTGAATCTGTGGATACAGTCTGATGTTATAAACTGATTTCAATAATATGCAAGTTTTACTTAGTAAGAATATCTGTTCAGATGTTTAACTATCTAGGTGATTAATCGTATCGTCTGATGTGTTAATCGTATTTTTTTTGAAAAATGTTTACGGACAGTAAATTAATGTAAATTACTAAATCTGACTAAAAGCACCACACAAAAAGCCTCACACAAAAAAATGTATGCTATGGGCTTCAAATAATTAATTTTTTCATTAGTTCCGTTTGGTTAAATGTATTCGATTGTTTTTAGTGTTTTTTTTAATAACCTTAAAAACTTTGTTTTTAAATAAATTGTCCAAATTGAATGAAAAGATCTAACTTAAGTAAGAACGAAATATCTATATTAAGTATTCTATTAAAGAATGTTCAGAATACGTCAAGAGATCCTATAACAAATGATAATCATCCTGGTAGCTTATATTAAAGAAAGAACAATTTTTATATTGACCAAAATATTATTAACCATATTGTATTTATTGTGTAATATCGGGAGGAAGTATGTCCCCTATATCACCGCAGCCGCAAATAAGCTTATTGTGATAACCCGTGTTTGTTATATAATCTGGCTAACTGATTTTGTGATTACTTTAAGGTTATTTTCAATGGTATGCTAATAGCTCTCATTGTTCGCCCAATATTAATATACGCTATTGAAACAACCGCAGATACGTCTAAATCAAAACAAAAAATTGGAACTACAGAAATGCGATAAAAAATAATAAACAACGAAATCAGGGACGTATATTTGATTATCATTCAAGATATTATCCATTGTAGTCGAAATAGACGAAATAAGTAGTATAGGTCGGTTGTCGAAGATAGGAATAAATAGAGAAATTATTATTAAAGTCTACTAGAAAAACTTTCGAAAAGATTGTATGAATGCTGGATGTCGTCGTCATAAAATTGAGGAGAAGATTTTATATATTGAAAAAACAGGTACTGAATACCTAATTAAACAAGAAGACGAATATTGTTATTTAATTAATAAATTAATCATAATTAACCTACTGATACTATAGTTTGGGACCGTTGATTTCACTCACAATCGTTTTTCACTCTATTCTATCTTGGGCAACTCTCTTCTTTATGCTAATTCAAATTTTTACACAGTGTTATCCTCGACTTTGTTTGGACCAACTTAGTCTTGGTTTCTCTTTTTTTGAGTATTGTATGGTATCGCATCCTGAAATAATTATAATTTACTCCTAAAATTTTGTTAAAATGTCAAAGCAAAGAAAACATTTGTACTTTCTGATTTACCCTGGTTTCTCTCCCGTCTTCTCTTTTAGTCAAATTCATCAATGATATTTAAAGCTATTTTTTTTTTGTTTACTTTAATGTTTTTGTTTTAATCCGATCTTTTTAAAGTGCTCTTAAGTTGACCAACTTAATTTATTTATTTATTTATTTCATTTTTGAACTCAAGAGAGCTAAAGCTCGTATAGAGTGTTTTACAATCAAAATTAAATCTGTGTAAAATTCAATACAATTATAGTATGTAATTCTAACTAAGAATGAAACAATATACATCTAAAACTAAAGTTAAACTTTAGAATATTTCTATTTTCGATATACTGAATCATTACTTGTATGTATAATATAGAAATGATAATTTGAATGGATATAAAATGCCTTCAATATAGATATACAAACTATATAATTTTTAAGAATACAAAATAAAGCATCCTGGACGCTCTATTATATGTTTATATTGACTATCAAGATCAAATCGAACAAAGAAAACATTTCTCAAAGTGGCAAAACCCTAAAACTGACAGATATCAGTAGAATTGGCGAATTAGGACACCCACACATCAAATAACAGACACAATACTGTCTTTAATTACAAAAATATTTTATTTTTAGTAATTTTATCCATTAAATGCTATTGATGACTACCCCACGTAACAATTTTATTGCTATAAGACTCTTGCGCACTCTTATAACACTATTATAAACACTCTTATAGCAGTATTAGTGTTAATTTGAGTGCTCCGCAATTGTTGCGAAAGGTTATAAATACGTTATAGCACTAAAATGGAGAATCCTATAAGGCAGTGAAGCAAGTGCTATAATATTGTTATATGATTAGTATACATGTATTAGTGTATATGTTTTATTTTGAAATGATATTCATTTGAAATAATTTCTGTTATGCGAGAGTGAGAAAGTTATTATTTTTTATTTTCAAATAACAATTTTATGGAGTTTATATTTATTTCCTGAGAAATGAAGATAGATATTAGTTAATAATATAAAAAATGTCTTACTAATAAATAATATTTTTCGGTCAAAAATAATTGTATTAATATTTATAATTATTGCGACCAAAATGCAAAATTTGGCTGGGAATGAAATTTCATTGACATTTATTATAAAAATACTTCGAAAAAATACAATGCCCTCCAAAAAAAAGCAATTTCTTAATAAATAAAAGAAAATATATTTTTAAATTGCATCTTTAATAAATATTTAATAATGCATGTTAATTAATGCATAACATCAAATTTGATATTTAAATAAATATTCTTTCAAGTAAAAATGATATTTTTGCGAAACAAATGCAAAATAAAACTTTTCAGTTTTTGTTTATTTAAAAAAAATTTACCTCGTTTGTAGAAAATAGTGGCCGTCGCAAAATATTTATCTAAAAGCTACAGTAAGTTTATTAGTAACATTATAGGAATACAATAAAATAATAACAACACTACTGTTCATTCTACAGAACATTCTTATAGCAATATTA
This sequence comes from Argyra leucocephala, assembly GCA_963942445.1. Lineage (NCBI taxonomy): Eukaryota > Metazoa > Arthropoda > Insecta > Diptera > Dolichopodidae > Argyra > Argyra leucocephala. The sequence goes on along the minus strand of OZ012679.1, from coordinate 15,910,309 downwards.
ATCACATTATTCCCATAAAAACATTATTATAACACCTTTAGTGCTTATCGGAAGTCATATAGATGTCTTGTAGCACTAATTTTGTTTTTATGACAATAAAATGTTAAGTGAATATAGGGAATATATCGGAAACGAATCAGTATAATGAAGGAGGTGTATTTATGTGTCCAAAATTAAACTTACTAACCTTTAAACTTTTTATTAAACATTACTGGTTTGTGCTTTATCATGATAAGTCCATATCAGTACGTGAATTACTGTTCTTTTCAAAACTTTAAATTTGGCTTCAACTTGAATTATAATTATTCAACAGGGGCCCCTAGTATTTATATATTAGATATCATATAACTTTTGTTTTTGTTTTCTTAACAGTAAATTAGGTAGAATTACAATTCGTGTGACCACAGTATTCCGGTATTTATTATTATAATGTAAAACATTGTTCAACCTACTAATTTTGGAAAATTAAGACCTATTTGTCAAGAACTAAGTCTTCTTATATAGCATACCTATTTCCATTTTATTTAAATTAATTTGTTATAATTTAATAAAAATCTACAAAGTCTCCAAAAGGATATCTCCAAGGATAAAATCCAAACGAATGGAAATTACAATAAACAAACAATAACTACTTACTTTTAAGTTATTTTAAGAATTCAATATTATAATTAAGAGCAAATTGTTAAATTTATTTATCTAAGATAATTGCACAAAATTGTTATGACACCAAAAACGAATAAATTAAAAGTAAAATGACATGGAAATTTTAATATTTCACATTTAAAATTTATTTTATAGTAAATAACGGTATATAGGGTAAAATCGCCCTTTTCGAGCCATCCGCCAATAACGAGGCCTGTCTGTATATTTTCAATCGTAGTTAACGTTTTATTCAAATATTTTCTTTTTTAATTTTTTTATAATTTTGGCGGGAACTTTTTTGACATTTTGATGTATAGATTATTAAAATATATATTCAGTTGACTTTGTAAATCGAAAGTATATGGATGCACTTTTACACACCAAAAAAAAATTGCAAATTTTAATTGTTTTTGCTAAGAGTGTGATTCAATTTTCTTGATTATCTTAGTTGTTAGCTATAGTTTTGTTTCGGTAAGTGCATTTTTATTAAAAAAATATTTCTAAATTTAAATTTAAATGTTTAAAATAGAAAATTAGTATGTATTTACTGAATTTTTGTAGGGCTCATTACTAAGGTTAAGTAATAGTGTTCATTTTCAGTAACGAGCTGGGTGGGCTCGTCAGTGGCTTAAGTGAAAAAAACCTAGAAACCAGTTTCGAGCCCCAAAATATTATTATTAAGATTGATGATTAAAAAAAAAAATATATGGAAACATGTCTATATTAATTAAACTTTTAGTAAAAAAAAAAGTCAATGCCGAAATTAAGAAAATGTGATAAAAGTCTAATTCAGTTGGCAGTCGCTGAAATTAAGGAAGGATTGTCAATGCATAGTGCAGCAAGAAAATATAACATTCCAAGACCTACGTTACAAAACCATATACATTGTCGTATAAAAAAGTCCACTTAAGGCCCGAACGTTGTCTTAACAGTGAATGATAAGCTGACAATTGTTGAATGGCTTTTGGCAAATCATGCAAAAGGATTTCCTCGAAGAAAAGACGACATTCAGAACGTGGTGAAAAAATTTCTTGATGCTGCACCTAGGCCAAATCCTTTTGAAGACAACTTTCCTGGATATAAGTGATATAAAAGTTTTTTAAAACGCCACCCAGAACTATCTATAAGAACTCCAGAAGCAATAACTGATGCTAGCTCGAAAGTATCCGAACAAAATATTCGAGGATGGCTTACACAAATTAAAAATTACTTAGAAAAAAAACATTATACCAAAATTTTAAGTGACCAATCAAGAATATTCAACGGAGATTAAACTAATGTGGAAAAGTATTGGCTCCTAAACGTATTGCTTAATAATTTTTTTCGATCACTATTATACTCGATTTATAAAAATAATTTGTATAGGAACTAGAAATGTATACGAAACTGATTGTGGACAAGCCAAAGAAAACTTAACAGTAATGTTTAGCTTTTCTGTGGCAGGTTTCATTGTGCCACCCCTAATAATATTTTATTTCCATGCAAACGTGTTCCAATTGATTTAACACAAAATATACCGCAAGGTATCAAATGGATGAAATCAGACTCCGGATGGATGACCAAAGAAGTCTTTTATAATTACATAAAAGATATTTTTTATCCAAGCGTTGTTAAAGAAGAAATGGTCTTTCCAATTATACTTTATGTAGACTGTCACAGAACTCATTTAACTTATGAATTGTCGAAGTTGTGTGAAAATTTAAAATTATAATACTTATTTGTTTGTACCCAAACTCCACAGGGGTACTGCAACCAGCCGATGTATCTATTTTTAAGCCACTCAAATCCAGTTGGAAAATGGCTGTTCGACGGTGGAAAAACATTAGTACTAATCGAATAATCTCAAAGCTCAGCTTTGGTTCTATTCTTAAAGATATTGTAGACGTGCAAAGTGAAAGATTGCCTTAAGCGGGCTCGTCATTGGAGTTTTACCCTATACCTACACTTTGTTTCGCCATTTTTTTTTTTCAACTTTAATTATATCTGCAATCATTAAATTTACAATAACTAAATACTCTACTATCTCTATCAATCAATCCTAATATGAATCACCTTGTTAACAAAAACAACAAAAAGCCAAAACGAAAAAAGGAAATTCATTTGTTGCAATATTTTTCCGAAGAAAAAACATTATTTTTTCTGTTTGTTTTTTTTTTTTTTTTTTTTTTGTAGCTCATTTCACTTTTCATTCTTAAACTAGGCATAATAATTTTTCCAATAAAAGAAGGGAATTAAATTTCGCAAAGCTATAAAAGAATTCAATTTAAAGGATTTATTTAATAAATGTAAAATAAATGTATATTCACCATGTGTGTGTGTGTGTATGAGTAATGAATATTTTTTATATGACACCATACATTATAGTATTCTATAAATATCAACTAAAAAAGTAAAATAAAAAAAATAAAAAAAATAAAAACAAAATTTGTCAATATTTTGAGAATTTTAATCTGTATGAAAATATTCAAAAGTTAAAAAAATACGAATTTAATGAAAATTAATTTCACCCTTAGGTTTAAAATAATTTTTTGTTTTAAAAATTATACCCCTTTTTTCATTAATATTAAAAAAAGAGTTAAGAAATCTTTGGAAACAACTTGGATTACCTGTTTCTTTGATAGGACATGGCTGACATACAAACACGATAATTTAAAACAAAAAAAAAAAACAAAAACAAAAAAGAAAAACAAAATTTATAATATGAACTTGAACTTCTAAGCCCAAGTAATACAAGTAGTTGTGTTGTATTATAGTGATACATACATACTGGTATTAAATAAATAATATAGGTATAGAAATTCATTCAATAACATTTTTAGTATATTGTATAGTAAGTAGCGCAACAATTTGCATTTTATTTTTTTTGTTATTATTATTATTAGTATTACTAAATCCATATAAGTTTTCTTGAAAATTACATTTTTTTTTTTTACCCATAATTTTATGCTCACCCCTTTTTTCTCGCTATTATTATAATAGATTAAAATATGCAATGTGACAAAAAAAATTGTAGAAAAAAAAGTGGGTGGCGGCTGGGTTGATATTGTGAAGGAGAGAAATTAAGAGGGTATTTTAAAATATTTAAAAATATTTACGTTAATTTTTTTGTATTGTTTTTGTGAGCCCAATTTTGGACTGAGGTTATTTTCTAACTTATGTTACAAATCACAAACAAAACAAAAAAAAAAAAACAGAATTAAAGAAGGGAAAAAGAATACTTGAAGGAGAGAGGAGGAATTTCTGAAAGAAAAATGATAATATTATATAGACTATAATAACATATAATAGTCGGAATAACGATTGGGGTGTGCAAAAGACATGTAGTAGATGCTCTCTAGACTGTAGAATATACACATGGTAAAATTTATGACTTAAAAAGTAAAATAAAAAAAAAAAAAATAATCGCAAATTTTAAATTTTATTTTTTGAAGGGCTTCTTCTTCTTTTTCGGTTTTTTTTTTTTTTTTCTTTTTTCTTTCCGAAACAACAACAATAAAAGAAGGGTATTATAATTTCGAAAAATTTTCTAAATTATTTAAATTCAAACACTTTTTCATATTATAATAGCATATAATAATATTAGAATAATGTTCATATATGTAGACGTATATATATGTATGTATATAATATATTGTAATGTGAATATTTTTAACCCTAACCCCGAATATTAACCACCCTTTCTCCCATTCTAAAGCTAATATTGCATATTTGTATTTATATATACGTTTAAATGGTATATAATATAACCTGTAATTAGAATGGGACAGGGTAAATCCATTTAAAAGAAACTAAAAATGAGATAGGTAACGACATTCATAAATTTTGTTACAAAAAAAAACATTTTAATGTATGTTTACAGTGATTTTGGAAATTATTGTAATAGAGATTTGGACAAAACACAATCAATCAGAATGTAAGTTAAAATATAAGCTAATAAGATTCAATCTGAAAATGTAACTGAAATATTATTTTTTGTATTAATTCCGTTTTAGACAAAATAATAATTACAGTCAAACAATTAATGTGTTAATAATTATTCGAACTTATGACTGATATGGACCTTGCTAAAATAATATCATCTATTTCTAGTTGTATTTTACATACGGAAAATCGTTAAATTATTATTTCTTGACATGAAAGCCCTAATATAATAAAATATAATAGTGTTTTATCCCGACACCTTAACAAAATTGCATATGGATAAAATTACATTTAGACAAGATTACATATGAACAAAATTAGATCCGGACAAAATTACAAAAGACATAATTACATATAGACCAAATTATACATGAACAAAATTATATATGGACAAAATTACATAAGACATCATTAAATATGGATTAAATTATATACGGACAAAGTTGTATAATTATATAAGACATAATTATATACCCACGTAATTACATATGGACAAAAGTACATACTGACAAAATTACATATGACATAATATTACATATGGACAAAATTACATAGAGACATAATTACATATGGATATTTAGACAATTACATTTGGACAAAATTACATATGAACAAAATTAGATCAGGACGAAATTACAAAAGACATAATTACGTAAAGACAAATTTATACATGAACAAAATTATATATGGACAAAATTACATAAGACATCATTACATATGGATTAAATTATATACGGACAAAGTTGTATAATTATATAAGACATAATTATATACGCACATATTTACATATGGACAAAATTACATATACTGACAAAATTAAATATAGACAAAATTACATATGACATAACATTATATATGGACAAAATAACATATGGACAAAAATTACACAATACGTGAACATAATATGACCATAATACATATGAACATAATTACATATGGATAAAATTACATGCGGAAAAAATGATATATGGTCAAAATAACTTAAGGACAAAATTACATAAGGCATGATTACATATGGACAAAATTACATAAGGACAAAATTACATACGGACAAAATTACACAACACATAATTACATATTAATATAATTACATATGGACAAAATTACATACGTACAAAACTATATATGGAATAAATAACTGAAGGACAAAATTACTTTTGACTTTATTATATATATGTTTGAAATGGATAAAATTACAGATGGACAAAATTACATATAAACACAATTACATATGAACAAAATTAAATAAGGTATGATCACATATGGACAAAATTACACAACACATAATTACATACGTACAAAATTATATATGAACAAAATAACTTAAGGACAAAATTATTTTTGACATGATTACATAATGTTATGGATAAAATTACAGATGGACAAAATTCAATATAGACAAAATTACATAAAACATAATATTACATTATGGACAAAATTACATAGAGACATAATTACATAATGGACAAAATTACATAAAGCATGATTACATTTATGGACGAAATTTCATACGAACAAAATTAAATAGAGAAATAATTAACATAGTATGGAAAAAATTACATAGATACAAAATTTCAATTTTGTCATGTAACCATATAATAGACCGATAGTCAATCCAGTAAAGGTCACATTATTTACATAATCCCAATCAAAAGCAACCAATCCAATTTTACTCTAAATGTCTATTGACGCCAGTTATCAATCCCTACAGGAATAATAAGTATTATTTTAAGTGATTTTAAGTGAAGAACAGTAATGAATTTATAGTAGGTGGTAACGTCACAAATATAAAAAAAACTGTAAAAAATCACAAATTGAAAGGAGTGGCAACCACAAGAATCTATTGGGACTATGGCACGAAGCCACGTGTTGACCCATAATATACCCAAGGTCTTCTAAGACGCCTATTTTAATGATATTAATTAGAAAACATTTTAAAGTAATCTTGGGTTTAATATTGAAATGACAACTTGCTGTACAAAAGCAATAAATCTTGTAACGTTACTATAGTTGCCAAATAATTGAAATTTGATTGAAAATAATAATTTCCTGTGATTGAATGACTTTCAATATTGTAAAAATATTAGTGTACCAACTCCGTATCCCATCCCATAAAGGATGAAAATACAGTAAATCCTAGTAGTAATAGAAACGACGATGCGGTCGACGTAGTCACGAAAATTAAAGTCAAGAAACTACAGTGGTTCGGACACATCGGAAATGATTCAGCCAAGAGAATCTTCGCATCCAGACCCGAAGATACAAGACGTCGGGGCAGATCAAACCTTTGTTGGATCGGTGGATTTAAAACAATTTCGTATCTTCAACTGGAGAGAATCCGTCTGTGACCGGTAAAAATGAAGTACGTTAATGAGTCAGGTCCAGGACCTACATGTTCTGCTGGTCACCTAAGTAAGAAAATAAGTAATGGAAACAAATCTATTTAAATGTATCTACGTATGTATACATGTAATCCACACAAATTTATTTGATAAATTATTTTTCATTTAATTGTAATTTTGTTTGGACTTTAAGTGACAACATTCTTTGTTAAACTCATGTGATATATAAAATTTTTTTTTTGTATATTTGAATTAATTGTTTTTGCTAATTTTAATAATCGTATAAATTTAGAATATTTTTCTGAATAACAAATTATTTTTTTTCGTAGAAAATATCGTTATTTATTGAATTTTTTCAAAAGAAATCAAGCGTTACAGGCCGAAAGACAGAATCAAACCATTTTTAACTTTTTTTTTATATCGCAAAGATATTTTTGTTTTGTTTTTAATTTTTGGAAGTCTGTGAAGTTGTCAGGTTTGAAATTTGAATGCTACTCTCACCAGATAAATGTAATTTGTCATTATTATAATTTTCCGAAATTAATACAAAATTTATTTAGTTATTAATATTTAATTAAATTAAATAAAGCACTTGTTGTTGTTTCACAGACTAAAGAATTATTAAAATTTTCTATTTTTTAAAATATATTTTATTTTCACGTTTTATCCTACTAAGACATTATCATGACTCACTCAATTTTCCATATTATCCCGTAGCTTGATATAAATACTTTCAAGTATAGGTACCCATCAGCTGATTTGGAAAGTGACATTAAGTACCGCTTTCGCCAAGGACATGGGTTTACTTATGAAACACTCAAATGTGAAAGTATAATAGATTGGGCAGCTTTGGGTCAAAAAAAAGCAAACGAAAGGATAGAAAAGGTATTTTACGGAAACAATAAGGTATGCTTTACTACTAACGAAAAGAATATAATAATCTGACTTAGTGAAATAATTTGTCAATTCACTGTTTCTATACTCAGAGTGCATTCGGAAAAAATTCATTCATACATTATATACTTAAATTTAACCCCTTTCAGCGTCAAGTACAAATGCTACCCCATCCACTTTGCACTCAAATAATAATAAATTTTATATGAGAGGGTGTATATAATATACGTATATATAATATATTTGAATATTTATGTATAATAGAATTACATTTATTAAATCCATTCAAGGAAAGAAAAGATTACAAGTTTTATTTTTTTTTTTAATTTGTTGTTTTTTTTTTTGTAAATTATTTGTAACGTGTGGATAACATTTTATTCCTGGTAAAATTTTATACTATATACTATCCATTCGAATTGTTGCATAGTGCATTCAATATGGAATGTACACCATATACCCCATATACCTATAACAAAAATGAATTTTATGTTCGTTAAGAGACAGTTTCTGAATTTAATAATATGCAAAGCGGAATATGTTGAATAAACGTTTTTCTATTTTTTCTATTTTTATTATTTTATTATACGCAATTTTTATCCCCTTGCTTATGTAGTGGTGGTAAGAGTGATCACTTTTCTTCTTTGGAAATTGGGGAGCATTTGTTGTTGTTGTTGTTGTTGTATTATTTAGAAGTATTATAATAAATTTTAGAATGTGGTTAGTTTTAGAGATAATTTATTTAGAATAAAATAAAGGAGAAATATTATGCAGATTAAAGAATAGAAACCGAGTCGAGTCTTATAATAATATCTTATAAAAAATAAAGGATAATAAATTTTAATTTTATTAAAAAGGATTAAAAATAAAAGATATTAAGGGGTTGTGATTTTTAATCTTACATAAAATAATTTAATGACTTATTTATCTTTTTTTTTTTATATATAATAGACTATGAATATTGAGTTTATAGTTTTTATTCCGATGCAGTTTGGGTACTGATTTATTTTATATTATTTTTGTAGATTAATTTAATAAAAAAATATACTAATTTTTGGCTTTTATAAATTAAGTGTTTTTAGATATTAAAAAAAGTAAACTGTTCTGTTTGGCATTTAAAAAACGATTTGAGAGTCTCAAAAATAAAAAGGTAAGGTTTACATTTTTTGGTCCATATGAGTGACGTAAAAATCGACCAATTTTGTTTAGATTTTCGGTTTGATTTGGGCTCTATCCATACTTTCGCAGGTGCAAATGAGCTTAATAACCATTATTCATTTGAATTCCAAAGCATGCTTGACTCAATAATTATACTCAGGTATATTATATACTAAATATGTTTTATTTAACTAGATCGTATCATACCAAGTAGACAAGATGAAACTGTTATAAAGAAAAAATTGTCTCAACAGTATTTGCTACGTCTGCAAACCATTTGTGTTTTTAAATTTATAAACTAAAGTTAAAATAACATATTTTATTTTTAGATCTCACTTTTTAATTGTATTGCAATAGTTAATGATAATTATCCTGTAACAACATCCGTGGGGCATGGGCGGAAATAAAATCTTTCCATTGACTCCTATTTGCGGTTAACATCTTCAATTGTGCTAATGTTTTTTGTTGGGTACCATGTTTTTCTTGACTTTCCGACCCGTGGTGTACCCAAAGGATTCCATTCAAAATATTGTTTCGCCATCTTGTTGTTGGGTTTCTTCCCAAATCCAAAGCCATTTCTTTGGAAATTTTTATTTTAGTGCGAAAATATATGTTGTTTGCCATCTATATTTTTGAGAGCATTTTGAAAACAATACGGGTTTGCTAATGCGGGCTTAACTAACACTCAAATCGACACCTCCAGCTGATGATTTGATGCTGCCGAAATAGATTAGATTAGATTTAAACTTTTCAGGGAAAAGATCGCTCCCCTGTATCACTGCAGCCGCAAATGGGCTTATTGTGATAATCCGTGTTTATTAGTTATTGTAACTAGTGTTTTAGTAATTAAGAATACCTGATCTTGTGATAACACTCAGGATGTATGCTGGGTAGCTCCCATTGTTCGGAGAACACTGTTCCCAAGTCTGGTGCGAGTGAGCCCTTCTCATTCACAGAGCAGATGTTCAATAGATTTTTCCTCTATTTTGCATATTCTGCACCGATTGTTTGTCTATTAGACTCATTTTAAAAAGGTGTTTCTTTATTTGGCAGTGGCCTGTTATTATCTCTGCCGGAATACATACCTGATTCCTATTTTCAAGCCAAGAAGAGTTTTGATTTTCTTGAGCGAGTGTTTGGGCATGAGCATTTTTGCTTGACAATTTCCAGGAACGTTGGCCCAAAAATCCTCAGCGTTTTGCTCTACCCTGGCTGTAAATTGCATTTTTGCTGTGCTCAAGGGAATCCCACAGAACGGACTTGGCCCTATGAAGGGTGTATTCGCTGTTTTCCTTGCTAGGTAATCTGTAGCTTCGTTTCCTGCTATGCCAGAATGTCCTGGTACCCACATAATTGTGACATTATTTGCTTTTGTCAGGTTGTGAGTTAAACTTAACTTACTCACCTCTTCGATTCGCATTTCTTCATGGAGTATCGGATATTGTAATGAGCGATGCGCATGTTTTTAGTTTTAGCTGTATTGAATTTTAATCGCAACTTTCGTATTGATTATTAGTATCGCATTTTTATATACATCAGCCAAAAGCTGTATATACGCACTTTTTCCAGTGTCATACAGCTTTTGCAGCACATACCATGTAAACTTTTGTTCGTATATGATAATAAATAGAGTAGAGTATATTATGCAAAGCAATTATTCAATTGATGATAATAAGTTTACAGAATACTTAGGTAAAAAAATATTCTGAAACAGAATTCGTGGGAAATGACAGTCGCAAAAAATCCCAAGAAGTCCATGAAACAAAATTCTTGAGAAAAAAAATCTGAAGCCGGTGTTAGTACCAATGCTGTGGCATTGAAAAAAATCTGTTATTTCTAGAGTTTCAAGAATACTTTGTTTGCGCAGCTTCTGTTAAGCTACAAAAAAACTGAAAATTCTTTAGTGCTGGTTATATCTTGGGGGATTTTGTCTAACAAATTTTGGCTTGTGAATTTTGTCTTGAAGATTTCGTACGAAACCATCGTGCAATTACTATCGTTCTCTGTCATGTTGTGATACAGTTTAAATAATAATAGCTTGAATATCAATAACATGTCAAGAAACATTAATTGTTTGGTCTAGATCATAATCGAAAAAAATGTTTTGTATTGCGTTAATTTTACATTTTCAGTCACTCTACTACAAAGATATACATCAGAGCAATCACTATACACAATAGACACATAATTGAGCTGTAATTGTAAATTCGAGGAAAATATAAATTGATAGCAAACTTCTTTATTTGCCAGTTCAAAGTCAACAAACATTCATTGACTGGGAAAATCAATGACCGCTATGTGTAGACTGTATACTGAAGTAGAAGAAACGCTGAAATCAATTTTGTGCAACTGTGAGATGCTGATAAATAAAATATTACATTTTGTACACATTGATTTGTTCAGCCTTTATGCAGGTAGGTATATAAGTAGAAATGACCATTGCAGTTGCTTCTGGCAAACAAATTTAGCACTTAATTTTATTTTGTTGATGTCCTGACACGAGTGACCTAAATTTTTTGTACTTTTAGGATATTACTTGTCCAAAGAACTCAGTACCAGAATAATCTTACGTGATTGTGAAAAAAAATTGGATCACATACACTTTGCTTCTCTCATTAATTGCTAAATTTTTAGCCTCTCCTATGGGTTTAAACTGCAACCTGTACTACAATACAACATTGGTTTTCTTCAAAGTAATATCATAAAAAATAACAAGAATAATATAAAAAAATTGTCTAGCCTTGGTAAATCCTTGAATAGATTTTATATTCAAATTTAGATACCAATAATCATATCTTAAGATTGTCTAAATTATTTTCTAAGAAAATTTAATTCTAACAAAAATTTAATAAATTTAATTTTAATAAAAAACTACAAAAAAAAAACAACAAAACTATAATTATTATAATAAACGCTTTGTTAGTTAATTTAATAATTTTTAATAGTGATTATTCAAGAACCTTTATTGTCTATGTTCTTTCATTAAAACAAATTTTTGTTACACCCACATACATACCCACCTATATATATAAAAACAAATTAAATTTTAAAAATAAATCCAATTTTTCTTATCCATATACGTACGTATTATTATATTTTATTATTGTACATGACGTGTAGGTATATATGTGTATTATAATAATAATGTAATTGGATGTAGGTAGTATAATATGTTAATTTTAGAACAAAAGCGAAAACTAAAAAATACTTTCTGGCTAGTTTTCCTCTTGAGATAACAGAATGCGAACAATTTAAAATAATTTTTCTCTTTCAAAAAATAAAAAAAAAAAAAAATACAAAACAAAAAAAAATGAAATAAAAACAAAGAAAATTATGAAAAATAAAATAGTTTTCCTTTCCAATTGAAAGTTCATTTTTTGTTTTAATTTTTTTTTTGTTTTTTTTTTTGTTTTTAAAGGATATCAACTTTTTAATTTTTGTGTTAATTTTAAAATTTTATTTTTGTTGGTTAGGTGTGACCAACAATACATATGCTTCATCACTTAATTTCGAAATTATCATTTTTTTTTGGTTTGAAATGAATTCTTAATATAGGGTTGCCATCTTTAAAAATATAAAAATAGTGTTATTTTAGATATTTTGTTATGATAGTATCTTAGGTGGAATTAGCTTTCGGTACATTAGCCTTTGGCAATATAAACTAATAAATATATTTAAATTTGTAAAACTAAGTAGACTATTTCAATAAAACAGTTTATCTGTAAGTTTACAGCTACAGCTATTTTTAAATTATACTCTCAACATATTTTTAAGAGCTATGTACATGTTTTTAACTCTCAATATATATATTTTTTTTATTTATTACAATCATACATTAATATATACATAATACATTGATATCAAATTTCATTAACTTAAAACTAAATTGTCTGTAGTAACGGGTGTTTTTTTTTGGAGTGATAGAACTTTAAATTGAAATAAAACACATTTAAATTAAGATTGAAGACACATTTTTTTTTCTTTGAAAGATAACTTTATGATATTTAGATTTTGAAAGTAATTTCCGGAATATGTCCACGACGACTAGCTCTGAGGAACCGTATTCGATCAGAGCAATTTTGGACCACTTTTTCGAGTAATTCAGGCCTTATTTCATCAATAATACGGGTTATGTTGGCTTCCAAAGCATCTATTGTTTCTGGTTTATCAGCATAAACCAATGACTTTCGCATAACCCCAAAGAAAATAATCCAGTGGTGTTATGTCACATGATCTTGGAGGCCAATTAATTGGACCAATTCTCGAAATAATGTTATCACCAAATCTTTCTTTCAATAAATCAATTGTTGCCGTAGCACCATCTTTTTGAAACCAAAACACTTCCGGGTCGATACCATTCAAATTTCGAAACAGAAAATCATTGATTTGTAATGAGCACCATTCACTGTAACATTTGTTCCAGTATCGTTAGAAATATGATAGCTGATGATACCTTCAGCGTGTAAACCACACCATACGAAGCATGCAATGAAACCTGCAGAGTTTCTTGAGGACTGTTTTCGCTTCATTTTGCTTGTTTACGTAGCTGTTCATACCAAAAATGAGCTTCATCACTAAACACAATTGTTCGATAAAAAAAGTGGATCAACTTGAAGCTGTTCTAGGGCCCAATCAACAAACAAACGACGCTTATTATGGTCAAGTGGCTTTAGTTCTTGAACCAGTTGTTTTTTTTTTTTTTTTTTTTTTTTACACTCTACAGTAACTTAGGTAGAATCACCTTTTCGTGCTTAATTAAGTACGGTACTGCAATTTTACACTACACTATCTACAATATTTCGAATATTTATTTAACAAATTACTGATTTATCTACTCATTAAATGTGGAAAACTACTGCTATAGTCAGGAACTAAGCCTTCTTAAATAGAATAGTTTCTTTTTTATTTAATTTGTTACCAGATTATACTCTCAATTATATTTTTGCCATTTATTATATCCCAATGACAAAGGGTACTGGACCAGGCCGAAAAATCCATAAAGCATTTTTTTTGTTTTGCTTCATCCGGAATCGAACCTGGGACCTTTCGGTGTAGTGTAGACCAGATTTTTACGTAAAATTTTCCATGGGGTGGTTGAACACAGTCCAACTTGTTGTGAACGTCAACGAATAGACAAATTTAGATCTTCATCAACACTATATCTTACAGCACCGATATTTTCTTCTGTACGAACAGTTCTTTGTCTTATTGTTGTTGTTGCATCGAGTAGAGAAAATATTGTCCGAAATCTATCGATAGTTCGACGAATAATCTGCTTTGATGGACGATTATGTAAACCATAAATTTCACGAAGTATAAGTATAAGTTCGGCGAATAGAACATTGATTTTGAAAATAAATTTCAACAATTTGTAATAGTTGTTGCGGCGTGAGTTCTTCCATGATAATTTGTCAATGCTTACTGAACAAAAATGTTAAAATTACATGGCTTCTATCTTCTGTCAAATCACAGTTATCCTTATCGAAAGTTCTATCATTCTAAAAAAAACTAACCGTTAGATAGCTTAGCATAGGCTGTCCGATCTTTTAATCGAGAATTTAATTTTTTAAAATAATCTGTTTGACATATCCTCCACTTTCGTTAATGCAAATCCCAAAACGTTGTTAAGTGACGCGCTTTATATTATAACCTATCACATCATTACGTTTTTGCATGCTACCTCACTGAGTAGATGCTTTGAAGATTTCGTTTGGTTGTCATGGATTATTATTAGTATATACCCATATATGATACACCAATATAATATGATAATTTTTCATTTGATGCAAAGCACTCCTCGTCAGGCATATTTTAGGAAATGTAATATCGCTTTAAACAGAATTTGAATTTGTAGGTCTTTTTGATTCAATTAGCTTGTAATTTAAATTTTCGTCACCTAAATATAAGTTTGTTTCATACACCAAATCGTGGATTTGGACTTAAGAGTTGTTTCTGGATATTACATCTATTGAACTTATCTACTATATCCTAGCTTTACTAGTTTCAAAGATGCAGATCGATTTTTGCTCCATTTCCATTTTTTTATCAAAATGTAAGTATTTTTTTGGCGTATAAGGCAAAATATTCATATAAAAATGAAGCTGTTCTATTTAAGAAGGCTTAGTTTCTGACAATAGCAATAGTTTTCCACATTTAATGAGTAGATAAGCCAGTAATTTGTTAAATAAATACTCGAAATATTGTAGATAGTGTAGTGCAAAATTGTAGTACCGTACTTAATTAAGCACGAAAAAGTGATTTTGCCTAAGTTACTGTCAAGAACATAAAAAAAGCTTTAAAATTATTATTTTCTTCGTATTGTTTTGCCTGACGTATAGTTTTAAGATTTAGTTTGTTATATTATTTAGCACTATATACGACAAGCTTTTGGTGAATAGAGTAACATAATTACAAAAATTATTATAGATTTATCTCGTTCGTATTGCTTTGCGCTATGTAGTCTTAAAATTTTACTTTTTAAATATTGTTTTAAGAAGCTATACAGTACAGTATGGGATGTTCAGTATGGGATGTACAGTATGGGATGTACAGTATAAGATGTACAGTATGCAATGTACACTATGGAATGTACATAATGGGATGTACAGTATGGGATGTACAGTATGGGATGTTCAGTATGGGATGTACAGTCTGAGATGTTCGGTATGGGATGTACAGTATGGGATGTACAGTATGGGATGTACAGTATGGGATGTACAGTATGGGATGTACAGTATGGGATGTACAGTATGGGATATACAGTATGGGATGTACACTATGGAATGTACATAATGGGATGTACAGTATGGGATATTCAGTATGGGATGTACAGTATGGGATGTTCAGTATGGGATGTACAGTATGGGATGTACAGTATGGGATGTACAGTATGGGATGTACACTATGGAATGTACATAATGGGATGTACAGTATGGGATATTCAGTATGGGATGTACAGTATGGGATGTTCAGTATGGGATGTACAGTATGGGATGTACAGTACGGGATTTACAATATGGGATGTACACTATGGAATGTACATAATATGGAATGTACAGTATGGGATGTTCAGTATGGGATGTACAGTATCGGATGTTCAGTATGGGATGTACAGTATGGGATGTACATAATGGGATGTACAGTATGGGATGTACAGTGTGGAATGTACAGTATGGGATGTACAGTACGGGATTTACAATATGGGATGTACACTATGGAATGTACATAATATGGAATGTACAGTATGGGATGTTCAGTATGGGATGTACAGTATCGGATGTTCAGTATGGGATGTACAGTATGGGATGTACAGTGTGGGATGTACAGCATGGGATGAATCCAGAAGTTTGCGATTGGTCAATAAACCATATATTTTGTACAGTTACAGAAAAGTTAGTAATTAATATAAATTAATATGATGTGATAATTTAAAAACAATTTTTATCGATAGTTTTTTTAGTGATAGACTGCTGAACTTTAAAAGCAATTATCTCGAAATAACAATTTGGCGTAAGGGGCAAAACAATATTCAGTCAACATTTTATATGGATTTTATATGCGTATTTGAAAATACCGGAAGCATATCTTTAACTGACACTTATATTTAGTAAAAATTTTCCCACACCCTGTATAACACAAAAATTTTGAATACATACAGAATTTAAGTTTAAACATTTTTCATTATTGTTTTTGATTAGTTTGTTTTATTAGATTCATGTATCTGAAATGTTCATCACTACATAAAATAATGGCCACACTTAAACTCTTTTATCTTTCAACTAATGAACTTTAATCTCATTTTCTTATTATTTGTATTATAGCTATATATTTAAATTAATTTAATAATTTAAGTATAATAGGGGAAAAATAATCATGATTTGATTATTTTAAGAACAGCATCAGGATCAAATCAGTATTGTTTTGGTTTGACTAACAGTCTAAATGTTTGATGTGGGTTTGTATGTAGAATTTATTGTTTATTTTTAATTTTTATTATTATTATTTTAATTATTATTATTTTTTTCATTACAACAACAATAATAATAATAATAATGAAATTATCATATTTCATTTTTAACTTTTTAACAATATTAAAATCATTATCTAGTTAAAGTTTTTTTGTTTTTCTGTTTTTATGTTTTTCTGTTTTTTGTTATTTTTTGATAGAATTTGGGATACGATATGAGTAGAGTCTTAAATTATAAGTCTTAATTTTTATTTTAATTTTAAATTTTTATTTAAATTAAATACATATTTTTTAGTATAAATGCAAAAAAAAGGAGTAAAAAATATAAAAGAAAAATAACAATAAAAAAAAATAAAATAGAATTTTCATAGAGTGTGAAATTATTTTAAAAAGTTAGCCTTCAGTTGAAAAATAATATTTTTGTTTTTTTGTTATTTAAAAATTTAAATTTTCCTATTATAGAAAATATGAAAAAAAAAATTGTTTTTAAATTTCCGTTACAAAAAAGGATAATAATATTTTGGGATATTTAAAGTACAGTTATTTAAATTTCAGTACTAGTGAAAAGCAAGTAATTTTGAATTTTACTGGTGTTTGTTTAAGTCTGTACATAACTAGTCTAAAGTGTATTTTTACTTTTGTAACATCAAATTTGTTTCACGAACAAACTACGTCACTTAACATTCCAAAATACTAATAACAAATAAATGGTTCCTAATAACAGTAAAATACTTTAATTGGACTTACTTACTTAGATGGTTAACATACCATAAAGATCATGGGCCAGACTCATCAACATTTCCTCTATTTTTGTCGGTCACGGTCGTCTTCACTGCAATTGAAGATATGAAATGTTTTTATGTCTGTCTATATTTCATCTCTCCAACCAAAGATTTGGTGTTGTTGTACCTTCGCGTTTGGATTGGAAGATTTTCTTGAAGGGAATATTATTTTCACACACCCGCGCTTAGTGTTCGAGCCACTGTAATTTCATTCGTTACTATTCGTCCACCTCATTATACAGCTAATGTGGAGTTCGACATTATAATTTCTCGTTCAAACCATATCGTCGTTTTCGAAATCATATATCCGGCGAATAATTTTTTTCGCGAGGACACCAAGTGCCAGTCCATGCCAGTCAAGCCACTGTCCATGATTCTGATCAGTAAAACAGAACCCGTGTGTATGAGAGTTTTGTAGATATGAACTTTGGTGCTTTGGGATAAGTGTACTTCGGGATTAGTACTAGTTTATTGTTAGCTATCAAACTGTGTATTTGCAAATTCTACTACAAATTCAACTCCCATTATTGTACCCCTTTTTTTTGGTCAAATATAGCTCCAAATAATTAAAAAATTTTAAATTTGAGATCTTGTAAGCCATACTGACGAAAAGTTTTAATACTGAAAACAAATCTTGTTGAAGCCTAGGCTAATTGTAGTTCATCTGAGCATCAAATGGGAATAATGAAGAGGTGCCTGGAAAATGTAGATGTCAAATAGTCGCTTTCAAACGGTAAATTAAAATAAATATTCTGGAAAAGGCAGATATTGGTGTTTTTGGGTCCAACAGTGGCTACATCTAAATACAATAATTTAATTTTAAAATGTCTACCTCTAATAGTTTACACAATATTTTAAGGCTTAAAGTTTTGAATTAGTTTTTTTCAAAAAAATGTTACCAACCAGTACCAGCATTTGCAATTCAATAAAAATAAATATTCTTGGTATAAATACACTTAAATAAAAAAATAGCGGGATTTTCTTAAGAAAAGCAGGATTTTATTTAATAAGAGCGGGATTTTCAAAAGCGTGCTTTTAAAAAAGCTGGATTTGAAAAATTTGTCCCGCACCGATAATAAAGACAGTATACGGAAGACATTCTTGTTTATTCAAAATATAAAACAATTTTGAGAACAGTAAATTACATTTTTTGTATACATTTTGTTCTGAAATCATTTTTGTTCGGAGGACAATAAATGCCACCATTTTTGTAAAAGTCATGTAAATTAAATTTTTTCAAAAACTTATGAAATTATTACCATAATAACATACAAAATTAGTTGTATTACATACCATGGGTCTTTAGATTTTTTTTTAATACCAATACGTGCATTATATTTTGTATACTTCAAATACCGGTCGGTCAATATACTTCAATAAACGTTCAGAATGCTAGTACACTGAACATCACCTGATTTTATTCAGTAAAATTAGTAAATGCGAGTAAAACAGATATTCACTAGTAGAACCAGTAAATTTCTGTAAGAGGCAGTAGACTAAAAAAAAAATATAGAAACAATAAGAAATCTAGCTTTTAAGATTAATAAATTTGTAATAGTATAAACACAAATGAAGCTAGAAAAAAAAAATGTACGAAGAAAACAGAGTACTGTGATCACACAAAGCTGTGAATTGATTTGAAGATTGTTTTAAGTCAACCGTTGATGTAAATCAAAAAGAGAGTGGGTGAAAGTATAGATCCTTGTGGAATACCAGCATTTGTTCTTATTCTTGTACCAGAGTAATTGGATTAGATTATAGATTAAATATAGTAATGGTATGTTTCACATAAACTATTCATGCATAAAATTTAAAAGAGAGTTTCTTGTTGATGGCATTATTCGATTGATTGAACTGAATACAAAATTATTTTAGATTTACTGTATATGCCTAAGCGATTGGATAGCGAGATTAGTTCTAATGTTATTGATTAGTTCTAATGTTATTGCTTATTGTGTTCTATATTAAACGTAGGTTCACAATTATAGTGTTTGAGAAAAAAAAGCAGTAAATAATGGATATACAAATGACATTGGTTTTCTGGGAAAGTACTAGTCATACTAGTCGATACTTACTTTTTTCGTAATTACTAATTCTACTATTTATAAACTGATGATTTTCAGTATTAGGATTTTAGGACAAACAAGAAAGTCATACAGGTAAACTGATACTTAAGAAAATATCAAGCGAATATGCTATACTTAAATGCCCCACACATTAGAATAATTTCTGTACCATTTGCACTGAAGCTACGGTTGGAAATTTATATGAAGTAAAATCAATTTAAATTTTGTTGTATCTTAAAATGTCTACCTCTCATAGTTTACAATATTTTAAGGCTTAAAGCTTTGAATTTGAGTGTTTATCCCAAAAATGTAACCAACCAGGACCAGCAATATTTCACTGGTTACTGCATATTATAAGACTACCATTACATCATACTAATGCTTGTGGTATGAATTTTTTCCATTTAAAACTGGTAGATATTGCATATACTTCTATACTGGTGATTAAAATACTATAAATACCTAGATATTTATAAATACACATATATACATATCTATAAAATAAAATTTAATTTATTTAATTTAGAAAATTTTTAGAAAATTCTTGTGTAATATAATTGTTGAAAAGTTTTAAGGCTAGAGGTGAATATTTTCTTTTTGGAAAATTATCGAAGTTTTCATATTAATTTTATTGGAAAATTTTCTTTATTTTTTTGAAGAAATTTTTTTTTAAATATTTTATGTAATATTTTTTAAATAAAAAATTTTATAAAATAAAATTTAATTTTTTTTCTTTTTGTGAATAATAATTTTTGAATTATAATTTTAATAGATTTTAAAGACCTTTAAATTATTATTTGGAATAGTTTTTATTAAGACCTGGTCATTCTTAAAAATTTGATTCAGAGTAGCTATCATAAATAATAATAACGTTGTGGAAAGTAGACAGGCAATAAATTCAGAACACCTACACTTCATTGAGTATAGGGGCTTCTGATTGAAAACGTATATGGATAACAAACATTTGATCAAACGCTGTATTTGGTATGATTGAAAACTATCGACAACAAACGAAACGACGATAAATGATTTTCGAAAATGTATTTTTGGAATGGTTGAAAAAACACTAAACCAGTTTGTTGAATAAAAGTGAAACATGTTGTTTGGCTTATGTTTTAGTGTTTCTTAATTTGATACTCTGCTCATTCAGGAATCCCATATTTTCTGTATTTCATATTTATTCTTGGAAATTTTATTGATTTGAATATATTTTTTGTTATTGTTAGGAAACACAAAGCAGCTGAGGCAAGCTTAAATTTTAGTTTGGATAGAATGGAATGTAACATTATTTTTTTTTTAAATCTTGTTTTACGACAATTACTTTTTTAAATTGGTTGATAAAACGTGTTCAAGAAGAGCATGAGCCCCGGACTTTATAAGTAAAATTGTTTTATTTTCCATTTTTTTTACTAGAATACCGTCTGCCTTTTCCTGCCGTTTGCCAAAAACAGATATAATACAATTTTTTAGATTAACAGTAAGCAACAGAAAAATACGGGATTTTCAAAAGCAAGATAATGAAAAAAAATGCAAAAATATAAAGCAAAATGTAGCCCCCGACTTCTCAGTTTTACAATATCAAAACGGCCCAAAATCGAAAAAAAAATAACAACAAAATTTGATACCGGCGTTTTTTATATGATCAGTATTGCCATAATCATAAAACTTACAATATCAAATTTTATCAAAATCTTAATAATTATTATTTTACACACAAACAGGAAAGTGAGTACCTACCTAAGTCTTCTATTATCACCAAAAATCTCTCCATACAAATGTAGGAATGGGTATAGAACTATTAGTGTATAAAACAGTAATGTTTTGCTATGATGGTAGGTAGGTAGGTGGTAGTGGACAGTACGCCGGTACTCTTAGACCGGTAAGGTCCATTGTGATATCACGGGAATTTTTTTCGCGTAAAACTCTACTCGTTGAACCAATTTCAACTTTTAACGAAGCGGCGGAGATTTGTGATATTAGTGTTTTTAAGACCACCCAGCGAGTCCAGAAAGAAGGCTCTAAAAGGGTTTTCCTTTTATGGTAGAGACCAGGACAGGAACAGAGTAGGTGTAGAGCCTCTTTACACGTTCTGCATAAGTCGTTTGAGGGGAGTCCGAGTCTTCTGGCATGTTTACCAATCAGACAATGACCCTTAATTACCCCTAAAATAGTACTAATGTCACACCTTTTTGTAGTTAGTAGGTTACGGGATCGCTTCAAGTTCAACAGAGGTCAGATTTTCTTGATGATGTTGCAGTCTGGTCTAATTAACCATCTGAAGTTTGAAGTTGTTACTGCATCTTTGCGAAGCAATAATATCTTTGCTAAGATACCTTGTCAGGTAAATTAAACTATTCTGATTTTGAAGTAAAATACAAATTTTACTTTAAGTGAGACTAATAATGATAAAATAGCTAAAAATGGTGAATGATTGGTTTCATCACAAAACTAAAAAAACAACCGGTGGTGGGTGCTTGATTTTGGTATATGATTAAATAACATTTTAAATTAAAATATAGTTAACTGATAAAAATTATAATTAAGAAATTTTTAAAATTGTGTATAAATCGAATAAAATTATAATTCTTAAAATTTCATTAATACTGGTTGTTAAAGCATATATATATATAATATATGTATAATACTTAATCTGTAAATTGAAAAACCATAAGTTTAACCTAAGTTTTGACTAAAATATATAAAAAAAAAAGTACAGTACAAATATCTGAGCCATTTCACAACCGATTTTCATTATTATTCTTTTAAAAGAGACGTAGCGAAACTAAATATTTTTAAATGTCAAATTTTACCCCATGTGTAAGTTATTTTAACATACAAAAATTTGAACTAAATTAAATTAATTAATTTACAAATTATTAAATAATTTGAATTAAAACTAAATTAAATTTTTTTTTAAAAAATAAATATTTATATATGCGGTTGCTGTCTAAGATAAACAATAAAAAAAATTATATAGCATCAAGACTAAATTGAAATTGAGTAAGGTATTTTATCAAATTAAAGAGAAGCAGCCGAATACTAGTATGTACTAATTTAAAAATGTAACTTTATCCTGATTTTAGGATGACATGTTTCATAAAACACACATTCGCAGCAAAAACAAATTGAGAATAAATACCATAAAATCTAACTGGATTTAGATATACATATTATATAGGTTGAAATCTTCCAAATGCTGGTCTTGCTTTCTTTAACCAATTGTAAGCAGAGAATTCTGTTAAAGAACTATAAATATTCTAAAAATAAGTAGTTTACAAGTCATGAAACAAAAATATAGTGGACCGGCTCGTAATATGTAGAGGTCGAAAACGATGAACAACAAAGAAAATTATGAAGTATCATAACTATATGAAACAGACCCTGAACAAATTTAATAAATATAAAGACAGAAAAATAGCAAAAATAACAAAAAGCGCTAAATTGATTAAGAGAAGTAAATATTATTAAGACATATATTTTGCACAAACGAAGCCATTTATTCTGGATAAAATAAACCTAGGACTAAAATTTGCAATAAAAAAAAATATATAGATAATAGGTTATCAGGAGCTATATATAGATATAGGTCCTGAATTTTAGCCAAACATGCTTCGGAATATGTACCAAAGAAAATTTTATAATTTCACCAGCATTGAAAATAAAATACGAGCGGTATACCTAATTGTACAAGACACACAACTGGTGGAAATAAATAAATTGGGCGGATCTTATTATGGAAAATGTCCCTTGTTTAAACTGTAATCACATCAAGTACTTACTTTCATTTCTTGAATAATTGACTGTTAGAACTCGGTGACTATTTGACAAGCTCACATTTTGTGTTACAAAAAGATAATGAAATCCGATACACAAAAGCTGCTGCTTTGATATGAAATCTGATACACAAAACTGCAAAATTCGATACACACCAATACAAAAAGCTGCTGCTTCGAAATGAAATCCGATACACAAAGCTGCAAAATCCGATTCACACCAATACAAAAAGCTGCTGCTTCGTTGTGAAATCCGATACACAAAGCTGCAAAATCCGATACACACCAATACAAAAAGCTGCTTTTATTATGTCGTATTTGATTTGTCCCAATCTTAATTTACAAAAATTTAATAGATTCAATGCCTGAAAGGCTCCAGGGGTTATAAAAGCGAAAGCAATCCAGCGTTTATATATTAAAAATCGACTCTAATTATATATCTGTTAATTTAATCTGCCAATTTATTTACATCCAAATCAATAATCTAGGTACCTGATTAGAGTAATTACGAAATATTAAATTATTTCGAAAACACCAAAAAAATACAACTTCATAATTTTTTATGACGTATAGAAAAAAATAAAAAAAAAATAATTTAGAAAATAATATTTTAAATTAATATTAAAGATATACAAAATAATAATAATTGTCTATACCTTGAATCAGTGTAGGTATTCCTATTTTATTTCCGATTTGTCTTTCTCTTGCGATTACATTTTTATTTTTATAAATAGAAAAACGTAAAAAATCTTTCAGACACTCAAAGGGAAAATAAAATGCCATCATCAATCTGAGCCAAATGGGAATAACAAAACACGCAACAGTTTTTTTTTTCTCTCATTTTAATTTTATTTTTATTTATTTATTTTTTTTTTTGTTTATATTTTTTTTTTTTTTTCACTTTTAAGTTTAAATAATTCTGAAATATTTTGTAGCATATTTTGCTTTTTTTTTAGATTTAAAGCCATTTTTGTTTCTTATTTTTTAAACAGCGAAGCAATTGGATGTATTCTGTAGTACTTGTGTACCGCTTGATTTGGATATGAAGGAAGAAAAAAAATTATTGCACGAGTTATCAGTGATTTGCATAATTAAATTAATTATGTTTTTCATTAATTTTTCTAAGTTATACACTATAGTGTTGTTTGAAAGTACTGGTAGCACATTAGGAGGGATATGATTCTATATTCGTGAAATCTGCAGTATGAAATTCCGTTGTCAACTAGATATTTCTATTGTGTAGCGGTGGGTGTCTGATGCTACTTCTCTAGTTCCGCCTTGAAACTTGTGAAGAGGAGGGACTAGTTCGTTGATATCTACGGAGCATGTGTCCATATCTATCTATAGAATAAAGAAAGCAGACTTTTCTCCTTCCAAAGATAATAGATTAGAAGTAAAGAAAAGGCCGGTATATCATTATGAATTTGCATTTACTCAAGACACAACAATTGTATCATAATACGTTTTCACAAATTATGAATCAGTTATTTTGTTGTTGAGCACGCTTCACCATTTTATTAACATCAAGGAAATTAAGTAAAAACCTGATATAATACATCATCCGTCAAAAGCTAGAGTTGGTGCATTTTAGATCAATTAGTTGGCAACTGTAAATGTAAGCGTTAAGAAGTTATCCAATATGTTGGATATTTCTTCATATAATGTGTTTGTCATATGGACGGAAATAAAAACGATTTGTAAGAATAACAAGTTTTTTAAAAGAAGGCTGGTCTGAACTAGGAAATCAACTAATAGAGCCATATATTTTATGTCGCAAAAATTTCCCGTATGCTAATACTTCTAAGAATGCAGTTTAAATATTATCAGTATTTTTATTTAGTATAATAACTAAAACGGAATGACATTACGAAAAACGAAGCAATGTTATTTTTGTTCTCAAACTAAAAATTCATAAGGTCGATTTGAAAATCTCGATATCGGCCAATTTGAGCGATTGCTTAATCAAACCGATTTGTGGTCCTTGAAAATATCACCAATCGATGGAGTACCCTCGATTTAGTTAATACATTTTTCTAAATTTTAATATAATGACTCCTTCCTCCCCCCCCCACCCCACTTAAAAAGCTGATACGGATGGTCTGGAACACCCGATATATATGGGGTATACTTTGAGTTTATTTATTTATTTATTTATTAGCTCTTTAGTGTGGGCTTATCAACCACGTGGACTTTGTCAAGCCCTTATTCTTTGAAGTTTTTTACATAACTATCTTTAGTTTATTTCATTATTATTTTTTTTTTTTTACATAATTTTGTCTTAAATTTAGATTTTTGATTTATTTTTTTTCAATTTCCAATTAAGTTTTTTCGTCTTAAGTTTATAATTTTGATTTTAGCTTAGTTTATATTAGCTGTGGTCTTTTCATCCGGTTCCCGATCTAGGTCAATACTTTAATATGAAAATACAATAACAATTTACAACCCACATATTTATATGATTTTTATACAGGTCTTAAATATTTAGTAATTATATTTGTCACGAGTAGCGTTTGCGTAGTTTTTGAATAGAAATTGTTAATAATTCAATTAACAGATTTGCCAACTTAAAAAAATTATTCATATCATTAATCTACATTGTTCTTTTGAATTTAATAAAACCTAGACCAGAGACTATAATAGAGACATCGAATTGCGAACAAAATATCATGCATTTTTTTTTTCTAACTATCAGTTTTTAAATTTAAAAAACTGATACTTGTCCAAGGATTTCTACCAATTTATTAAAACGTCCATGTTGTAAAATAAGATAATTGTAGCCTGTACAAATTTAAGTAAAATAAAATTGTTATTTTTAGCTTATACCATTTACACCACTTATACCACTTATACTACTTATACATATTATTGGCTATTATTATTCATTATTCTTATAAAATCTTGTGTATATGAATGAATATGTGTGTTTAATTTGAATGATAGTTCAGATTGCAATGATAATTTTTTTTTTTTTTTTTTGCGTGGATTGGTGGGAATCTTGATAGACACAATGAGCCCCGTAGCTTCCATTGTGTGCCAGATTTTTACTGACTAAACCACACCCCTCCCATTAATACTAGTCCAACGGACTAACCATTAATTTATTGCTATTTTGATTTTCTTAAAGAAAAATTTTACGAAATTCTATCGTATTAAATCTAGTTGCTTAGTTCTTTTAAGCCTTCTGACATCATTTTGATTATCTAGCAATTGCGTGGCCTCAACGTTAACATGTCCCTCCAGACGAGCTATATGCTTTGTTGCATATCTTTTTATTTCATTTTCTATGCAAGGAATTTTTAGATCTCTGTGCAAATCACTGTTGCGAACATACCAGGGGGCATTTACCATGTTGCGCAAGACTTTATTTTGGAATTTTTGTATACAAAGTACATGTGTTTGTTTGGCACATCCCCATATTTGTATGCCGTACAACCATATCGGTTTGAGTATCTGATTATATAACAAAATCTTGTTATGTATAGGCAATTTAGAATTACGACCTAAGAGCCAGTACATTTCTCTATACTTATTTTCAAGCTCAAATGTTTTCTTTTTAACGTGCTCTTTCCATCTAAGTTTGACATCTAATGTCATTCCTAGGTATTTAGCATTGTTTTCTTGGGGTATATTGACCCCATTCAGATTTACCAATGGTGGTTGATTTTCTAATTTTTTATTTGTAAAATTTACATGTACTGATTTTAACTCATTGAGTTTAATTTTCCATTTCTTTGTCCAAAGGTATAGCTTGTCGCTTGCTCTTTGCAATTTAATTGTAGCCTCGTCAATATTTGATCCTACTGCCATCAACGCAGTATCGTCAGGGAATGTAGCTACAGTTATATTTTCCATTTCTGGTAAATCATTGGTGTAGAGCAAATACAGTATGGGACCCAGAATACTACCTTGAGGCACACCCGTTTTAATATCTCTAATAGTAGAATACTCTTCGTCTTGTTTTATTCTGAATAGTCTGTTTTCTAGATATGATGAGAGTATATCTACGTATTGTTTAGGTAACATATTGTTTAGTTTATTTATTAAGCCTCGATGCCATACTTTATCAAAAGCTTGGGCTACATCTAGAAATATGCTAGAGCATACTTTCTTTTCCTCTAAAGCTTTTTCTATTATGTCTGTTATTCTATGAATTTGATCGATTGTCGAGTGCTTAGATCTAAAGCCAAATTGATAATTTGGAATCAGATTACTATTTGCTATGATCGGTCTAATTTGAATCAGTATTAGTTTTTCAAATAATTTTGATACTATTGGTAGTAATGATATTGGTCTGTAGGATTTGACCTCATTTATGGGCTTACCTGGCTTTGGTATCATAATTATCTCTGCTATTTTCCACATATTCGGCACATACCTTATTCTTATAGCAGCGTTTATAATGCGTGTTAGCATTGTTATAGCTTTTTTCGGAAGTTCTTTCAGGACTTCCGATGTAATTAGATCAAAACCTGGAGCTTTTTTATCTCTGAGTTTTTTAATTTGTTCAACTATTTCACTCTCTGAAAATGGTGATATAACATTTTCTTGCCAATTATTATTTTCTTCAGTGAGATCATCCGAATCTGTCTCGTCTGGAGAAAAAATTTCTTCAAGATGATCTGCGAATGTTTCAGCTTTATTTTTATTATCTCTCGCCCATTCACCGCTTTTCATTCTGATTGGCGGGATTTGAGAGATCGAGGTTTTTGTACTCTTTGTTGCTTTCCACAACGAGTAGTTATTTTCACTTTTAGCTGATAAATTTTTTATATATTTTTCAAAATTTTCATTTTTAAGATCTTTAATTTTTCTTTTAAGATTCTGAATTAACCTATTTAGCACAGTTTTGTCTGCCGGATCACGCGATTGTTGCCGTCTGCGTCTAGCTTTTCTTTTTATTTTTATCATATTTAATATTGCTCTAGGGTAGTTGAATCCTACCGATTTATATTCACAATTTTTTGTATTATTCCATCCAGCATTTTGAATAATTTTAATAAAATTTTCTACTTCAGAATCTATATCACATTTGGATCTTAGTTTTGTTTTTATGTTTATTTTGTTTTCTATTTCTTGTTTAAAGCTAGCTCAGTCAGTTGTCTTGTTCGTTAGCAGAAGTTTCGACTGTTTCTTAATAACCTTTTCATATAGATTTAGTATGACTGCAGAGTGATCTGAGTCCAAATCATGGTTATCTTCTAGCTTAATATAATTGGGTGAAATTTTTTTTGTTATATAAAAATCAAGCAGATCAGGAGTTTTATTTCTATCAGTTGGCCAATAGGTAGGCTTACCGGTAGATTGGTAAATGCAGCCTTTTTCTTTTATAGCTTTTCTTAGCTCTCTTCCTCTCGTAGAGGTTACTCTAGACCCCCAATCTATGTGCTTGGCGTTGTAGTCACCTCCCAGGATAAATCTTTCGCCAAGTAGTTTAAGAATTTTTTCAAACATGTTATTCTTTATGTTGTATTTGGGTGGACAGTATAATGCACCGACACAAAGGCTTTGTTTAACAGACATAATTCGTAGCACGATTAGTTGGAATTCATCTATTTCTAGACTAAGTTCCTCGTGGTGCTTAATATCTTTCTTTATTAAAATTGAGTTATCACTTCTGGGTGTATTACTCGGATGGTTTGCGCTGTAGCATGTATAGTCATTTATTTTAAGCGATGACAGAGTATAGTCATTTATTTTAAACATTATCTGTCATATGTGTTTCTGTCAAGCGACATACATCAATATTTTGTGTTCTCAATAGAATTTCCAAATTATTTTTCTTGTTCAGAATACCATTGGCATTCCACGTGACTATACGAAGTGCGTTCTTAACCATGCCTTGCCGATTTATTTTTTGGTGTATACATATATATTTCATTATGTTTGTTTTCTAATAATGTGCATAGTCTTGTTGAGATTTCATTCATTGTTTTTATCGTATTTTGCATCATCTGCATAATGGTATTTTCAGTCAACTTTTGTGTAGAAACTTTATTTTGTTCTTTCGGGTTTCTTTTTTGACTTAGGTTATTTTGTGTTACCTGTGAATATGATAAGCCTTCTACGACTTTTTTCGACGTAAAAGTTTTAGGTATCTCTGAGATTGCAATGATAATGAATATTTAAAAAAAAAAATATATAACTTATATTGATTGAATATAATAAGGTAACCTGCGTACATTAATTTTTTTAATTTATTTCTAAAGTTAGAATACGTTTTTAGTGTAGATGAATTAAATTTTCCTTTTTTTTTCAAGTTATAAAGGTACATATTTTCCAGAAAAAGAAGAGGTCCGGGGCCCCAAATGTCAGGACCGAAAACCTTGAATTTTTTGTTTATTTTTAATCAGTACAAATATATGGTCTTTGATCCAAACTTCCGCACATTCGGACCTATCGAAAAAAAAATTTTTAAAATTATTTATAATAATTATTAATAAATAACCTTTTTTCAGAAAAATACAATTTAAGCACATGATATAGGGTTTCGGCCCCAATTCCTGGGACCCCGCACCTACTGTCTTCATCGCATTTAAGAGCCATTGTACTCATGACCAAAAAAAATCAAGTTCTTCAGTCTCGACATTTGGGGCGCCGAACCTCTTGTTTGTATCGTGCTTATGACCCATGTTGAAGAAAAACAAAAAAAAAATTTTTTCAAGTGCTTTGTGAGACGGTACCCGGACCTATTTTTGCTGGAGGCTGCTCAATTTCTTGACTTGGCACTTTCAACCAGTCACCTTTAGAAGATGTAGTTCTGATGCCGTTGATTGATAAAAACTTGCTACATGAATCCTGTATTACTACAAATCCAGTCAAATGAAATTCAAACAAATTAAAATGCAGGCAAATCGCAAGAAAACAGGCTAATCATACTACGGGCAAATGAAACACAGGTCATGACACGCTCCCAAGTATTTTTGGTCAAAAATATTTTTTTTTTTTAAATTAAAAAATTATAAACTTTTTAATATACGTAAAACCGAATGTTATAAACGTAATGAGAGAATAAATACCTTACAACGAAGATTTCTTAACTCTGTACAAAAATTCATTTTATTTGGATTCAAAATCAAAAAACATTCTTAATTCAAATTGATTGTAACTCAACCATACAAAATCAAATTATATGCATACATATATATTATTTATATGAATATATAAATTGCTTTAGTATGCATAATAACCGCAGCTGCGAAGAAAAAAATTATTTTTCGTATTTTGTTTTTAATTCCATTCTTAGCTTGCTTTGAATTTTGAAAATTTTAATTTTATAAGAATCATAATTTTTATCATTTCATTATTTCATTTCGATACTGTTAGCGACATCTGTGCTATTTTTGCTCCAATTCGACATCTCTATTATAGTCTCTGCCTAGACCTTGAACCGTATGAAAAGAACTCGGCTATTATATTAGAAAAATTAACTTTTTTTTTTTTTTATTTTTTTATTTTTTTATTTTTTTTTTTTGTTTTACTGGTTTTTCAATATTAGATTATATTCATTATATTTTATTGAAAATGTCAGTTTCTCTGAGGAATGCCATGATATTAGTGGTTGCTTCTGTAGTATCCTGTGTGAGTATGTCAAGTCCCGTGATTCCAAGCCTGGTTCTTACATCAGTGTATAAAGGGCAAGCCTCAAATATGTGCTGTATATTAATTGGGGTATCTGTGTAACACAGTGACATGTTGGCTGTGCGTTTTGGGGGTCTATCAAAGAGATAGCTGTGAGTGTATCGGGTGTGTCCTTACTTTGAGTTTGTGCAGAAGGGTTAAATTAAATTTTTTTTTGTATTCTATAGTTCTGTGCAAATGTAATTTTCTCCTTTGTATTAATTAATTTTTTTCTAATTTATATAAACATAGTAATATCTCTAAATTCCCGGAATTAGCCGCTGAATTATTAGAACCTCACATCACGAAAGCCTGGGAGGAAGAAAGACTACCTAAATCCTGGAAAAAGGGCCTGATTGTAAAACTTCCCAAAAAAGGAGACCTAAAAAGCTGTAATAATTGGAGAGGTGGACACTGCTGAACATCATATATAAAGTTTTCGCAACCATACTGAATCGGAGAATACAGCCTAAAATTGAACAAAATAGAAGGGACGAACAGGCAGGATTTCGTTCAGAAAGGAGTTGCACAGATCACACCAACACACTACGGCTGATCATAGAACAATCTGTAGAATGGCGCTCTCCGCTATATCTCTTGTTCATCGATTTCAAGAAGGCTTTCGACACGGTTCAACGTATTGCGATATGGAATGCATTAAGAAGAAAAAGAATTCCCGAAAAATTAATAAGATTGTCAGAAGCTTTGTATGAAGATGCAGAATTAGCAGTTCCCCACTGCGGACAAATAAGCGACACATTCACCACAAATTCTGGAGTAAGGCAAGGATGTCCACTGTCACCACTTCTATTCACGCTGGTAATAGATGAAATAATGAAAGAAACGGGTTCTTCCGGAAGAGGTATAAGGTGGGATCTCTCAAGGACACTTGAGGACCTTGACTATGCGGATGATATATGTCTGCTGGCGCATAGATTCTGCGACATTCAACATAAAGCAGACCTACTTCAGCAAGCAGCGCGCAGAGTCGGGCTAGAAATTAACATAGATAAAACCAAGACCATGAGGATAAATAACACCAACACAAATACCATAACCATAGAAGGTCAAACAGTCGAATATGTGGAAAGCTTCTCTTACCTAGGTAACATTCTAACAACAAACGGAGGTACAGAAGCAGATGTCAACAACAGACTACGTAAGACCAGAGCTGCGTTCGGTAAACTAAGTCCAATATGGAAGAATGGCCAAATAACTAGAAAAACGTAGATTAGAATATTCAAAGCATGTGTAATGTCAACACTTATGTATGGCAGTGAAACTTGGATGACGACAAATAACATCAGTCAAAAACTTCAAGTATTTGCGAACAAATGCCAAAGAAGAATATGCAGAATATTCTGGCACAATACCATCAGCAATAAGGACTTATGGCAGATAACAGGTGAAGAACCGATAATGCATCAAATTAAGCGCAGAAAATGGAGATGAATAGGACACACTCTAAGAAAACCATCAAATAATATAACAAGAATGGCCCTAGAATGGAATCCCCAAGGGAGCAGAAGGCGAGAAAGACCCAACAACACCTGGCGTCGGACTGCGACTTCTGAGGTAATAAGATATGGATGAACTTGGGAGAAGATAAAGACCATTGCGTACAATAGAGAACAATGGAGGAGGCAAGTTGATGCCCTATGCTCCCACGAGAAGTAACAGGAAAAAAAAAAAAAAAAAAAAATATCTCTATATAATCTTATTAAAAAACTACTGGTGGCGCTAGTTATTAATATAATCTTATTAATTTATCTCGGCGACTACCTAGATACCCTGAAAGAACCAAAAATAAAAAAATTGGTAGACTACCGCTTTAGTCATAATAATTAATTGCTAATTGATTTTCCAGAAGTAACTGGAATGATCACCTCCTTCTACCCATCTACCAAACCCATATTGTTTATTTTGTAAAGATAGCTAGTAAATAAAATACAATATTATCAAAAAATTTAAATGGTTGTAATTTTCTTAAGAATCATCTTCTATATATAAATATATATTTATCTTAAAGTATCAAAATAAAAAATTTATCATAAAAATAATGTCCTAAATTTAAAAAAAAAATTTTTCTAGAATTTCTAAATAAAATCGATTCAATTGAAAATTTCTACCAAAATGAGTCTTAAATTGGAACTCTTATATAATGTATATAAGATACACCAATACCTAACTTATAAATTCACATGACAAATAATTCATGTTATATTGTAGTAGTGCTTTAAATATTTAAACAGGACAATAATTTTTTTAGAGTAATTTATAATATACAAGTATAGGTAGGTTTACATCAGATATTGATAAATTTTTATTTTTCTTGTTTTGTTTTTTGTTTTTTTAAATATTTTAGGAAACAGAAAAATTTCCAAAGAATTTTACTCATCACATTTATTTATATAATATTCAATAATACTATCTAGAGCTAAACAATTTTCAGTACCAAAGCTGAAGTTATATGAATTTGAAATAATTTTTTTTTTATTTTGTTTTGCTAAAAAAACAGGTGGTAAAACCTGTAGGAACTATGTTTATATTCAGGGGTGATTTTGCAATTATATTCAATAGGTTATTATGTTATAAAATATTACAGAGTATGTACTACATTACCATAGTACATTATAATCTTAATACAGAATGTTTAGTTTAGTTTAAAAATTTAATGATAACAATAATACCGCAACCTGTGACATACATAAGCTTTGAAAACCTTCTTACCATAGTTAAAATAGATTTGGAGATAGATTTCCTTAAATGTGGTCTTTCAATAAAAATTGCAGAATCAACTGTACGCTCTACGGCCTCTATTTTTAATCCATGTGTGTTAATATACTCTGTACGAGCTTCTTAGCTAGTTTTGAGAAAATTAATAAGTAGATAATAAATTAATAAATTAGTTGTTGTTGTTAACTACCGAAATAATTACCCAATTCCTTCTTCTTACACAGTTTATAGAAAAGATAGATATGATTGTTCTCTATCTTATAATGTTCCAAAAGATGGAGGTGTATTGATAGCTGTTAAAAATACTCTTTGTTCTTCATAGTTGTTGTTTTCTCAGCACCACTCTACCGATATTTTTGAAATAATTGCTGTTAAAATTGAATTACAATTAAAAAATTTAGTTATTATTAATCTTTATATTCCTCCGGCGTCCAGTATTGATGTGTATACCAAATATATATCAGAAATTGATTTATTAGTTAGTAAACTTAATACAAATGATGAAATAATTCGTTGCGGAGATTTTAATCTACCTAATATTAAATGGGTTCCACATGACGAGGAAGCCTACTTCATTCCACTTGATTTAGTTAGTAATACAGAGTACTTTGTAATCGACTCCTTTAATTCCTTTAATTTTCAACAGATATCTACAATTTGTAATAATCGCGGTACGCAATTAGATCTGCTATTTACTACAAATTGGGATAATCTTAACATCATTAATTTTCCATTTGAACTGGTTGAAATTGATGATTATCATCCTCCTATTTGTTTTTCTTTTTGCATTGTTATCTCATCTCCCAAAGTTGATTCAGCACTTTCTTATCGTTTTAATTTTCTTAAAGCTAATTTCGACGCTATTAATAATTACCTAAGTTCTTATGATTTTTCATTTATGACCTCTTCTAATTTAAATGTCGCAGTTAATCATTTCTATAAAACTATTCAATTTGCTATTTCACAATATGTTCCATTAGTTATTGACAATAGTGACAAATCTAGTCCACCTTGGTTTACCAAAAACCTTAAAAAGTTAAAAAATAAGAAAAATAAAGCTTGGCGTAAATTTATTAAAAGCAATAATAACATTGATTGTAATGCCTTCTTGAATCTATTTAATGAATTTAAAATGATGTCGGATAACTTTAATACCAATTATGTAAAAGATATGTCTGATAATATTAAAACTAATCCGAAACTTTTTTGGAAATTCGTTAACTTGAAAAGAAAAAGTGATCAGTATTCTTTGTGTATGAATTATAAAAACTCTAGTAGTAGTCATTTCTGAATTTTTCCGTGATTTCTTCTCTATTAGTTATTCTACGGCTGCTTTCTCATTAAACGAAAGTAATTTTGGTCATTTATCGAATTTTTCTAAAACTACATTGAGTAATATTCATATCGATTCTAATGTGGTACTCAATTATTTATTAAAGCTTGATAATAATCGTAGTCCTGGTACTGACGGCATCCCTAACCTATTCTTAAATAAATGTTCTTCTTCACTATGTTGTCCTCTCTCTGTATTATTCAATTCTTCTTTAACTTCTGGTATCTTTCCTTCAATCTGGAAAACTGCCCTAATTAGACCAGTTCACAAAATGTAATCTAAAAAATAATGTAAGTAATTATCGTCCAATTGCTAAACTTTCTTCTATACCTAAACTATTTGAACTTATTGTATTTGATTCTATTTATGATCATTGTACTTGTTTCTTATCATCTTTTCAACATGGCTTTGTAAAGCTTAAGTCTACTGTTACTAATCTTGTTGAGTCAACATCTACCTTTATTAATAACATGGAAGATGGGTTTCAAACGGATGTAATATATACAGATTTCAGCAAAGCTTTTGATTTGCTTCCACATAACATTATCATCTTTAAGTTAAATAAATTAGGATTTCCTAATTACTTTATTAATTGGGTTCATTCTTACCTTTCTGGTCGTAGTTATAGTGTTTCGTTTAGATCGTCAATTTCCACTGAGTTCGAAGCTCCCACAGGTGTGCCTCAAGGTAGTCATCTCGGTCCTTTACTCTTCATTATTTCTATTAATGATGTTTCATCTTTATTAATTAGTAGTCATATTAAAATTTACGGCGATGACATGAAAATTTATAAAAAAAGTTGTTAATTTAGAGGATGCATTAGCGTTACAAGCTGATCTGAATCGTTTCTATAGTTGGTGTTCGTATAATAATCTGCAGCTTAATGTCAATAAATGTGCTTATATTACTTTTACACGACGATTATGCCCAATTTCTTATGTATATTCTTTTAATAGCCAAAGTATTCCAAAGGTTACATCAATTAAAGACCTAGGAATACTCTTCGATACTAAACTTTCATTCCATCTTCATTATTCAGATATTTTAAACAAAGCCAATTCTATGCTCGGTTTTATTAAACGTTGGGCTAGAGAATTTGAAAATCCGTATGTATTAAAATCCCTCTATACCTGCTTGGTTAGACCTAATTTAGAATATGCTAGTCAGGTTTGGTGTCCATTTTATGGTGTTCACATAGACAGAATTGAATCAGTTCAAAGAAAATTCCTTAGATATGCTTTACGTCTTCTTCCTTGGGAAGATCCTTTAAGATTACCTCCTTATGAACATCGACTAAATTTAATTCATCTTAATACCCTTGAAAAACGGCGTAAAGTTGCGGACATTGTATTTCTAATTGAGTTAAGTAAAGGCAACACTTCGTCTCCCCAATTGTTTGCTAAACTTAATTATTGTTCTCATTTTAGACTAAGAACTGCTAATATGTTTAATTTGCAGTACCATCGGACTAATTATGGTAAATATGAACCAATTAATAGGATGATGTCTCTTTGTAATGCATACAAACCCCATATTAACTTTTTCCTAACTAAACAATCATTAAAAAATAATCTGTATTTGTGTAACTAATTTTTTTTGATTAATCTTTGACCTGTCTTCTTAATTGAAGTTTTTTCATTTTTATTTTTTAATTATTATTAAATATAAGATTGTGTTTTCTTTTTTAATTTTGTTATTTTTTTTTTTATTAATTCTTTTTTGAATGTTTAATTTTTAGTTTATAAATTTAATTTAAGTATGATTTATTGTAACTTGCTTGAATTAAGCTCGAAATAAAAATAAATAAATAAATACCGTAAAGTTCTAAATATAATACCCCTCCCAATAAAGTACCCCGGATAAACAAATCGAAACATTTTTCCATTTACAGAACCCCGGGTACAGTAATTAGATTTTATATTTTTCGAAAATTAATTTCGAACTATTTCGATATTGGACGTTAATTGTTTCGATATTGGACTAAACCAATTGTGTTAATTGTTTTTATTTTAATATTACTACCTGGGCAGAATCTATCATATGTATGTATAGGTAACAATCATATCTATATGTTGCTTTCCGAAAACCGTTTCCGTGTACCCGTGTGTAAAAATCCAATTAGAGTATATTTGGGTATACCTGGGTATACCAATTGGATTTTTGATTTTTAGAATATTGGCATTTTCCAATTAGAGTACTGTATTCAGGTATTATATTCAGAACTTTACGGGTATGATTTAAATGTTATAAAGATAGAAACATTTGGAATGAAATTCAGGCTGACTGCTGAATTTTGTATAATCTGGCACTGGTCTCAACTATATTTATTTTATTTATTTCAAACATATCTCAAAAAGAGTTTATTAGAGTTCGTTAGATAGAGCTCGTACAGAGTTTATAATTTATAAAACAGTTTCTAACAATGAAAATGAACAAGAAATAATTTGAATGTCAGTGAGAGAAAAAAAAATTATAAATAAAATAAAAATATACGTTGTACCATCAAATTGATCCTAACCATTGAAATATTGTACCCAATGTTGCTATTCTTCAGAAATTGCAATTATTGTGACCAGTGTTTATGGAGAGAGGTTGAAAAATTCATAATACATTCATACTTTGATTGGGGTAGTCTGGTTCGATTTTTGTTAAATTGATATATTTGCAAGTTTGTCTTCCGGATAAACATAACATTATTATGTTAGTCACAAACATTGATGGAGGAAGTATTATGTTTTCATAATATCGATTATTTTTAATTTAACAAATTTATTAGTAAAATGAAATTTGAAAACTTAATTTACTGTAGATATTTAAGATGCATGTTTGTTCAATTAAAGCACGCATTTAATTCATACCATATATAAAATTTCCATAGTCCAAAACTTCGAATACAATTTATTAATTTTAGTTTTACATTATTTCTTCAGAAACCCTTAATTATTACTTTGTAGAAGACGTGTTGATAAAAGCAGTACTGCAATGGCAGAACATGCAACAATGATAATACAATATACATTTTAGTATTGTAATTTTAATTAAATTAGAATAATTGAACTATAATAAGTAGTTGTAATATATATAGTTCAGCTTGTACGTCTTGTACAATTATAATTTTTATGTAAAGTTAGTAACGCTTACTAGATTATAGATAAGTGATATAAATTAATAATTATATTGTTATAAAACCCCACGTAACAATTTTATTGCTATAAAACTCTGGCGCACTCTTATAACACTATTATAAATTTGAGTGAATTTGAGTGCTCCACAATTGTTACGAAACGTTATAAATACGTTATAGCACTAAAATGGGGAATTCTATAAGGCACGCGGTAGCAATATTTCATCTTTGAAATGTTAAAGAATGTACGTTAATTAATGCATAACATCAAATTTGATATTTAAATAATTAATCTTTTAAATAAAAAATAATATTTTTGCAAAAATAATGCAAAATAAAGATTTTAAGTTTTAGTTTATTTAAAAAAAGAAAATTTGTTGCATATCATGTTTGTAGAAAATAATGGGCGTCGCAAAATATTTATTCTAAATATTATACAGTAAATTTATTAGTACTATACGATCATATAGGAATACAGTAAAATAATAACACTACTACTGCTATTCTAGCAATTTTATTCTTATAACACTTTAACTCTCGTTATAGGATTACGCACTTTTAGACTTATAACAATTGGTATAAAAGTATTCTTATAGCAATATTAATCACATTATTCC
Organism: Argyra leucocephala; assembly: GCA_963942445.1. Taxonomy (NCBI): domain Eukaryota; kingdom Metazoa; phylum Arthropoda; class Insecta; order Diptera; family Dolichopodidae; genus Argyra; species Argyra leucocephala. The sequence goes on along the minus strand of OZ012679.1, from coordinate 15,871,341 downwards.
CATAAAAACATCATTTAACAATACTTTTGTGCTTATCGGGAGCTATAAGGAGTATTATAGCACTAATTTTGTTTTTATAACAATAAAATATTACGTGGGACATTTTCTTAGGAGAAGGTAATCTACAGGAATATAAGGTAATCCACAAAAGACAGTAAGATCTATAGCCGCGCTTATGCCTTGATAGTGTGGGATTTCTATGTCAGTTTCGTTAAGCAATTTGATATTTACATAAGTAGTTCTATATCATTATAATGTTAACGCATAAGGCAAAACTGAGATGTAAATAAATTTGTAAAAATTTTTCTTAATGTTACTGTATTTCATTATGGCTCGACATTATGCTTTGACAAAATAATATCTATGTCAGCTTCGTTAGGCAATTTAACATTTACAAATGTAATTTTATGTCATTATAGTTAGCGCATAAAGAGGTATCTAAGGTTATTAGGAAGTACCTTATTACCGTACCGTGTTAACTAAAAATACTTCCTAAACTCAGGATCTTATTGCATATACATGCAGATACAACCGGATATAATGCACCAAACACACCGGATATAACGCACAAAACACACACCGGATATAAACCAATTTTTTTCTTAATAAACTTGATAACAAAACCCGAAACCCCTACTAAAAACTTGCCTCATTTCATGTAGGTACTTTTTGAATCTATATAATGGATTTACTTTTTGAAGTTTTAGGATTTTGTAGTTTGGGATTTTGTTACTTTGAAATCTTATAATTGGGGATTTTGTAATTTGTAATTTTTAAGATTTCGGGAAGCTACCAAATACGACTATAGTTGATACCAATCAATTTATTTTACTACTACATAGTTTAAATACAAATATCACCTCTGTAATACTAAAAATTTCTGTTTGGCTCATTTGCACCCACTTTTTTTTTTGTGTTTTTTTTTTTTTGTAATTTCCATTTTTCTCAAAAACACTTTCCCTGTACTTATTTTACTCGAATACACTGACTCGGGCTTCTTAAATTATTATACGAGTACACACTTTCAAAAAACATCTTATATTATTAAAATCATTACTAAAATCAATATCATTATCATCATCATCATCATCATCATCATTTAATAAGCAATTGTTATTTACACGCAAACAGAATACGTAACGATAACACCAATGTACTCGTTGTACACCACCGTTATTAAAAGACGACATTTTAAGTCAGAGTCATCAATGCTATGGCAAAAAAAAAATTATATTTTTATATTTTTTATTTCTACTACCGTCATCAATATTGAATTTGTATGAATGTGTGTAGCAGTAGTTGTAGTAGTAGTAGTAGAATTTTGATGTTGTTGATTTAATTTTTTTGTTATATTTTTTTTATTTTTTTATTTTCTATCAACAATTGAATTTCGTTTAGAATTTCAATTTTTATTTTTTTGAAACGTGAAAAATATTTTATCCTTTTTTGTTTGTTTTTCTATTTTTTTTTTTTTTTTTTTACCAATATAAAAAAAAATTCTTTTTTGAACTGTCCCCAAGGACTACATATATAAGAAAGAGTAGAAAAATATAACAAGAAAAGAAAAGAAAAATTTTATAACACAAGAGATTTGGATTTTTGTGTGTTATGTTAAGTTATGCAAATTATCAAAAAAAAAAAAAAAAAAAAAAAAAATAGCATAAAACACTTTGATGTGTAGTACAATATACAGTTATGTAGAGGAAATGTGAAATGAAATATCAAATATATATATATTTTCTTTCTCTTTTCACTATACACTATCGACTTAACTGATTCTATGTGTATGGGTTTAATGTTGTATAACTAATTTGCAATGCAATTGAAATTGGGGTGAAATAAAATACTGTAACTGTAAATAAAATAATGAGTTAGAGGGAGTAAAATAATATTTATTAGATAATGCAAGTTTTGCAATATTTTTTTTTTTCCTAAATTATTATAAAATGCACAGAAGCAATGTCCAAGGGACATGACGCAATATTTATACCAATGGTGTGGATCATTACTGTACATACTATCGGTGTGTTGTTTTTAATTTGATAGTTTTGAAGTTAGAACGAAAATAGAAATACAATATTTTTATAAACATACTTGAATTGAAATGCAGTTTGTTGGAGCTCAACAAAATCACAGACTTAAGCATAAGCAGTTCGGGAATTTATATTTTTCAATTTTTTGTTTAATTTAATCCGGAAAGTAATTTCGTTTTAAAATCAGATCAGATATCGGGATATCTAATAAATCTGTTTAACATATTTTAGAGAATATGGTGTAGGCTCCACTGAGTAAAACACTTTTTAGATAAAATGAAAGAGGTAAGTTTTTATAGCTTAATGAAGATGTACTCGTTGGAAAAGGGGGTTGAAATCGATCTCACCTCACATGATGCACTTATCAAAATGAATGCAATTATTCTTCCATAAAAGAGAATTATTGTAAAATTAGCACGAACACAAAATCGTCCAAAAGACCGGATTTGAGCGGAATCATATTAGGTAATTTAAAACTTGCTGAAAAGTATATGTCCCGAAATTACTAAAGCTTAATAGAAGAATAATTAGGATGATAATAATTAACTATGCTTAAAAAGCAAGAAATTCGAATGAAATTTGTCAATAAAGATAAGTCTTGGACACTAAGAATGACATCAAGCGCGAATACCCATTGTTTTAGCGAAAATTAGTCTAAGGTTGTAGAGTTAGAGTAGGGAGGCCTGATACCCTGATATATATTTTAAAGGTTGATCTGTGAATTACAGACTCGTCGCGGATGCGGATAATAGGTATTAAAGGAGATCGCTATGAGCCCACCTGTGAATTAATTTTGGTGGTGGGTCGCATATTGTACAAAATGTCAGTAACAAAAGCACGTTTTCCAATGTTAAATTAGAATAAAACTTAATCTTGTTAGATTACAGATAGCTTCAATATTACTGTAGCCGTTTTAGAGTAGTCCATATACATCTAGTCCAAGTGATTCATAATATTCCAATGAAACTGAAGAAATTTTTTTGTCTCTGCATAATTTTCTGTTCTTGAAACTGTCCAAGAAGAAGTATTTTTTTGTTTGATAGCGATATTGACGCACAATATCGCATAATCTCGATCTCGCTCCGATTCTTCAATCTATTCACAAAGTTTCCGATCAATGATGATTTATTCAACCTGTATAGATGTTTTTTAAATAGAGAAGCTTCTTAGAAAATAACATTTCTGTTCTCTTAAGAGGGGTTGAAAAAATTAAGAGATACAGCTAGATAGTAATATAAAAGGTACTTATATGCTACAAGTTGAGAAGGCTGGTAAGCCACAGAGAATATAAAAATTCAAAAAATTAATTTAGTTCATTCCAGTTAGATTATTACAGAATTTTTATTATTACAGTTAAAATTTGGGTTAACAAAATAATAACGCATAGGTACTGAAAAGAAAATAAAAATGTGTCTGAGTCTGTGCACACCACTTCTGAGTAGTCTGCATTGAGTTGAATAAGTTGAGTGGGCTACTAAAATTTAATGTAGTTCATTCCAGTAAGGTTATTACATAACAGATTTGACATTCTATAAAATTTTGACTAACAAAATGACCACCCCCAAACTGAATTAAGTAAAAAATATTTCTGAATTTATGCATTTCTTTTTCTGATTAGTGTTCACATTATTGAACAAGCACAGGTACATTTTAAATTAAATTGTTTGCCTACTGCTGAATTATAATAGTATAACTCAAATCGAAATGCAACTTATGACTGAAATCAAATTTTGAGCCAAATTTAACTTTAATCAGCTCATTTGAGTCTTGAGCCCATTAAACTTGTCTGCGTATACCATTAATGTATCGATTAAGGTGTGAGCTAGTTCGTATGAGGTGAATGATGAGCTTATTTGACAAATAAGTAAGACTAATAAGCAGAAAAAAAAATACTACTATGTATTATATTATTTTTATACTATTATTGTGTTAAAATATTATTTGAAGTCATCATGGAAATCTTTACAGTCTCTGAATCAATAAAAATATTTCTTTACCTACTGGTGAATTATAAGTATAACTCAAATTGAAATGCAACTTATGACTGAAATCAAATTTTGAGCCAAATTTAACTTGAATCGGTTCATTAAAATCTGCAACCAAATTAAACAAGCGTTTATCGTGGCTGAAAGTACGAACTAGCTCATATGAGCTTAATAATGAGCTGATTTGACAAATCAGTCAGACAAACAAACAGGAAAACAATACTACTACGTACTTTTTCAATTATTATTGTGTTAAAATGTTATTTGAAGTCATCATTGAAATCTTTACAGTCCCTGAATTATTAACAATATTGTTTGCCTACTACTGAATTATAAGTAACTCAAATGCCTATCCAATTTACGACTAAAATCAAATTTTGACCCAATTTTAACTTGAATCAGTTCATTAAAGTCTAGAATTAAATTAAACGGACGTATACCGTGGTTGAAGGTAACGAACTAGCTCACATGAGCTGAATAATGAGCTGATTTGACGAATGAGTCAGACAAACAAACAGAAGAAAAATACCACTACGTAATATGTTATTTTTCAATTATTATGGTGCTAAAATGTTATTTGAAGTCATCATTGAAATCTCTATAGTCCCTGGATCATTAACAATATTGTTTGCCTAATGCAGAATTATAAGTAATTAAAATGCCAATTCAATTTACGACTGAAATCAAATTTTGAGCCAAATTTAACTTGAATCGGTTCATTAAAGTCTAGAACCAAATTAAAAAAGCGTATTCCGTGGTTGAAGGTAACGAACTAGCTCATATGAGCTGAATAATGAGCTGATTTGACAAATGAGTCAGAAGAAGAAAAATAATACTACTTTTTTATTATTTATATAATTATACACTCATTAATATACATAGGTATTCCCCCAAAAAATTTTATTTCTGTAAAATTACAGAATTTCCAGTTGGATTTCAATTCATTTCAATTACTTTTTCAATTATTATTGTGTTAAAATGTTATTTGAAGTCATCATTGAAATCTCTACAGTCCCTGGATCATTAACAATATTGTTTGCCTAATGCTGAATTATAAGTAATTAAAATGCCAATTCAATTTACGACTGAAATCAAATTTTAAGCCAAATTTAACTTGAATCGGTTCATTAAAGTCTAGAACCAAATTAAACAAGCGTATACCGTGGTTGAAGGTAACGAACTAGCTCACATGAGCTGAATAATGAGCTGATTTGACAAATGAGTCACAAAACAAACGGAAGAAAAATACTACTACGTAATATGTTATTTTTCAATTATTATGGTGCTAAAATGTTATTTGAAGTCATCATTGAAATCTCTACAGTCCCTGGATCATTAACAATATTGTTTGCCTAATGCTGAATTATAAATAATTAAAATGCCAATTCAATTTACGACTGAAATCAAATTTTGAGCCAAACTTAACTTGAATCGGTTCATTAAAGTCTAGAACCAAATTAAAAAAGCGTATTCCGTGGTTGAAGGTAACGAACTAGCTCATATGAGCTGAATAATGAGCTGATTTGACAAATGAGTCAGAAGAAGAAAAATACTACTACTTTTTTATTATTTATATAATTATACACTCATTAATATAGGTATTCCCCCAAAAAATTTTATTTCTGTAAAATTACAGAATTTCCAGTTGGATTTCAATTCATTTCAATTAAATAAAAAAAAATTATTAATTACATGACGTATTGAAGATGACGACCACTTCTAATAAATATCTAAAATCAAGGCTTAAATAATTTTTATTTCCTTTAAAAATCTTTACTTTCTTTTTATTTTTTATTTTATTTTTATTTATTTAATTTTCTTATTTTCCTTCAAGATTATTCAAATAAAAACGAAACATTTTGTTTTTTCTTCTGTTTTTTTTTTTTTTTTGTTAAAAGGACACCCCTTATAAAAACAAGTTCAATCTCAATAATCACGAAAACAAAGTGAAACAATTGTTCAACAATAATGTTATAATATTATATTATTGTTGCTATCCTGCTTACTTGAATGCTTGCTTACCTACTTGAATTTTCACAAACCCTAATATAACAGCATCAACAATTTAGAAAAATAAATATAAAACAATAACAAAAACAATATAATAAAAAAATAACTAAGGTAAATAGTATAAACCTCTAAACTGATTGTTTTATACACAAGATCCTTATAGGCTTTTCCTATTTTTAAATTCCATTATATACAATTTCATGTATACAATAGATATATATATAAAATAAAATTTAAATAAATAAAAAAAAAATAGATAAATAAATATGTAGAAAATAACAAAAAAAAAGCAAATAATAACAAAAAATGGAATTCTAAACAGGACATTTCTTAAGAGGAGGAATACGCGAATTCAACTTTAATACTTACAGCCGTTTTCAATTGAACAAAAACAACAACAACAACAAAATAAAAAAAAAAAATAAAACAATAAGGTGAGTGTGGGAACATCAATGACTATGATACACACATACACGTGCATCTAAGATTATAGTATTAGAAAATAATAATAAAAAAAAAATTACAATAATAAAGTCAAGGACAAAGAGTCCTAGATAAATAAATAAAAAAAAAAAAACAATAAAATAAAAACAAAAATTTATTTTTCTTAGAAATTCTTCTGATGTGGTTCTGTTATTGGGTGGTGGTAGATTATACTAAACACAACTACTACTGCTGGTTTATTAAATACAGTGTTTTTATGGCGGAAGGAAATTTTTCAAAATTTAAATTTGAGTTTTCAACAATTTCAGTTTGTTTTTTTTTTTTTTTTGTTTTTTTGTTGTTGGTTTTTGTATATCCTTCTTGATAAACAAAAGAAAAACTTCAAAATCACATAAACCGGAATTTAAAATTTATTTGTGAACTCTTCTTAAACAATTATTCACAACTCTTCGATTATACAAAGAATTTGTAAGCAAACATTTTCAAAGTTTCAAAATTGTTCAATCAGAGAAGAAGAAAAAAAATAAAAAAATAAAAATAAATACAAATATTAGGTTGCAAAATGTATGTTAAACAAATGGTAATATTATATAAAATTGTATGGTGGACAAATATAGAACAGATCTAAGCATGTGCTGAGCTTCCTTAAAGACAAAGAATAGCATGCCTTGGGGCTAATAAAGGGCAAAAATAGAACAGATAAAAGCATGTGCTGGGCTTACAAAAGACAAAGAATAGCATGACTTGAGACTGCTGAAGGGCAAAAATAGAACAGGCCAAAGCATGTGCCCAAGCTTACCAAAAGACAAATAATAGCATGCCTTGGGGGCTTACTAAAAGATAAATAATAGCATGACTGAATAGCAAAAATAGAACAGACCAAAGTACATGTCAAGCTTACTAAAATACAAAGAATAGTATGCCTTGGGACTGCTGAAGGGCAAAAATAGAACAGGCCAAAGCATGTGCCCAAGCTTACTAAAAGACAAATAATAGCATTCCTTGGGGGCTTACTAAAAGATAAATAATAGCATGACTGAATAGCAAAAATAGAACAGACCAAAGCACATGTCGAGCTTACTAAAATACAAAGAATAGTATGCCTTGGGGCTAATAAAGGGCAAAAATAGAACAGATCAAAGCATGCGCTGGGCTTACAAAAGACAATGAATAGCATGACTTGGGGCTACTAAAGGGAAAAAATAGAACAGGCCAAAGCATGTGCCCAAGCTTACTAAAAGACAAATAATAGCATTCCTTGGGGCTTACTAAAAGATAAATAATAGCATGACTGAATAGCAAAAATAGAACAGACCAAAGCACATGTCGAGCTTACTAAAAAACAAATAATAGCATGACTTGGGACTGCTGAAGGGAAAAAATAGAACAGGCCAAAGCATGTGCCCAAGCTTACTAAAAGACAAATAATAGCATTCCTTGGGGCTTACTAAAAGATAAATAATAGCATGACTGAATAGCAAAAATAGAACAGACCAAAGCACATGTCGAGCTTACTAAAAAACAAATAATAGCATGACTTGGGACTGCTGAAGGGCAAAAATAGAACAGGCCAAAGCATGTGCCCAAGCTTACTAAAAGACAAATAATAGCATGCCTTGGGGGCTTACTAAAAGATAAATAATAGCATGACTGAATAGCAAAAATAGAACAGACCAAAGCACCTGTCGAGCTTACTAAAAGACAAATAATAGCATGACTTGGGACTGCTGAAGGGCAAAAATAGAACAGGCCAAAGCATGTGCCCAAGCTTACTAAAAGACAAATAATAGCATTCCTTGGGGGCTTACTAAAAGATAAATAATAGCATGACTGAATAGCAAAAATAGAACAAACCAAAGCATTTGGAAAACTTACTAAAATACAAAGTATACGGTACTGGAGCATTCAAAACGTACCCTACTCTGGCCCAAGAATCAATTCTGCAATTCTCAACTATTCATTTATGACTGCTGAAGACGACAGAAATAACAACAGCAAGTTTGGATCTATACAATAATAACATCAAACACAAAAGACCTCAGGACGCAGCTGATTCTGCAGAATATTAAACTAGAAACCGAAGCATTTGCAATATCGCACTTTATAAAAAAAGCAATTATTTACCGCAGCAACTTCACTTTACTAATATCTAAAAAAGAAAAAGTCGATGGTTTATTTATTTATTTATTTGAACTGCGATACATTTAATACCCCATAAACCAAAGAATGGCTTCTTTTACTAATTTTTAAATTAAACACTCTTGGATATTTGAACTGCGATACGCTAAACTTTAATACTTTACCTCCACTAGCTTTTCCTAATGGCTCAAAAATGGTGCGGTCGTATTTAGACCACTGGTTCAAGTTTAGCGCAACACTTGGCATATATAAGCAAAATTTGTAAGGGACTACCCAGTCGATTGAAATAAATAAATGAATAATTATACTGAAACCTAACTCATGGAGGTATCGGCACTACAATGCAGTAAAATTGGGCACAAAAATGCCTACATTTATATAATTGCAGATAGCCAATCTACTTTAAAATGTCTAGCTGCCCCAATTTTTAAATCCAAGTTTATCTATATATAGGTGTATAGAAAAAGCCGAATAAAGCTAGCGGAAGAAAACGGAGTTACACTTATATGGACTTCTGATGGGTATGAAGGAATACAAGGTAATGAAGAAGCAAATGTTTTTGAAAAAGCCGGCGAGAAATGTCAATTCTTAGGATCAGAGCAAAGCATTTCTAATTCAAATGCCCACCTACAAAGAATTATTTCCAAGTGGAAAACTACCCACAAACCCAAAATATACGGGATAGTTGTTAAAAACTTACGTAGTCTAACACCTTTTTCAAAATCAGTATTCACCGATTTAACACAGATGATCAAGCAGACTAGATCCAATATCAGAGTACTGTAATGGTTTATCACAAGTCATGGAAGATTTAACAAATATCTGTTCAAGATTGGTAGATCGAACATAGGCAAGTTCAGATTTTGTTTAGAAGAAGTGGAGACCTCTTTTCATATTCTATTTGTTTGTGACACCATTATTGATACTGAGTCAAAATATTGTTGAACATTTTAAAAACTTACTTGAGCTATTGTCTTATCAGATTTGGGGAAGGTGAATGAAGTTGTAGCATTTCACTGTAACTTCTGTGTGTTCTGTAAGCTGAATGACATTATTTTAGTGCATTGTGAATTTTTTTTCAAACACAAATTGACATTTTCGAAAAAACTGAATGAAATTATTATCAATAATATACTGTAGATTTCCTTCAAGAACCGTATATTCACATTTTGCAAAGCTAGGTTATAATATTTTTGCACAACAATGTTTTATTGTTTGTTAAGAGTTCTTCTCTACATAAATTTGGGAAATTGTTTTTTTGAAATGTCACAGTTTGTTGGAGGTCTTCCATGCAAGGATGAAAACATGACTAGTCTACTAACGGTTCATTTACAACCGGCTGATTATAAATATACTTAAATATTTTATTTAATGTCCGTGTTGGCTTAGCATGTCTAATAATATTATTTTACTATAGTTAGAAACATTTATTTTGTTATTGGAATTTTAGCACATTCCAATTAACGTAGTTTTATTCGTTTCTATTCATTTCTACTAGATTTGATCAAAATTGGTTTTTGTCCTCACATAATTGTTATTTTATTTAATTTAACACTTTTTTGACTTCGTTATGAATTTGGGAAGTCAGAATGAATAAAATATATACAATTTAAAGACTTGAATGAAGATTTCTAAATTAGGTAGATAACACTACCGATGAATTTCAATCCGGTACACTTTGATCAAGCCTAAATGTCCATTGTAGGATTACAAAAATACAAAATTACGAAAATTAGGTATGCGTAAATAAATCATAGGCTACATACTTAATCCGATACTGAAAAATAGTCTATTTAACTGCAAGTTGGTTTATTATAGTAAAATTTCGTTAGTATACGGTACTCTTCTACGGTATACGGATCTACGAGATGTCCATTGTTAGACAAAAAATTAAAAACTAAATTTGTTTAAATCAATCATGGCTACGTGTACATAATTCGGTAGTGGACAATCTATTCATTCGCACGTTGGTTCTTTATAGTAGAATTTTGTTAGTGGAAAAATGTCCTTGAGTCGACCAGTCATTATGAAATCAACTGATAAATTTACTAATCGTAGAAAATGATTTATTTACTGATTTCGAATAAAAATGGAGTTTTATTTTCAAAACAAAAAGTTTTCAAGGACTTTAAAATGAACTGAAATGAATTAATTTTGACAAAAAAGATAACAAAATCAAAAAAGTCCGACTGTTGAACAATAATGTTGTTTTTAGTTTTATAATACATTTTATTTTCGAATTTCTAAACTTTGCAAGTTTAGTGGAAGTGCAATATTGGTTAAAAATTAAATATCTGGATTAAATATTAATTTGAATGCCACAATCAATATAAGAGAGTCACTCATAACAAACGTAATCAAAAAATTCGGTATTGCAATGCCTATGAGTCACGTTTAATTCAATGTATTAATATCAAATGTTGTTAGTCAGCTTAGATTAGTTAACCGTCAAAACATTTATATTACAAATATTAGTACAATAAATCTTAGAATATTAAAAAACAAGAAAAAAATCATATTTCAGTTGTGTAGATTAATAATTTATTAGTATAAGATCTGATCTCTGTAAAATTAAACGTACTTGTATAATATAAATGTAAATATTTGGGTAAATAAATGAGTTGAATTGAATTGAATAAAGCAAGCAAAATTACTATTATAAATTGGCCAGAATTTAAATATTGGCTAAATATAAGCACTAGCATTTATATGTTGTACATATTGTAGCTACTTGTCTTGGTTTTACTTTTTTGCATAAAAAAAATTAAATTTTACACAATAATGGTGTTAGGTTAAAATATTAGCTTATCAAAGTCTTATAGGGTTTTGAATGGATCCGATGTATTTGAATGTTTTGTCCAAATAAAATTGACGAAATTAATTTTGAAAGTTGATATTACAAATTTTTTAAGTTTAGATATTTAACCACTAGCTATTGCCACGTAACAATTTCATTGCTATAAAACGCTTGCGTACTCTTATAACACTATTATAAATACTCTAATAGAAGTATTAGTGTTCATTTGAGTGTTCCGCAATTGTTGCGAAACGTTATAAATACGTTGTAGCACTAAAATAGAGAATCCTATTAGGCACGGGAGCAATTGCTGTAATATTGTTATAGGATTAGTATACATGTATTAGTGTATATGTTTTTATTTTGAAATCAAATTCATTTGTAAGAATATTTATGTTATGCGAGAGTGAGATAGGTATTTTATTTTAAAATAATAATTTTATAGAGTTTATATTTATTTCATGAGAAAGATATATATTATTCCCATTACATCACATCCCATGTAACAATTTTATTTCTATAAGATTCTTGCGCACTCTTATAACACTATTATAAACACTCTTATATCAGTATTAGTGTTAATTTGAATGCTCCGCAATTGCTGCGAAAGGTTATAAATACGTTATAGCACTAAAATGGAGAATCCTATAAGGCAGTGAAGCAAGTGCTATAATATTGTTATAGGATTAGTATACATGTATTAGTGTATATGTTTTTATTTTGAAATGATATTCATTTGAAATAATTTGTGTTATGTGAGAGTGAGAAAGATATTATTTTTTATTTTAAAATAATAATTTTATGAAGTTTATATTTATTTCCTGAGAAAGGGAGACAGGTATTAGTTAATAATATAAAAAATGTCTTACTAATAAATAATATTTTTCGGTCAAAAATAATTGTATTAATATATTTATAATTATTGTGACCAAAATGCAAAATTTGGCTGGGAATGAAATTTCATTGACATTTATTATAAAAATAATTCGAAAAAATACATTGCCCTCCAAAAATAACCAATTTTTAAATAAATAAAAGAAAATATATTTTTAAATTGCATCTTTAATAAATATTTAATAATGCATGTTAATTAATGCATAACATCAAATTTGATATTTAAATAATTATTCTTTTAAGTAAAAATGATATTTTTGCGAAAAGAATGCAAAATAAAACTTTTCAGTTTTTGTTTATTTAAAAAAAATTTACCTCGTTTGTAGAAAATAGTGGCCGTCGCAAAATATTTATCTAAAAGCTACAGTAAGTTTATTAGTAACATTATAGGAATACAATAAAATAATAACACCACTACTGCTATTCCAGCAATTCTATTCTTATAACAACACTTTAACTCTTAATATAGGATTACGCACTTTAAGATCTATAAAAACATTGCTGTATCACTTGCGGAAAATCCCATTATAACAACTCCCGAAATTGCTATAAGAACATTCTTATATCAATATTAATCACATTATTCCCATAAAAACATCATTATAACACCTTTAGTGCTTATCGGGAGTCATATAGAAGTCTTGTAGCACTAATTTTGTTTTTATAACAATAAAATGTTACGTGGGATTATTATTACGTGGGAGGAGTCATATAGGAGTCTTATATCACTTATTTTGTTTTTATAACAATAAAATGTTACGTGGGATTGTATTCTTAATTGATACCACAATGAATATCGGCCTTACTGCTATTTTGGTTAGTTAATTAAATACAATAATATGTAACGCAACTGAATTGAGTCGTAAATGCGTTTGTCATCATCATTATCAGGCCATATGATTCTGCTGGAAAACATATAATTATATGATCAATGATGAATCTTCTCCTAGTGCAGTTCACAGCTATCGTTCTAATTTTGATCTCAGATTATCTGATCAATTCGAATTCTTGTGTACTCCTTTTCCAGATGTGACGCAATCTATCTAGTGATATAGCACACTAGTGTGCTATTGCCTTGTCAATTCCAATCAAGTACTGTTCTAGCGATATTTTGTGATGATTTTTTACAGCACGTGACCTATTAATTATATTTCTATCTCTTATTATTTTGATTCTTTATTCTTGAAAGTTTATGAAAAGATTACAGGGGGATTTTATAAAACCTCCGAGGGGCAGTGTAAAGCCTATTTTTACCTAATAAATAATATTGACTACATATAAAAAAATATCATCACTGCTAAAGCAATTTTAACTGTTTTTTTTTTGGAAACATGCATTTGTCATGGTCGATTTGACTGTAAAAAATCATTTTTTGGGGTTTTGATGCCATAAATCGAAAGTTTTCTTGTTTTTTGGCAATTTTTTTTCTGTTGCGTTAGATCAAGTTCAAAAATATACTTATCGTCAGCAGGTGAGCGTTTTCTTAAAAATAAAACTATATTGTTTATGCATTATAGTGTCCAAGTCAGTCATCGTGGTAGATTACAATATACTAAAACCGTGATAAAATATGAGATAAAATATTTTTTCACCATTTAAATCAAACGATTCAATGCAGAAAAATGTTTTGCTTCACTCCAGAGAGAGAATGAGAGTGAGGGACTACCCAAAGTAAATAGAGTGCTCGATAATTATAATATAAATCTCTGAATAATACCAAAAGCTTAAGTAATATAAAAAATTTCAGAATGATCAAATTATCAAAATCCATTCCAAAACAATTTTTCGAAGCATTTTAAAATTCAAATATTCTTCTACTATTAAAAACAATTAATACAATTTAAATTAGATTTCTGCAAAATTATCAAATCGAAATATATTAAGCTCAAAATCATACAATGCCTAGTCAACATAATTTTAAAATAAAATTCTAACAAAATTATTATCATAAAAAAAAAACAATAAAAAAAAAAATTTTAATTGAAATTTTTTTTTAAAATTTATTTCTATAAATTTTCATGAAAATTTAAAATTTTCCAATTAGCTAATAAAAACATACCTACCTACCTACAATAAATTTCTCTACATAATATTTTCACATAAATTGATTTTATTTAAATCAGCAACACTTGAATTAGTGGTTTTTATAATAGGAAAAAAAAAACAATGTTATCTAAAAATTAATTTCAACTCTAAATCGATTTGAATTTTTAATATACGCAATATCCTACCATTACAGGATAACAACAACAATAACAACAACAACATAAAGTCATTATAAATTTAAATGAGTTGTGAAATAAATCGTTTTAAGAAAACAATAATTTTTTTTTTCTTCAAATTTTAAAATTCACTTAAAACAATATTTTTATTTGGTAATATTGTGATGGGTGCGAGTGCGTAATCAAAACACAGTCAAATCGTTGATTATATACCTTTAGAGTATTGAAGGTTGTTATGACAATATAATGCAACAGATATGCCATCATATTGTCAATATTTATATTAGAATTGCTTAAACCGATGTGAATCTGGGGCCAAAACATTCCACCAGTAAATGGGTGTAATGTGATTAGTTTCATAAATCCAATTATGCATCCCTGAAGATGTCTGATTTAGTAATTGCACTTGGAACGTTCTTCAGTGGTATTTTTGTTTTTAATAGGGAGTTCTATGTAAATTCGACCTATTCAGATCTATTGTACTTCCTCGTTTGTTATCTTAGAATTGTATAAGTCTATGTCCTTGTGAACACTATTATTGCTTTGCGGTCAATTTTATACCTTGAAAATATTTAACATTTTTCTTCAGTTTCTTAACAGTTTTCTACGCTGTACCCAAATGACCAACTCTACAAAGAATTAACACAGAGGATCCATTTAACATAAATATGTACAAGTTGTTATCGTTAAATCCAATTATTTGTAGATGCTTCGCTTGCTACGCAAGTGTTAGTTATTATCCTTGCCGTATGATAAAAAAATTAAGTTTTCTTCAGTAGGCATGATGACATGAGTAATTTTGCTTACCGAATCTCCGGTATTGGTCCGGAAATTTTCAAACCCAGAGACTTTATATGCGTTTTAGTTGTGCTACGAAATATACCAAACAACAAGCTTGATGAGCATAATGGCATGAGTAATTTTGCTTGTCGACTCTCCGGCATATTGGACCGGAAATTATCAGACCCAGGGACTTTATATGCGTTTTAATTGTGTTGCGAGATATCCCAAAGACCAAGCTTGGTCGAATAAAACGCGCAGCGAAAGCTTTGCCAACTAGATAATCTGCAATTTCTTAACCTATAAATCTCTTGTACATTTTTGTAATTTTATATATTTTGACTGGATATTTGATTAGACACAATTACATATCAGTTTAGATGTGACGGTATATGAATTAAGAGTTACTCTAAGTGATCCGCTTTCGGAAAGAGTGCAGGTCTTACTATTTCTGTATTTTCTTCTTAAATACTCTCGCGGGCGCAAAGTTCAATTGCATAAACTTCAGCTTGAAAAACTTTGTTTGTAAAATCTATGCTTGAGTGAATAATATGAGCTCTGAGGCTTTTACGATATACTTGTTTGTTTTTTGTTTGAGCCGACACTGAATGTCATTATAATAATCCCATATCAAGCAATCAGGTGGGCTGAGAGACGTGCGGGATCCAAAAAATGTACTTTAGACAATGTTTACAAGATTTCATTCGACTTATAAACGAAATATCAGCAATTTTGTATACTGTAGTACAACTTTGCTTGTTTTACAATAGAAAATTGAAATTTGCATGAAATTCCATTGTGGTAAGTATGTCAATTCATATTATGCAAAATTGTACGCATGTAAGTCCTTACCATAATAATTGATCCCCAAAAAATATTGTTTTTTTGTTTTAATAATATTCTATACTGAATTTTAATTTCAATATAAATATCTATATAATATATATATATATATATATATATATATATATAAATATATATTGTTTTGGTTATTACAGATTTATAAATTTAATGAGAATTTTTTATTCCATATTTTAGAAAATAAATAATATTATTTCTTAAAGCTGACGCATTTTTTTTTTTTTTTTTTTTGTTGATAAATAATTTCAGGATAATTGAAGGATATAAAATATAAAAATCTAAAAAAAATAAATTATTGTTGTGTTATTGTTCAACAAATATTCAATTGTAATTATAAAAATGTAGTCTAAAAGTTGAAGAAATACTTGCGGATCGAATTTAATAACTTTATCCATTACAGAACAAAAAAAAAACAACAACAACAACAAAAAAAAAATTCAAATAATTTTTTTTTGTTGAATAATTTACGTAAATATCCTTTGGGAGTTTTAAGTTCAATTGAATTTCAATTGTTTTTTTTTTTTTTGCAGTTACAGGAGAAAATATTATTTTGATTGATAAAAAAGTTTTTTTCTTTATTTTTCTATTTTTCTTTTTTTTTTTAAAAATTTTTAATTTTAGATGGAATTTATTTTAAAAACAAATTGAATCAAAAAATTTACTTATGTTTGTTTATTTTGCAGTTGTGGGTAAAACTTTAATTCGAATTATTTTTTTATTTGTTTGCTTGTGTGTTGGATTACAAAAAGTTATTTAAGGGAAGCCTTTGGGGACGGATTTTTACCAGGAAAATTATTTAGTCCATTAAAACTGACTGATAACGCTGATATTTTCGATGCAACAAACCTAGTCTTAAAGACAAAATGTTTGTTTAATTTCGTCAATTTTATTTCATATAAAATGAAATTAGTAATGTCAACTTTATTTAACCCTTTCAGGGGTTGAAATAAAGTGAATGGTAAAAATTTTGTTTTGCTTACATATTCTTGTATTCATCCATTTGTAACTAAAAATAAAAATATGTACAAATATCCTTGAAAATTCCAGTGTAAGTCCAGAAAAGGAAGTGGTAAAAAAATTATCCTATTGCCCAAAAACAAAGATTTAATGATGAAAATTATTAAAGTAACTTTTAGTCTTGCTCAAGTAAAATGTTAGCCTTGCAAGAGCAAATATATTCTGAAAATGGTTTTACATAATTTAATGAGCTCAGAAAATCCTGTTGGGGGTGGCATAGAATATAAAATGTAAGTGAATAGGACTAAGAAGCCAACTGAATATTTTTACAGACATACGACTTAATATGGACGATCTGACCAATAATCTCGATAGTTCGGTAGCGGTTTAATGCCAACCAAAAACTTTGATCCAATAAATAATTTCTTCACGGCACTATATTCTGGGTATTGTACAGTTATTCTACTTGTTACGTATGAAATTTTGTTTGAAACACAATAAAATTTATAATCTCAGTTGTCATATTGTGCTCAATGTACCGGACTGAGGTATAGAAAACTTCCAATAATTTGGAAAGGTCCGTAATTATTTCCCATAAATAATTCATTGATTACAATAATAATGCACTGTATATGTCATTTAGGCTGTGGGAGTATTGGTAGTGTTATTTGTGGTCTTTCGGGCGGAATAGCTTAATACCCAAAATCGTTTTGTGCTGACAGTAATAAAATCAGCAATTAAAGGGTTAAAAATTTATTGTGATTAATTATGTTCACAAATTTTAAATTTTAATTGAAACAGAGGTAAAAATTTTTGAGTAAAACAAATTTAATCCATACGCAGCAATGTGGGTTTATAAAACAATCTAGCACACAAGCCGCATTGTTTGATATGATATCGAAAGTGCAATCTGGTCTTAATAAAAGTAGTAGCGGTATTTTTCGATGTAAAAAAGGCTTTCGGCACCGTTGATAAGAAAGTACCGGTAAAAATATTAATTGAACATGGGATTCGAGGAAAAGAATACTGCTAGTTCAGGAGTTATTTGACTAGACTACAGCTAGCGGAATGCGATGGAAGAAAGAGCACAATTCAAGTAAATAATTTTGGAGTAATTCAAGGAAGCTCTTTGCGTCCAACATTGTTCTCAATATAAGTGGGGTATTAAATTTACAGTAGAATGGTGCACAGTATATGTTTGCCGATGACTTAGCAATCGTGTACGAAGATACATCGATTACTACAATAACAAATAAAATTCAACAGGATTTAGATACAATTGAGAAGTGGATGGATGATTATAAGCTAGCTGTGAACTCTAATAAAACCAAATATATAATATTCAAATAGAATCTACGGATAATCTAAAAACATACTACAACAATAGTGAACTAGAAATGGTAAAATATTATAAATACCTAGGAACTATACTGGATGAAAACCTGAAATGGGAAACTCAAATTATTGAGCAAATAAAAAAAGGCAAAAAAATAGCCGGAACATTTAAGTTAATAGAGAACATTATACTACAGCAAAAATGGAATAAATAAATTTATACATTTTAATATAATCTAATAAATTCGTAAATAAAGAATAAAATATTTTACAATTATGATTTCGAACTTAATTCGAAAATTAATTTTGATCTAATCCAGCGATGTTATGATTATGTCCTCCAAATCAAAGTCATACTATTTCTTTTAAATTTTCTCAATTCAAAAATACCCTCCTCCAGTTTATACGAAAAACAGCACAAACATTATTTTTTAATGAGACTTTCTTAAGAGCCATCCTTTGGCATTCATTTTGTTTTTATTTTTTTAATAAAAAAAAAATTTAATACAAAAACAAAATAAAAAAAAAACATCACTTCCCCAAAATAGAAAAAAAAACCAACATTTTGCTTTATTTTAAATACAAAAGCAATATTTATTAAAATTATAAAAATCAAGGCAAATATTATTATGTTATCTCTTTCTCTCTTACTCTCTTTGATGTTATTTTTTTTGTTTTTGTTTTTTATATATATAAAATCACAGTCATAATAACATTCAAGTGCAATAAATTTATGACCAGCTCTTATTCAACTAGATAAAAACTGCTGGTCACCAACAGATGATATACCTCTGCCCGGTGTTTTTACTCTCTGGGTGGTCTCTGAACTTTGTAAGATTTTTTGTTATGTAGGTATTTTGTTTATTTTTGTATTTTTTTAATGTTTCGTTATGAATAAAGAGCTGAAGTGCGTCGTTCAATGGTATTCAATTCAATAAATTGTATGTTGATGTCTAATAATTTTTTATTGTAAGGAATTGTGAACGGTATTTGGTAATGGCGGGCCAAATTATTTTACTTGAGAACTAAGTAATAATTTTAATAATTCATATTTTAACTAGTTGGATACTAACGTAGGTTTTAATAATAATTATCATTTCGAATTTATGTTTTTCTATTAAAGTTATTTTTAATATTTTTTGAAGCAGTAGGGGCGAACATTTTTTAATACAGTTTCGATTCTGATTTTTTAGTTGTTTATTTTTTTATTTATTTATTTATTTTTAGGATTACCATTTTTTTTTTGTTTTGTTTTATTTATTTATAAGAAACAACCTTCTATACCTAATAATGGATGTCGAAAAGAGACATATTAATTTTACAGTTACCTATATTTATTTAATTAGATAAAACCACTTGTAAAGTTCACATACACATTTTCATTATTTAATCTAGCGCCTTTACTTGCATTGTAATTCGCAACAAACTTTAAATTTCGAGATAGTGACATTTAGGCATTATTTAAGATTATTTTTAGATTTATATAAAATTAGCCGTTATTCAGTGCGGGGAAATAAGTGACATATTCACCATAAATTCCGTAGTAAGACAAGAATGTCCCCTCCCATCATTTCTATTCAGGCTTGTAATAGATGAGATAATGCAAGAAACAGGATTTGCCGCAATGAGGTGGGAACCCTCGATTATGTGCTAGGAATAAATTTTACGATATCCAACACAAAACATATCTACTTCTAGAGTCGGCCATGATGAACTGAAGGCCATGAGGATAAATAACACCAATACAAACACCATCCCAATAGAAGATCAAACGGTCGAATATGTGGAAAGCATCTCCTACTTAGTAAACATTATAACAACAAAGGGAGAACAATGAAGCAAATGTCAACAACAGACTTCGTAAGTCCAATATGGAAGAATGGTCAAATAACTGTACTTGGAAAGCAAAGATTAGAATATTCAAAGCATGTGTGATGTCAACACTTATGCATCGCACCGAAACTTGGATGACGACAAATAACATCAGTCAAAAGCTTCAAGTTTTGTACGAACAAGTAGAGAATATGCAAATTATTTTAGCCCAAAACCATCAGTAATAAAGATTTATGATAGCTAACAGGTGAGAACTGCTAATGAATCAAATTAAGTGTATGAAATGAAGATGGATAGGTGTGGGCTATAATAAAACCACCAAACAATATAATCAGCATGACCCTAGAATCGAACCCCCAGGGTAGCAGAAGGCGAGAAAGATCCAACAAAACCTGGTGTTGAACTACGACTACTGAACTAACTAAGTATGGACGAACTTGGGAGGTTACAAAATATCACTGCGTACAATAAAGAACAATGGAGGAGGCAAATTGATTCACTATGCTAACACGAGAAGTAGCAGAAAAAAAAATTATATTTAAAAATAGATTTTTTAACAGAATATTAAAATTAATTTGTAATTTGTTTTAAAGCATTTGTTTAAAAAAAAATCAAAAACAACAACAAAACAATAAAAAATCTAATTTTATTATTTTTGTTTTATTTGCATTAATATTTGTGTTTTAAAAATGTCAAATTAATTGCAATAATTTTACAGTTAAAATTCCGTCGTTAGTTGTAGGCATAATAGTGTTATGCCTACCTAATACCAGCTCCTAATTTGAATTTGTCAAATTTTAAAAATCATATATATATAAATTAAATAGAAAAACATATGTGAGTTATAAAAACCAAATCAAATTTTCAATTCGTAAACCTAAACTAAATGTTAAAATAATAGTTGTGTTGCCTTTATTATTATTTTTATTTTTAAAAATATTACAATATGAGTAAAAACTATATTTAAGTAGAAAACTAGTGAAAAAATAAATTAATAAATTTTTAAAATAAAATATAGTTTTTACTAGAACTTTAACATTTATATATCGTGTCGTACTGTGAAATCTCACTAAGTCATATTTTTGCAAAATTGAGTTTGTACAAAAATAAAAAATGGGTTTAATAATGTTCATGTATAATATGAAAACTTCCTTAGGCCAATTTTTATTAATTTAGAAAATATTGAATGCTAAAAACTGTTTCAAGTCCATTCATATCGAATTTATTAATAATGAAAACTAACTAGTGTGATAATAAACTATTTTTTGCAGAAATATAACTTAGTGAATTTATTATCACAGAACGACGATGATATTATCTATATAGCTACTTGCAATTATTTTACTAGCTTGACGAAATGATGACAGTGGAGCTGATAGTTGAGGAAAAGTATAAAATTTATATATTTGAATGTGTTTGCACTTTCATCAGGTAACTTACAAGCCTGAATAGTAGATATTAGAATTTTATCAATACATTTTCAATAAATTTATTACCAAATTCGTAAAATTTCAAATTTTCGAACAAAAAAAAATGTTTACCATTTCTATTTTAAACGATTATAAATGTCCTATAGACTTATATCGCTGCTTGGATGATATTATAATAACGGTTATTTTTCTTTTAATTCTCCCTTTTGTTTTTACTCATTATACTATATAATGTACATTATATTATATATTTACAATTTTCCATAGGCATATATATAGCCCAACAATTTAAATTGAACACCAGAATCATTATTACAAAATACACTGATATGTATATATATATATATATATATATATATAAAGAAATAATGGTGAGAGAATCTACCATTATAGTAAAGAAAATGAAACAAACGCTTAAATACCCCATGTGTCTGTTAAAATAGGCTTTCAACTAATGACAATTATAATGATGCCAACTGAGTGCCAGATTAAACGATTATTATGTGACCTTTGATGAAATGAAATATACTAGTACTGTGTATAGTTGTTGTTGTTGTTTTTTGTTTTCTTATTATTTTTATTTTTTTTCTGTTTGCTAGTATAGGACTGTGTTGCGACATAAATACAGTTTTCTAACTGAAAATGAGTTAAATATTATTTAATAGGTGAATATTTTAAGTTGAATGAAAATTATTGTTTTTTTTTTTTTTTTTTTTTTTGTAGATATGTTGTTAAAGCTGGTTAAAAGTGGGCTGAGATGGGAGTTTATTGAAACGTTTTGATGTAATTTTTCGACTTTGGTCTTTAAAATTATGAATTATTGTCATTTAACTGAATTTCATATTTTTTTAGCTAATGCCAATGCCAATGTCATTTGTGAATTATGATGATTTTGTTGATTTGATTTTTTTTTTTGTTGTTGGTTATATGGGGGGGGTTGAGTTAAAGAACAATAATTGTTATTGCAGATGGAGGGTACTGTACGACGTAGATATTATATTGTAAAGAGAATGAATGGTAATAATAATTATTGTTTGTTGTGTTGTTAATTTCTTTTTAATAATTTTTTTTCTATTTTTGCATTGTTTTTCGTATTGGATAATTTTTGTGTTATTTTTGAAATAATGAAAAAGAAATTTAATGAATTTTGACATGTAAATTGGTTTCATTTTGTTTTGTTTGTGAGTGAATTTGAAATAAAACGATTTTAAAATGTCAATTATGAATTATGATTTTTGTTGTTGTTGTTGTTTTTATAGAATTTTTTAAATCAGTGGATTGTCTAGTTTTATTATTTTTATATTGTTGGTATTCAAATTATTATCATAAATTAAATTAGATTTTTCTTAATGAATCTTGAATATTTTCTTTATTTAATTTCTTGGTACTTTATTCCATGTTATTCATCCATCTTGTTAATGGTCTTAAACTGAGTCGATTATGATAGAAAACACGTTTTGTTTTGACTTTTTGATTTTCAATTTTAATTATAAATGGAATCAAAATTAATGCGATAAGCGTTACATGCAAAATTTATTTTATTATTAATAAAAGTAATGAAATATCGACAAAAATAGCACTAATTTAAATTTATCTTAAATCGAAATAAATCGTAAAAACAAAAAAAAATAAGTAGTTAGTAAAATTAAAAGATTGTGAGCAAAATATTATATGCTTACTCAGATTGTAGTAATTATTTTCACATATTATGACACTACAATTAGCGTGTAAAAAATGTTATCGGGTTCGGATAACTCTTTATAGAAATACGCGTTCACACTACGAATAACTACTTGTCATTTGACGTTTAAATCTATGCAAATATTTTTTTAAAAATTAATATGACATTGACAGTATTTTTTCAGCTAGTGCTATAAAAAAATAACAATATATAATCGAGCCGGAAAATATGTTATATTTGACAGCTTCATTCACATACAAAATTTCAAGTAATAACACCTTGTATGGTCATAATTTATTAATCGTTAATAACCTGTTATAGAGCTTAGTATGAACAGCATATCACATTAAACGAAATTTGTTTATAATGGGTTATGTACTAGCCTTTTATACATCATTGCATCCATACATATATTTACTGTGATTTTTTGTACCATTGAAATCATGAATTTAAATTTTTAAAGGATACTTGATTTTATTGTTCAACGGTATGCTTGGCAAACTGATTATTTTCACTTCAAATCTGCAATATTTGAAATAAATGTCATCGATAGAAAAATAAGTTAGATTTCATAAAATTGTGTTAATGTACAAATAAGGAAAAAAGTCAAATATTCTAGCTCATGTTAATATAACAATTTCAGAATATTCTATTTTTAACTGTAGCATTACAAACACAATATTTTTATAATAATATTAATATTTTAAATCAATATTCTTACTGAAACCGATAAAAATACAGAAAGTTAGTATCTCTCAACTAACTAACAGGAAATATACTTGATAAAAAAACACTGCATTTAATTTTGATATACACTTGCGAAACTCTGATACAACTTTGGAACTGCACCGAGAATGAAAACCTTCTCAGATCGCCAAGAACGAAAGGTGATCAGAAAATGGATTTAAAATTTGCTTTATATCTAATGCCCATCAAAACAGTAAAGTACTACATTGGATATATTTAGTGGCATTAACCGGTAGATCTGAAATCCACGGATTCATGTATATATCCACAGAACGGTGCTAACTAAATTTAATTTATTTTTAAAAGTACTTATTATTTCCCAATGATGGTGCTCTAGTACCTATTGTGGTAAATTTTTGTGATGAATTGCGTTCAGCAAATAGATCTATGTTACATTGATCCAAAATGGATTTTCAGATCCACTGGTTATACCGCTGAACCGATCTTTGTTAAATTAATATGACATCTTAATATTCTCTTAGGAGAGATTATCTTATTTATGTGCATAACAAATTTAATACAAAGAAAAAAATATAATACAATATGGTATAATAGAATTGAACATTTAAATGCCGTAAATAAAGTAAATTAAATACACTCCAAAAATATGCGTATAATAATTTATTAAGTTATTTATAAATTTTTGTGAAATGTCTGAAAATATTTTGAACCTTAGAAACAAAACTTATACAGTCGCGGAAAATGAAGATTAGAAGTCTAAATTTTTCCAATCGTGAACCTATAATAAACTTAATAAATTTCACACACAAAATAAGTTTAACAAAAATAAATAATTAAATATAATTGATTTAAGAACGTATGAAGTGAAATCTAACATTATAATCAAGTCTATAAAAATAAACAAAATGATAAAAAAAAAATTGAAATTCATCAATTCAAAAATTTTATTAGGTTGATTATAAAGAAGACTCTAAGTAGGTCTGATAAAGATAAAATAAAATAATGTTTTAAATCGAATCTTAATATCCGGTCTCGACGAGATGTCTTAACTTATGTTATGTCTAATTAAGACAGTTGAAAACCAGACATTTTTTGTGTCAATACATAATTATCTAACATTATGTCTTACAAATTAATGTTAAGACATTTTTTGACGTTTTAAGTGTTAGTTAGCAAGCACATACATACATAATTTTTTATTGGATATTTATTTCTGTAGCTTTTGAAAATATATTCTGAGTAATGTTTGTTGTAAAATATAAAAAAGTAGTAAAGGAAGTAATTTTAAACTGTTAGTTTTAACTGTAAAACGAATCCTATTTGTTTAATAATGTACGCGTTATATTATATGTATGTTTTATACTATTGTCTTTGTATTAAGATCTGTTTAACATAAAATGATCCTTTCATAATTATATTAATGGTGTGTTTTATAAAAATAATTATGTTATCATTTTATTTCAAAATTATACTAGAATAATTATTTTTATGGAGCATACTATTGCTTGATCAGAGCGATCAGTTTAATTCAAAAAGACAACATTTTGTTATTTCATTAATGGTAAATAATATAAGAAATAATTATCTTCTCATATTTTTTTAGAAAGGTGATAACATAACTAATTTAATAAAACATACTATTACTTCAATACTGTATCCTTGTATTTTAATTACTTACTCTCTTCATCTCTAGTATGAGATTTATCATTTCAATTATTATATCATAGCTTCAATTTTTATTTGAGGCCAGATTTTATATATAAGAAACATATAACTCAGTTTTTTTTATTAATTTTTTAATTTTATTACTGATTTGATTAATTGGAAATAAAACTAAAAGTAAACATATGACATAGAAAAATATTAAAAATGCAAATGACATAAATATGTACATACACAATATAATGATAATATGTTTTAGACTTGTGAAGCTTTAAATTTAAATGTTTTTGGTAATTACAAATTTTTAGTCCTAAAACATTTTCTACCGTCAATTAAAACATTAAAATGAAAACTATAACACCTTATTTTAATACCATATAATTGATTTACAGTCTAAAATATATCCATGGACAGCAAATCTAAATTAAAAATATCTAAATTAATTGATATGTAGTAATGGGTACATTATTATGTTTAAACAATTTATTGTAATGAATAATAAACAGTGCTATAAAATAATTATTAAGAAAAAATATATTTTGCTTACCAATTTAACGCTGAAAAACTGTCTCATTAAATCCAAATTTACGACAAATTAACCCTCTACTGCATACACCCGCCTTTTGTTGTAAATTTTTAAATTAATCTTATATATAAAGAAGGATGTTTGTATGTATGTATGTATGTATGTTTGTGTCAGAACTCCTCCGAGACGCATGGACCAATTTCAACAAAATTTTACAGGCTGGTTTTTTACTACTTGGAATCGAACCCGTGATATGTTGTTTTCCAAAATTCTGACTGGTTCGGGTACCTGTCATACAACTCCCAGCACCCGACAAAAAGATTTCAAAAACCAAAGGTGCTAGAGAGCTGAAAATTTGCACACGGGTACCCTTCCAAAAATAAACAAATATGACTTTCACATTTTTTTCGAAATTTTGACTAATTCGGGTAGCTGTCATATAACTCCGAGCAGGTCCGCAGATCCCTCAAATTTTCTAATAAGAAAAATAGTTTTCATTGGAACTCAACATACATATGTGTATTAAATTGGAACCAAATCGGTCCAGTTTCTGAGATATGAATTTTCGTTCAAAAGAGCTCTGGCGGAAAGCAGGTTCAACAAATTTGGCAGAAACTGCCGTAATCGGGATCCAAGGTAAAATGTCAAGTCCCTAACTTAACAGGAAGTGGGTCTAAAATGCCTGAATTTCATATGTTATGCAGGCCATATATAATTTTCTAATGGAGCTTGAATTTAGCTTATTTATTTGACCCTTTTTAGTGTAGTTAATATTGGTACAAAATATTGGTGATAGTCATTCAAAAAGCAAGTTTTTAAATTTTTTTTTATTTTATTATTTTTAGAGAGGAAGAGAAAAAGGGGTGAAGAAAACAGCAAAACAAAATTCTCATTTTTATTTATTTCTATCTTTCAATGAAATAAAATAAAGAAAACAATTTTTTTTTAGAAATATTTGCCTTGAATTTAAGCGTACTAAAACTACAAAAAAAACTTTAGAATCGCAGCTTGATATAAGGTTTTCAAAGCAATACAGAAGAAAAGCCCGTCCCCGGATATGATGTGGTCAAGAGCGACGCCTTGAGTCGAGTGTATACTGTTCTGCCAAAGTCCGGCGCGAAAATCCGATGTTACCAATCACGTTTGGTCCGTACATATTCAACAACACATTAATTATTCTTGAAGATAAATATGTGGCTATGATCGGTAAAACATTACTGCAACTCGGTCTATCTTCACCAGTATGAAACCAACAAAATGAACTTTATACAGATTACATACGAGAAAAGAACTGCAACGTCGAAGAGCTGAAACCGTAATATCGCCAAAAAAAATACCACTTCTAAATCAAGATCAGAAAAAAGCATACAAAATTATCATGGATCAGGTAGAGAACCAACAAGATTTCTTGATGCTTCGGGGGCCAGAGATGAAACATTTTTAACCAACCTAATTCTAGCCGAAATCAGAGCTCGAGGAGAAGTTGCTCTTGCCATTGCATCTTCAGAAATTACGGCAACATTAATGGAAGGAGGAAGAACAGCCCATTCTGCACTTAAGTTGCCACTAGATATCTCCAGACAGGAAAATCCTACCTGCAATATTAGTAAAACAAGTGGTCGGGCGCAAGTGCTCAAGACATGCAAAATTATTGTATGGTTCACAAGAAAGCTCTCGAAGCCCTTGACGTGACTGTGAGAGATCTGAGAGGAAATAACAACCTTATGGGAGGAGTTCTGTGTCAGCGAAATGAATAATCAAATACTTTCCATATTACCGGGTGTAGTAAATGAATACAAGTCCATTGATAACGTAGTAAATGCTGATGATGTAGTCAATTTTCCAACAGAGTTCCTAAATTCTCTTGATCCGACTGGATTACCGCCACATCGTCTTTTACTGAAACTGGGATCACCAATTATTTTAATACGGAACCTCGACCCACCAAAACTTTGCAACGGTACAAGACTTTGTGTTAAAAAATTGCTGGCAAATGTAATTGAAGCGACTATTTTAACAGGGAAGGGATAGGGTGAAGTCGTTTTCATCCCAAGGATACCACTTATTCCAAATGATCTCCCTTTTAACTTGTTGCAATTTCCAGTTAGACTTGCGTTCTCGATTACGATAAACAAGGCCCAGGGACAGCCTATTAAGTACCGGTGTGGATTTAAGTGTGAAGGCGAAATTAAAAACGTTGTTTATAATCAAGTTTTATCTTGAGAAAATTATTTAATCAGCCGTCAATTTAATTAGTTTATTATTTTGTATTTTTTCGTTTTTCCTTTTTTCTGTTCTTTTGGTTTTTCCTAATTGTCTTTGTCTTTTTTGGATTTCTAAATTTGGTTTTGTTTTCTTTATAACATTTTGTACTTTTCTTTTTTGGGCAATGAAAAAAACTGCTATATGGATAAGAATTGATTAGTAATTAAATTAAGAGTAACAAAAATTAAAATGTGAGCTACTAACATCTAGCATAAGTTTATGTAGCATTAGTTTTATACTAACATATAGAAATAAGTACTTAATGTTTGAATATTATAAAAATGAAAATGTTTATTATTAATGCCTAAAAAAAGATTTATGCTAACATAAAAAACGGACCATAATTTCTCACCCTGGCGGACAAAATAACATAAGTCATTTTACGCAATTTTACAGGAGAGCGTTTTTTTTAGTTTTTAAATTAATTCTTTCGATTAGAAAAAATTGTGGTACGCAGTTTAATTACCATTTGCTAAAGTTTTCAACGCGCAAAGATAAAATTTAAAATTTTGCAATAATTTAGAAAATAATTGACTTAAGTGCTTTTGTTCGAAAAAGATATGTGACTTATGTTCTATTTCAGTAAGTAAAAAAAGAATAAAAATATGGTAATAAACAAAACATTTTATTATTTCAGTCTCAAAAAAGTTAAAAAACACAAATAAAACAAATTAAATACTTTCTTATGTTAAAATTAAAATTAAAAAACAAAAATATCAACAAATTAAACATTTCTTTTGTTCAAAATAAGATGAAAACAAAAAATAATCACAAATAAAACATTTGCCTTCTATCAAAATTAATATTAAAAAGAGAAAACTCTAAGCTTCCTATCCACTTCAAACTTGATCCTCATCAATTTCAATCAAATCAAGATCGATATCAAGTTTAGTATTGGCTGCAGCAGGTAGAAAAGTATAAAATTGACGAAAAATTTGTGGAATAAAGTCAAGCAAAGATATTAGGTCTTTCTTTTTATCAGCACTTATAGATATAAAATTGTTTGAAATAACAGGAACCACGCTCGTAGTTTTGTTTCTTCCCCTTTTGGTTAAATCAAGTTTTAAAAAGTTTTCTTCCTTTCTGTGTAAATTATTTTTATACAATATTTCCCCAAATTTGTTCTTAATATCATATCGAAACCATTTCACAGCATGCCATTTAAATCACCCAAAGTATTTCTCTTTCGAATGGCCCTTTTAAAATTGATGCAAAATTTAAGAAATCATTTGATGACATTTCAACTACTTTAAATTTAGAACTACACGATCGAACATGCTGCATCCAGTCATGAGGGTAAAATATTTCCAAATTAGTTTTCTTTTTCTTTTTTTTTTATGATACTATGATCACCGTCAACTTCCATATGGCTGTGACCTGGAACTTGTGCTCAATAACCTCTATAATGGTTGATTTTTCTTCTAAGAGCATAGAGAGCATTGCAGTAAAATGCGAATTTTTATTCTGCCCACCACAAGTATCAGAATAAAGAATCACATGTTTTACCTCGGCTGTAAAATTTTTTAAATGCTTGTACAAACAAGAGGCTATTTGGTTCGCTCCTCTGCCTGAAATACACTCGTGCCACATATAATGAGCTGAGTTGCCATTTGCGTTATCGTGAACCGTCAAATTAAAAGTCCAGAGTTGCCTTTTGTAAAATGCGAAAGCTGCCGTCAGCGATGGTGTTGGCAAACATTGCTGAAGGTCAAAGGTGAAACATTTGATTTGGTTGTTTGATTCTTTCGATAGTTCTTTATCAACGCGCTTTTCGCTATAGGCTTATTCAGCTTCAATATGGGTTGATCTCTTTTATTTTCGATTTCGATTTTCTCCTGTGAGTCTTGTAATAGTTGAAGTTTAATTTTATATTTGTCACACGTGCTGCACATATATCTAGTGTTGTTATCTTTACGTGCATAATGACTTTCGTACATTTTAATAAAATTTTCGTTTTCATTCAAAGTTTTTAAAAAACAAGTTCTACATATCGGAAGCCCTTCGTCATTATATTCGAGGGAATAGTTATAGGTTTCCATTCTGCACTTATGTCCTGTACGTGGGCGATTTGATTTCTTATCTGAAACTGTCATCATAGCAGAAATGAAAGCCGCTAACTACCCATGTTCCAGTATTCATCGAAAATTGATTTTTGCATTTCAAACGAAGATCTGCTATTACATTTTAAACGACAGTTTTCTAATGAAACGCCTTCTTCGATGCTTTTATTTTACCAGTAATTGTAGTGTATTCCTTGCCGCAATTTCGATTTTCCTTCCTTATCCTTTTATCGTTTTTGCTCTTTAGGGAAGTTGTCGCTACATTTGATGTACTGGGACCAACCAGCATGCTTAAATTTGGTTCCGCATCAGTTGTATTATCAGCTAGAATGTTTGATTCTGCTTCTTTTTCAATATGACCGGGAATATAAGATGGATCTGCAATATAATCGTCGTCTGAAAATGGTTCTTCAATAATATTCTCATCCTCTTGCTCTGCAGTGGAGATCATATGAACAACATACTCCAAACAATTATATTTTAATTTTTATTGACTTGTTTAATAAATAAAATTTACCCTTAGAAGTATCAGTTAAAATTTTGTAGTTTTCTTTTTGTTTTTCTGTTACTAATGTAACAAATAGTCTACCCCGGCTAAGTGACATTTCGAAAATTAATTCTTTTTTTTTTTCAAATATATTTTTGAGTAATTAAAGTAAAATATTTTTATTTTAATTAATATTCACAATGAAATAATAAAAATACACATAGAATCAAAAAATATCGAACCTGTTTATGGTGCAACAGTTAAAAAAAATATAATAATATTAATCTTAAGTCTATGCTACGCAACACATTTTTTTCTGTTAAAATCACATAAGTCGACTTATGTGTTTTTATACGATAGAAAAATTTAAAAAATTTTTACGTTGATTATTTTTTTTGGTAATTTTCAAGACGAAATATGTTTATTTTGACTTAGGTGTTTTTGTGAGAAAATGGATATTGAGAATATCATGCGATTGAGTCAATAAAAAAAAAATCGGATTTTTTTGACTTATGTGCTTTTGTCTGCCAGGGTGAGATTTAGTTTTCAAAAAATACTTCTAATCAAAATCCCAAAATTTTAATTGAAATTTGTAAAAAACGCCTAAGACTTATGTTTGCATTTTATTTTAAGTTGTAAGTACTATTTTTGCTCAAAACTGAAATTCATTTTAATTTTCGTTCACTTTTGATTTTTTTTTTGTATTTCATTTAAGTTGATAAGTACCTATTATAATTTTTAAAATTTTCATGAATTAGCTTTTTATTAAATATTTAAAAACTTGCAGTGGTTTTAGTGGTGGTGGATCCCACACTATTACAAAGCACGGGCGTATTATTCTTTTTATTGGTTTTCAAACTTTCCACAAAAAAAAAAAAAAACAATTACATATAAAAACATTTAACAGATAGTTTACTAACAGACAAACATCACATAATACTTCCCTTTTCAAACTAAAAACGCAGAAAAAATTCTAGGAACTTTCTTGGAAATTTTCTCGGGCAACGCTGGGTAACTCCGCTAGTTGTAAAATAAAATAAGGAAAAAAAAATTTTTTTTTAGAAATATTTGCCTTCAATTTAAGCGTACTAAAACTACAATTTGTTTTTTCCGTAATTACAATCATAACTTGCTATGAAAACGTTATATCAAGCTGCGATTCTAAAGTTTATTTTTGTAGTTTTAGTACGCTTAAATTGAAGGCAAATATTTCTAAAAAAAAATTTTTTTTAGTAAAAATATTTTTTTAATGAAAAATAATATATTTTCAAAGAACAACACATATAATCAAATGGCACTAAAATTCACTCTAACGCAATTTAGTTATTATTGCTCATACTTCAAATGTGTAATTATATTTTATATTACTGTAACAAATTTTATAAAAATATGTATATTTTTAAAAATTTTTTGGAGATTTTTGATTAGATACCTTTGAATTTTTTAATTTACGTATTAAAAAATTTTCACCAATAAAAAATTACGCACTTTTTATAAAAAGAAACCCTGTTAAATACAAAAAATATTTGACGTAAAATCGTAGATTAAATCTGAGAAAAGTCTGAAATGGAAACACTCATCTACGATAAAATTCGATTTTGTCCGACGTGTAAACGCTGCCTAAGCATAAATTGGCATATAAAAGTATAATATATACATTCATAAATCGAAATTAAACTTTTTTTACATTCGAGAAGAGTCATTTCTAACTGAGTGATAAATAACTGATAGGTTCAAATTTTGTTTTCTTCCATAAATAATATTTGAATTTTATTTTCAATTAAACTAAGCCATATGATTATGTATGTAACAAATGCAAGCCCTTTATGACACATGTACGTACATTTACATATACTTAGTCAGAGAAAGTGAAATAATAAAAGAAAGAGAAAAAGAAACCAAATTATAAACACAAAAAAAATATAATGAAAATGATGATTGAAAATAATTGAAATTGAATAGTAATAGAAAATGATTGAAATATTATGATAATGATTTGTATTGCACACATTTATTTTGTATTACTTTTTTGTTTTTTTTTTTTGCTTCTTTACACCATAGAAATGTCAATAAATATAGTGAATTTAAAGAGAAACCAAATTTTAACTTTATCAAATATCCATATTCCATTATTAGTACACACACATATGTAAATTTCACCTTAGTTGAATGCAAAGAATATCTATAACCTATATTAACAAGAATACGCACTCCCATTTTACGACAACCTAATTTTTAAGAAATATCAAACCGAGCAAAATATCATTAGTCAAAAGAGGTAAAATTTACATTTACTTATCGTATACCAAATTTATTATGAGAGAGAAAAGGTACAAAACAGATGTTTGCCTTTTGGTTTATACTGTAAAATAATTTTGCGTTCTCATTATTCTCCTTTGGATTTGTTTACGTTTCCTCCCATTATTTATATGAGGCAGGGTGGCAAAAAATGTTAGTTCTAATTTAGTTTGTTCCCTTATACGAGGATTAATTCTGATCTTTTATAATTTTAATATTTTCGTTTTAAACATTATTATTTTCTTATATACCTATTAAAAATATTAAATTATAATTACATTACAATAATATAAAATATTATTAATATTTTTGTCAGTAATAATTTGGAGTTACAAACATTATTATTTTTTATTAATTATATTAGTAAACCTAAATATTTATTATATTGGTATACGATTATAAAATAATACTGAGGACAATATCTATTTACAAATCACAGAATTTAAAGAATATGATAACGCTGTTTTAGTTAGGTCTCCTAAAAATCTTATGCATAGTTGATACAATTTAGAAAATAATATTGTTAAATATTTCAACGAAAATTTTTGTCGAAAATATTTTTCAAAATTATAAACTTTATTTATTTAATTTCAGCCAACTTTTTTTGTTACTCTTTTTTGTTTACTATATTTTTTCTTTTTCTTACACGTAAAATTCTTATTATCGTCTATTTCTGACAATGTTTATCAAATTTGCATATGAATTTGTGTGCAAACAAATGAATACATACATGAGTTCATACTCTTTTTATGGATATACTTTGGTTAAATGGTTATTGAAATGGGTATTTTGTTGAATTGAAGCAAATTGAAACAAACATATAAAGTCCAAGGCAAGTTAATTAAGGCAAATATAATAAGATGAGATTATTTATTTACTATACTGCATGAATCGATCTTTTGTCGATTAAATTTGTTTAATTTTTTTACTTATCTCCGATCACTATAGCATTGATATTTTGAAAAATATTTTCATTTGAAGTTTGAAAAAGGTGTAAAATAAATGTGAAAAATATTTATTGCAAAGATAGATTTTTATATAATAAATACAAGTCATTTATTACAGATTTTTAACTTGAAAAAATTCAGGTGAGTAAATTAGAGTTTGTAAAATGTAATTGTGTTTGAATTAGTAGTATAACGTCAGAAATTGATCCAGTTTGCTTCTAAGAACAAAAACCGTCTAAAGGCGGTTCCATGCATTCTTCACTAAAAAAATGCGACGACTTTAAAAAAATTATTTGGAAAAAGCAATCTTTGCAAGTTCATGTCTTAGAATTATCCTTTCAAAAGCCTGAACAACCCCAGGAATTAATATCTTTAAAAACTCCGTATGATTTTTTCAAGTATTTTGTTACAGACAATTTTTTGAAAGAAATCGCAAAACAGAGTAACCTTTATGCTCATCAGTTGGATATCACAACAACATTTTCCTGCGAAGCTGAAGAACTTGAAAAATTTATAGGTATATTATTTTTTATGTCAATTTACCGTTATCCAAATTTTCGAAAATATTGGGGAGAATATAGCCACGAAGGAATTAGAAATGACCGTCAATCGGTTCGAAATGATTCGAAAATATCTTCATTTTCGAGATAATACAGTGCATCGCGAAAAAAAAGCTCAAGATTATGACCGTCTATATAGTATTCGCACTTTAATTATTCACTTCAATGAAAGGCTCGGAAGCATACCAATGATTCAACGTTTAAGTGTGGATGAACAAATGTGTGCGACTAAGATGTCCAAAAAACCTACATATATAAAACAATATATGCCTAACAAGCCTCACAAATGGGGATTTAAGATTTTTTCTTTATGTGATACTAATGGTTTTTGTTATTCTTTTATTAAATTTATTCCGGAGCTGCTGATAATGTTGTACCAGAAGATGCATCTGACTTAGGAGCTGCTTCCAGTGTCGTTGTACGTTTAGCCAACAATATTCCAAACTGGCAGAATTATGTATTATATTTCGATAATTTCTACACTTTCTTGGACCTTCTTCTTGTGTATTTACGGAGTCGTGGAATTTATTCTTTGGGTACATTACGCGCAAATCGTATTCCAAACTGTAAGTTATCTTCAGATGAGGATTTGAAAAAAAACAAAACTCCTCGTGGGTATTCTGAAGAATTTGTTGGAAGGGCTTTTGGAATCGACATTTCAACTGTATTATGGACGGATACTAAAGGAGTACGCTTGGCATCTACTTATGCAAGAATTGTACCATTTCGCAGTCGCTATGCGCAACCTGTGCAAAAATCTAAACTTTGGAATCGAACATCAAAAGCCTACGAAGAAGTTGATTGTCCAAACGTTATAAAATAATATAACCGCCACATGATGGGCGGGGTTGATTTGATGGATAATTTACTTGGGAGATATAAGATTCACATGAAAACAAAAAAATGGACCAATAGACTTTTTTTTATCATATGTTAGATCTGGCTATGATTAATGCTTATGTTTTATATAATCGTCATTATCCAGAAAAATTTCAGAAAATCGAATTACCAGAATTTCGAGAAATGGTAGCGAAAAGTATGGTCCAAAGAAGCAGTCTTGACCGAAAAAAAGTAGGTAGGCCAAGTTCAATGAATTTTGAAGAACCCAAACGGAAGATTAAAAGTTTATATTTACCACCAGATAACGTTAGATATGACCAAACCGCTCATTGGTGTGTTTTTCGAGATCGAAGTGAAAAACAAAAGTGCCGGAATGGTAACTGCAAATCAGTAACTCAATCATACTGTCAAAAATGCAACATTCCTCTTTGCAATTCTTCAGCAAAGCAATGTTTTCTTACATTTCATACATAATAACTATAGTTTTACAAATTTACTTTTACAAATAATACTTTTTCAATAAAAAATCAATAAGAAATCAAATTATTTGGCTAAAATTATTTTTCTAAATATTTGTTTATTTTTCACAGAAACAGTATACTAAATGTATAGATCCGCCAAAAGGCGGAGTTTATCTTTTGATCTCTGTAGCCAACACCGATAACGCAACATAAGAACTAATGACATTATTGTGTTTTACGCACCCAAATTACTCTAGATCACAATTTCAAAAAGAAAATAAAAATTGTGTGTATTAGAGGGATTACTTAGTTCATCTAAGTACAATGATGTATTGCAGATGTATCACAATTATTCACATCTAACACACGATTATTGTCAGTAAAAATATCCATTATTTATATTTATATTGTTCATATCCATAACTTACTGAAACAGTAGTTTTTTTTTTTATATCAAATAGGTATTTTCTTTAACCCTATAAAAATAATCAGATTCCTTATAATATTTATACCATACCTTTTAAGAAAACTAATACTTTAAACATTTTTGGATTAATACGACACATTACAACAAATCGTATTAACTTTGTTCTAGAGGCATATCTCATTAAATTAAAGTTTGTCTAATTAAAAATTTTATAGGATGTTTTTCTCTTAATTAAAAAAATTTATAGGATGTGTACCAAATAGACCAATGTAAATAAAAACAAACAATAATTTATTGATATCGCATAAAAATTTAAAAAATTTACAATAAGATTGTTTTACATAATATAATATATTCATTGTATTTTATAAATCTTATATATATTACATAAGGAAGGCCATCTGGGAATATCTTATATTATAATACACAAGATGAACGACGTGGTGAGTAAAAAAGCAAAAATAAATTGAATAGTAAATTATTTACAC
This sequence comes from Argyra leucocephala, assembly GCA_963942445.1. Lineage (NCBI taxonomy): Eukaryota > Metazoa > Arthropoda > Insecta > Diptera > Dolichopodidae > Argyra > Argyra leucocephala. Next base: position 15,834,211 of record OZ012679.1, on the reverse strand, counting down.
CACAAAAATATTAAAATTTTAACAAGTTCTTTGTGCTGAATACTTGTGCTTCTACTGAAATGTTTTATTTCAAATATTTAAACCAAAAAGTGACGGTTATTTCCAAGTTGAGCGCCATCTATACTCTAAAAGAAATTTCAATTACAGGCAATTTTTAAAAAGGCTTCATAAAAATTCTGTCATTTTAAATAAACACACAAACTTATAGAAAAAAGTACAAAAACAAAAACACAAAAAAAAATTGAAAATAAAACAGAAAAACAAAAATCAGAGCAGATCATACTCTTGAAAAATGATATAATAAATGTTGGTTCGTTTGTTCCTGTTATCATTAAAAAAAAATATGCAGTAAAACACGGTTATAGTCATTCGCTAAATTTCACAAATATTTCTGACTATAACTGTTTTGTGAATATAGGCGTAGTCAGGCAAATTCAATAAAATATCTTTCGTATAACAATTTTAAACTTTTTTTTTATTCATAAATAGCAATTCTGTTATGTAATCACAAAATATACATATTTGTAATAAAGAACAATAAAAGACAATACATAAATCAGTTTTTTAATCAAATATTTCACTTTTGCCTAATTTTTTTGTTTTTGATAATCAGATTTGTTTTTAGTGATATGTTTAGATTTATGGAATAAAAGTCGAATTTCCTTTCACTAATCATTTGTATTTATTTTGCAAATATCGATATTTCGGAAGCAACTTACTTCCTTCATCAGTGCTTTGCGACTAATTAATATTTACACTAATCCTTACATATAATTATATAATTTGAACCCTCAATAATATGCTCATTGTGTTAACAATAGTAATTCCTTAATAGTGCTACCTAATCTATAGTGTTTTATTTATTAAATTTTTTTTTTTTTTTTTTTTTTTTTTTTTTTTTTTGTATATTTATTGCATTTAAACTAGTCTTACGCAATAACCCTAATTCTAGTATTTATGATCTTAATTCTACCTGAACCTGATTTTTTAATTTTAAAGTAATCTAAATAATGGCGAGAATCCACTACCTACATCATTATTAAGTCTGTTGTTAACAGGTTCTCTAGATATTGCCAGGCTTTCATACATATCTAGTTTATTATTTTTGTTTACCTCTTTTATTAATTTTAAACTATTCTTATTTATATGATGTTCTTCTTCAACTATATGTTGCGCTACAGCTGACCTAAAATTCGTGTAGTTTCTTTTCCTCGCCAATTGTGCTTCCCTCATATGTTCCTGGAATCTAACTGTAATTAACCTCTTGGATTGTCCTATGTAAGTTTTTGTGCAATCTTGGCATGATATTTTGTATATACCATTTACTTCTTCTATGCTTTTCTTATCTTTAGCAGATCCTAACAAATTACATAATTTGAGATTTCTGCTAGTAGTGACTACATTTAAGTTGTATTTCTTAAATATATTGCTAAATTTTTTTGTGTATGCGGAATGTGCTACACAGATTCGTTTTGGCTTCTCCATATTTTTGTTTTGTTCGAATAAAGTTGAGAGATTTTCCATTTCAGTTCTATGGATCTTCTTCTTTATTATTTTCTCAACATTTTCTTTCATAAATCCATTTACTTCTGCTGTGTCCTCAATATATAATTTTTCCTTTTTGAAGTTTTCTTCTGATAAAGGTGTGGTCAGTAGTCTGTTAATCATTGTATGATATGCTGCCATCTTTTGTCCATGGGGGTGGTTTGAATCGGAAGTGATAGTTCTTTTAGTTGTCGTAATTTTCCTATAGATATCAAAATTTATTTTTCCTTCCCTTCTAATTAATTTGATATCTAGGAACGGAATTTCGCCATTTTTTTCATTTTCCATTGTGAAAGTTATGTTGTTATGGATGTTATTGAGTTTAACAAGTAAACTTTCCATTTTGGTTTTTTCCCCTACTGCGATAATATCATCTATATATCGCATCCAGATCCTGGGCATAATTCATTCTTTTACTATCCTTTCTTCTATAAAATTCATGAAGATTTCGCTCAATATAGGGGATAGTGGATTTCCCATAGCTGTGCCTTTTGTGGTTTTGTAATACTTCCCTATAAACATGAAATAGTTTTCATTCATACAAAGGGCTGCCAATTTTATGTAGCATTTGGTTTTTTGTTTCCATTCCCTCGAATCATCCATTTTGTTGAGCCATTCCTCTAGTTTTATAATGGCTTCTTTAACTGGTATGCTAGGGAAAAGTGATTTGACATCAAATGATACTAGCTCTTCACTTTCCCCTATTTCGGTATCCTTTATTGCTTCGATCAGTTCAGCTGTATTTTTTATAGCTCTTGTGCTCATTTCTCTTTCTAGGTTTTTGAACTCTGCTACTAACCATTTTGCTATGTTGTATGTTGGTGAGTTGGAATCTGCAATTATTTCCCTCATTTCATTTCCATCTTTGTGAATTTTTGGTTGGCATCTAATTCTAGGCAATGAAGGGTTCGGCATTCTTAAGTTTGTTATCTTTTCTATGCTACCCTTACATTCTTTTAGAAATTTTTCTACTCTTCTTACTGAATCTGGCAAGGGATTTTTTCTAAGTTCGAAAAAGTTCCCGGATTTAAGTTTTTCTTTTACCAGATTTTCATACTCCTCTTTATCCTTAATGACTATTTTGTTTCCTTTGTCTGCTTTTAAGTAATGAACTGGTTTTTCTTTTAGAGATTTCAATATTTGTTGTTCTTTACAAGTTTTCCTATCTGTTGTTTGACATTCACTTTTGATGATCTTTTTAATTTCTCCCCTAATGTCATTTTTGCATTCTTCATTCAAATATTTTATATTTGATTCAATGTCTACAATTATCTCTTCCCGGGGAACTCTACTTTTTAAAGCGTAGTTTAAACCTTTATTTAAAAGGTGCATTTCTTCTACAGAGAAGACTGCCTTAGATTGATTCACTACAAAGTTCGGTATTATTTTAAATTTTGATGTTTGTGTTTTGTTCTGGGTATCGTTGATTCCTTTTAGCTTGTTTAGTTTCTTAATTAACATTTTCCTTTTTCTATCATTTTCACATTCGTAACCTCTTGCGATTTTAAAAATTGTTGATTCTATGTTACCTCCTATGTTTTATTGAAAAAATTGGTGTTATATTTTAATGTGACTATAAACGACATCGATTGTATGAACTTATGAAGTTCATTACTTTCTTTCGAACAAATTGTTGACTATTGCTATAACAGAATTGTGTTTACAAACGTTTTTGACAATAAACGAATTAAAAAGCATCGAACTGCTACGTTGACAGTAATGGGATTTTAAAATGTTAGTTAAATTGAAATTAGTATTAATTTCGTCATAAAGTATTAAGTATTACACTTTAATTTCAATGAAAAGTATATATATTCAATAATCAAGTGATTTAGAAATCAACTACAAATATTTCTTTTTATATAAAATTATATTTGAAAGAACTACTTCTGTGTAATTGCACAGGGTATTCACTAGTACATATTATATTATTCAAATTGTTTTGTTTAATTTTGTATTTTTCATTACATAAGATTTTCTATTGATTAAAATTATTATTTCATTCGAAATTCATATAATATTAAATTAATCCATTTCACTTATTCAAATGTCACGTTCTAAAAGTTAACACAAGTCTTACTTACATATTATATTTTTTTTCGGATATGAACATCTGGACAATAATAATTGTTTTTTGTTTTTATTTCAATTAAAATTTTACCTTTACTTTTGTTATTTTATTATTTTAATGTTTTTTTTTGTTTTTTATTATAATAAATTTATTTTTTACGATGAACATGAGACTAATAATTTGCTTGCTACCATATTATTCTCATACTTATACTCATATACAATTTATAATATTCGAAAGTTTTTTTTTTTTTTTTTTTTTTTTTAAATTGAAAATCTGAGCCTTTTCTTTTATAAATTTTCCATTTATAACAAATTCTAATCCCGTTTTTCTATATACAATTTCAATTGAAATATCTATAATAATAATATAACAACTACTGTGTAGAATAATTTAACTGTAAAAATATTATAAAGAATATTGCCATTCTCTATAAATATGTATTATTCTATCATAATAATATTATTATTGTATGAAAACTGAAAACATGTGGTAATGGAAAGGAAATGAATTATCGATAAATAGAAAAAGATCTCAATAAATTTAATTTAAAAAAAAAAAAATATATATTCTTTTTTTTTTTGGCAAATGAAATGTATATGAAATTATTTTCAATTCATTTCATTGGATTTTTTATTTTTTTTTTTTGAATTATTAAAGAATTATTATATGAAATCATTTATTTTGTGAATAAGAGAGAGAAATGAAAGAGATGAGAGATAATAAAAAAAAAAATATAAAATGAGTGGAGAGTTGAAAATAATTTTATTACAAGATTAAAATTTTCTTTAAAACTACTGATTTTCATCTTTAATTTACGCATACATTGACAATTTTTGTGGGTTTTTTTTTGCTATACAATAAATTATTATAGCTGAAGGTGGTGAAATTTTATAATTGAAAAATTATCTGATAAGTAACGTTAATAATTTGTGATTACGATTATATTGTGGACTTCGTAAGAGTTGTTGTAAGAATAATTATGTTGCAGAGAGAAGAGTTTCATAAAGAGTTTCATAATTATTTAAAATTAATTTATTTCACTTCTGATTAAACCGTTTAGATAAAAACATAGTTAGGGTTAATATAAAATCAAAATTAGCAGGAAATCATATTAAATAAATTTTTGTTATTCTTTTGTAATAAATTTTTGTTATTTTATTATAGATCTTTTTTCTGTTGATGAAATATTAAATTTAACTAATGAATTATTGAATAAATTAAGTAATTGTAAAAATAAGGCTGAACAATTTTCGGTTATAACTGAACTTTCGGTTAAATACTTATATTCAAAATGAATGTTAGTAATAAACTAAATATTTTAACATGGAATGCTAGATCTATTCAGAACAAAAACCATGAATTGTTCAATTTTATGTTACAAAATGGTATTCATGTTGGCTTGATATGTGAAACATGCCTTAACAATAATATTATCCTAAAAAACTCGAACTTTAATATATATAGGAAAGATCGTCTTACAACAAGTGGTGGGGGTGTAGCAATAATTATTAGAAAAGATATTAAGCATAAGCTAATTGAACCTTTAAAGTTGGATTTAATAGAAAATATTGGTATAGAGGTAACCTTAAATGATAACAAGAAAATTAAACTTTTTTCTGTCTATTTTTCCGGCACTAAAAATTACATAAGTAGCCTGAACGTAAGAAATCTAAATAAAAATGACTTCAAAAAAGATCTACTAAAAATTTCAAGAACTACAGGTGACTTCATTATAGGAGGCGATATAAATTGCAGGCACAGAATGTGGAGATGTGCCCGGGCTAATAGTTGGGGAAATATTTTATATCAGTTATTACTAAGTGATAGGTTCACATTATTATATCCTTTTGACCATACCTATATTCCTTACAATAGTAATTCACTACCTTCTACACTAGATATATTTTTAACTAACATACCAGAATATTGCTTCCAACCTATTACAATTAATGATCTGTCATCTGACCACTTGCCGGTTACTTTAAACGTTAGCAAACAAACTATATCACATGATCGTACTTATTTGGATTTTAACAATGCAAATTGGTATCTGTATCAGAAGTTTCTGAAAAGGGAATTAAATACCAATAATAATGATTCTGTTGACTATTGTTACCAAATAGACAATATGATATCTAATTTAAACAACAAAATTAAAAGAGCAACTGAATTGGCTGTACCAATGAAAATAGTCAAGCAATTCACCGAAAAATTACCTGACTATATAATAAATATAATCAGGCATAGAAACACTGTTAGGAGAAAGTGGATGCGTAGTCGTAATGTAATTTTTTATGCTCAATTACAACACTTCAACAATTTTTTAAAACATAAAATAAGTGAGTTTCGAAATATGAAATGGTCTAATACTCTTAAGCACTTGAAAAAATCGTCAAAACCTTTTTGGAAAATTTCAAAAGTTTTAAAAAATAAAAATAAATTTATAGGTACTCTAAAGGATGACAGTAACACATTTTACACGAATATTGATAAAGCAAATGCATTAGCTAAAAATTTTTATAACAAACACGCCATGAAGAACAACACACGCGACCATGATACAAATCTTATGGTGGAGGAATCTGTAAGCAAAATTGATCAAGCTGAAATAGAATTCTTTGAACAAATTGAACTGAAATCTGTCAATGAAATATTTGCCCAATTAAAGACTAAAAAATCTGCAGGTTCAGATCACATATCTAATTTGTGTATCAAAAAATTACCATTAAACGCAAAAAGATATCTAATTTTGTTTTACAATTCTTGTTTAAAACTAGGTTATTTCCCGAATATATGGAAAGAAGCTCATATTATTCCGATTCTTAAGCCTGGAAAACCGATGGAGGAATTAAGTAATTTTCGGCCTATCAGCTTACTATGCAGTTTCTCAAAAATATTTGAAAAACTCATAAAAATTAGACTGGAAAAGTTTATTTCAGCTAAAAATATTCTTCCAAACTAGCAGTTTGGATTTAGGGTAAAGCATAGTACCATTCACACTCTTCTACGTGTCAAAAATTACATTAAATCCAAGTTAGAAGAACGCAAATCTATTGGCCTAGTAGCGCTTGACATAAATTCCGCCTTTGACACTGTGTGGCACTCTGGCTTGCTTCATAAATTAGAAGTGTATAAATTTCCCATATATTTAATTAAAATCATACAAAACTTTCTTCATCAAAGAGTATTTCGTGTGATATTGAATAATACATGCTCCAATTTGTATGAAATTAAAGCAGGAGTTCCACAAGGTTCGATACTTGGCCCAATTTTGTACAACACTTACACTGCAGATATCCCTAGGCTAGAGTTTACAAAAATATCAGTATTTGCTGATGACACTGCAATTTACTCTGCTGGCACTAATCCCAATGACATATTAACAAACCTACCAAATTCACTCAATAAGCTCTCTAGTTATTATGCAAAATGGAGAGTAAAAATTAATGCTTCCAAAACAGTATCAATTTATTTTACGAAAAAAAGGAAAGCCTCTCTTTTACCTTCTATACCATTAAAACTGCAAAATGACGAAATTAACTGGGCCGATACTATTAAATACCTAGGCATTACCTTAGATAAAAGGCTAACCTTTCAAAAGCAAACTTCTTACACTATTGATAAAATTAACAAATGTACTCGCATGTTGTATCCCCTTATTAACAGAAAATCAATCTTATCCACAGAAAACAAATTGATACTTATTAAGGTAATTTTTCAACCAATAATGTTATATGCGGCACCAGTCTGGGGAGATTGTGCAGCTAGTCATACCAAAAAATTGCAAATTGCACAAAATAAACTTTTGAAACTTGTATTCAATCTTCCCAGATGGTATTCAACCAAAAAGCTGCATGATAAAGCCAGCATGAATACAATTTTAGAAAAAATAAGTTATTTAACTGTAAAGTTCCACTCGGAACTGTTCATGTCAGAAAATCCTCTGATCAGAAATTTAAATTAAGTTAAAAAAAAATTAGGCTAGTTTAGTTCGTACGTATAGATTTTACTATAGATAGGTTTTACTGTTTAAGTTAGCGTTAAGTTTTACAAAACAAAAATTCAAAAAGGTTTTTCATCTCCAATTTTCCTTTAAATTTATAGTATTAAACTCGAAAACTTCTAAATAAAAATAAAAAAATACAAATCAACTGTAGTAAAGCTAAATTATATATCTGTATCTAAGTAAATAGTTTTAAAAGAATTAATTGTACAATATATGGAGCATAATAAATAAATTTTATTTTTACATCATCAGAATATACTTATTCTATCTGGATTGGAAGATTTGAATAAAAATTCAGAAAAATTCGGTTAGATTTTGCTGTCGCCAATTTAATTGACAGGTTAATGTCATTGGCTACACCTACATTACAAAATTTATTGATATTCAAACTCTTAAATCTAGGCGTAGCTAATATTTATTTATATATTCGAAGTTCAAATAGATGAAACGGAAATCTCGCATGTCACTCTAACAGAAATTAAACAAATATGCAGGCACAACCTGAGCGTCAAAAAAGCACCAGGTTACTATCTCATCAATGGACAAATCATGCGGGAACTATCAGATCTAGCTTTGTTAAAGCTACAACATATATTTAATGCATGTTTTAAGTTCACATATGTTCCGAGACAATGGAAAATTGCAGAAGTAATATTAATACCGAAGCAAGGAAAACCGCCTTCAGAGGTAACATCATATCGTCCAATATCGTTTTTTAAATATTTGAGAAACTGCTCCTCAAAAGACTTGCCCCGATTATTGAAGAAAGAGATCTGATCCCGAACCATCAATTTGGATTCAGAAACAAACATTCTACAATTGATCAAGTGCATCGGATCACAAAATATAGTGGAAAAAGGGTTCGAAGAAAAAAAAGTCTGATCAGGAATCTTCTTAGATGTTGCTCAGGCTTTCGACAAAGTGTGGCACCAAGGCCTTGAATTTAAACTAAATCGTGATTTACCAAGACAATTCTATGAAATATTAAAATCATATATGAACAATAGATGCTTTCGTGTACGTTATGCCAAAGAATATTCAGAAGTAAAAGAAATATCTGCTGAAGTCCCACAGAGAAATGTTCTTGGTCCAATACTTTACCTGCTATATACAAGAGATATTCCACAAATTGACAACATTTTTATGGCTACCTTTGCAGACGACACCACTGCGCATCTTGCAGTTGACGTATCTGTCGAAAACTCCACAGCAAAACTTCAAAATGCAGTGAATAAAATAAGATTATGGACCCAACGATGGCGCATAAAACTTAATGAAAGCAAATCAACTCATATAAATTTTACATATAAAAAGATTGCAACCATTCCTATCTCAATCAATAACAAAATAGTACCATATGCCAATACAGCAAAGTATCTGGGAATGACACTCGATTCTAAGCTAAGATGGAAGGAACATATAAGAAAGAAAAAACATGAGACTCAAAAAATTTTACTGGTTACTTGGGCGTGGTTCTGAGTTATCAGTACAGAACAAAATATTGATATATAAGCAGATATTAAAACCTGTGTGGACGTACGGTATCCAATTATGGGGCTGTGAAAAGAAAACCAACATTGAAATGTTGCAAAAATTTCAAAATAAAGTGCTCCGTGGTATAGTAAATGCACCATGGTACGTACGTAACAAAGATCTCCACCGTGACTTGCACATTGAAACAGTCACGGAAGAGATCAAGAAACATGCAGTCAAACACGAGCAGAGATTGTGATCGAAAATGGCAACAGTTCTTCATATCGACAGCAGTATCCGTCGACTCAAGCGAATGAAACCCCACGAGCTGGTCACTACGTAAAATGGAAAATTCTACGATAATAGTTTCCTTTACGGAAATTATTATTTCAATAATTTTCCTTTGCGAAAAAATCTAAATAATCTTCCCACGCGGAACTATTGCTGTGGCTATCTCCTTAACGGGAAATATCATAGTGATAAAGTTCCTACACGGTAATTATTACAGTGTTAGCGATCTTCCACGGAAACTATCACTATAATAATTTCCTAAACACGCGACCGAAAATTTACGAAAAAAAAAAGTCATTAGTCGATCTTACGTAGATTGGTTATAACGGAAAAAAGATAGGTGGGCTTTAGTGGGTTCGATTTCTACACTATCAAGACGCACACGCGGCTGGAGCTCTTGATGTCCTTCGGGGATTACCTCCTATCTTTCGCAAAAAAAAAAAAAAAAAAAAAAATTATATATTTATACTGTATGTATCCGATATACAATGAAACGATTAGTCTCTACAATTTGTATATTCTAATTAAGTGTATAGAATATGACAACAATACAATAAATATTGCTTAAGTAATGTTTATGATGTTTTATCAGCTAGAATAAGTATCGTCTGTCTATTTTAAATTTAAATAATTTATATGTTGCAATGCACTATGTACGATGTTGTAGGTTTTTATATCTCGAATCTCATAGAACTAATTATGGTTTTTCTGAGCCTATAGTTAACTGTCAACGTCTATTTAATATCTGTTCGTCCGTGATAGATTTTTATTATAGCAGACATTTTTCGCGAGAAAAGTCAACAAATTTATTTTAAATTAATTGTGTTTTGTACTTTTAGTTATTGTCTTAGTTTAAACTGAAATCTGCAAGCGATATTCCCAGTAGAAATAGATTAGCTACTTATTTTGATGTTTGTCACTGTAGTTTAAATATAGTTAACTCTGAACGTTTCTTTAATATCTGTTCGTTCGTGATAGACTTTTATTATAGCAGCAATTGTATGGAACTTTAGTGTTAAACAATATCTGTAAGAGTTAATTAATCAGTGGATGGATAAATAAATAAATAAATGGTTTTAAATACTAGTCATATTGTCTAATTAATGTATCTATACTTCTAGACTAGATCACCTGAAAGCAACTAAGAAAATGGTATATTATTTCCATATAGAAATTAAATTTTTGTTAATAAATGCAAAGCTCAACTACATGTGAAGAAAATCAAACAAGATTTGGAATTGAAATACAACTTGTTATAATGGTTAATTGGGTAGACATCTACGCTTTGGACATATTATAAAAAAAACTCTGATATAAAATCAAATATTAAAGCAAGTATGGACATACACGGTATTCAAGTATGAGATTATGTTAATTAGTAAGCTAAATGTCCCACCCAGCTAAGTCTTACGAAACATTGTTAATGATTCTTGTTATGTTTGCAATGCTGATATTCATTGACATCATTCCTAATCATAGAAGACGAATAAATAACAAACTGCATTTTCTTGAATAGGTAAGCTGGACCAGGTAAAATAAAAAGTCAATGAGGCCTAATCTTGTTTTACTAGTGTCTTTAAGAAATACCCGTAGCTTACTAGAGGTTGAACTACGTTTCATTACTCCATAATGCGGATGGTAAAATCCTGTAGTTGACTAGAAATGGTTTTTAAACTGGTTTACGGGGTTTTATATGTCACATATATTTTTATGACTCGACCAAAATGTATGTAATTGATAAAAGAACGTTTTATTGGAAATTGCGCTACGTACCCCGACTATCACTATTGTCTCGAATGAGTTGATTTTCACAGCATTGCTCATGTCTGGTGACAGCTTGTTTGGGAAAGCGTTGGTTCTTTGTTTAGGGGGTTTTATAGGTCACAGATATTTTTATGACTCTCCAAAACTTAAGTAATTGAGAATGGAAGGTTTTATTGGTAATTGCGCTACGTACCCAGGCTATCACTATTGTCTTGAATGAGTTGATTTTCACAACATTGCTCATGTTCGGTGACGGCTTGTTTGGGAAAGCACTGGTTCTTCTTGTTTGTTTGTTTGTTTTTAATTAGTTGAGCCAAATGAATTTCGGTACGAAAGAATTTGATTTTAGTCGAAGCGAGGTCGTTTGAAGAGTGTGATTGACCCGTCGCGACAGATTCAATTCAAAAATGGTGTGTTGCATTATCATTGGGTTAGCATTAAATTTATTAAATCCATTAATCATAAGTAGGGAATGTAAGTATAGAATCATAAGTAGGGAAATACATAATGGCACCTAGTGTGAAGTTTATGTTAGGTGATACTATAATTGAAGGATAGGTAGGATAAGATGTTGATATTTCATGCCCTCGAACGAATGTGTCAATGTAAATATAATTTCTGGTTAATTCCTTTAGAACAAAAAATATACTTTGAATATTACGATTTGGGTATACTAACGAATGGCTGATATTGTTGGATTTTGTTGAAAGTCCTGCCTGTCTATTATACATTGATTTTTATAATGGAGAGGATATTTACAGAAGGTAAATATGAGGATTTCACTACTGGATTTGTAATGATAGAAACTCCAGGTGCATTAGGATCAATATTCCAGCTGTACAATTTCAATATTTTACTATTATTCTCAATTACTCTGATCAAAGTAGTTTTACCAGTAAAATTTGGTCACTCTGCTTAGTGTAATAGGTTTTAAGATGGTAAAATCATAAACATAAGGGCTTTTTGAAGTTCATAATACAGAATCGGCTCAGCGTTAAAAATTCGGGGTTAAGCTCCACGATTTTATTTCTTTGGATACAGAATTGGAGATTGCTAACCTTTATGTTCGTAGACAAATAATCATCAGTCAGGTTGGAATTCTGGTCAGGACATACATATGTTTAGTTGATTTATTTGTTTTAAAATAATGAAATTTAACAAAATTAGTTAAAAGTGTAGTTTAGTAATAATTTATATATAAAACGAAAATATGGGATTTAAGAACATATGTCGACCTGTCTCCTGTTAATGTAAAGTAGTTTTTCATATTTAACTAGTATATATACCTATAACAGAAAATTTATAAAATACTCGAAAAAACATTTATCTCAACTTTATAATATTATGATAATTTTGTTTTAGTAGATATAGTACTTGATACAGTATATTAGGACTGATATTATGATAATAATTAATTCTACTGAAGTTAGTGACAGTTAATAATGATGAATAATCTTTAATTTTTATGCATTATAAGCCCAATTTGAATTTATATTAAATTCGTTTCAGCATGCATTGGCGTATGACTATTATTTAAAATTTATTCTATAACAACTATCAATACAGATCCTATTAAAAATAACTATTATTTATAACACCAACACATATCACAACAGTCGCCATTAAACCGCCATTTTTTTTTTTTTTTTTGCAATTACAGTAAATATATCTAAAATAATTTTTTAACATTAAATGAAAAAAAATGTTTAATTTAAAAATTTTTCTTTAATAATAAGCCATCAACTTGTTAAGATACAATGTAATATAGATTGTAATCTAGACTGAGGCGGTTATAATTTATGAATTTTTATTACTGTCTGAGTAATTTTAATTTTGCCTATAACTTACACACAGTACTTGTATGTAAATAAATACATACATTCATAATAATTCGACATTACAATAATATGAAATAGTGTCATTGTCGTTCATATATGTAAAAAATTATTATTTATAAATTATAAAATATTTATTATTGTTATATTATATTGTGTAGCTGTTTGTATTACAATATTAATTTATGTATAAGATTTGTATAATATAATATAAAATGTATATAGGTATATGTTACATATTTGAACGACTGTAGTGATCAAAAATGAACTAATGAATGTGTTGTGTTGTATTTCAGATAAATTTGTACAAGTATGAATATCTATACCCAATTAATGTTTAGCGGCCTGGTGTTATGTAGTATTAACGGTTATAAAATACATAACCTAATTATAAATTTAACTACAAATTACAAATTAAATATCATGAAATATCTAATGAAATATAATAAACTTATTACAAATAATATTTTCGGTGAATAAGTCTATGTTACATTACTTTTAAAATCTGGGATGTGGATTTATCAACACAGTAGTCGGCTTAATCAAACTACCCCATTATTGTGTAGCCCAGTTTTGGCAATTTTGTTTAAAATTATTTTTAATTCATAACAGCTTAGCTTCTGAACTGCTTTTGTAATATTCCACTCTTTTACTACGAACCTACGAGCATCTCATATAGATAAATAAAGTTTGACCGTCATTCCACATAGTTGTTGGAATGGAATGTTATTTTTCAACATAATTCAGTAATGAAAAAGCCAAAGTAAATTTTTGTAATAATAAATTTATTTTAGGAGGTTTGTTTAATTTAAACCGTTATGGTTCAATGTCTTTAAAGCCAAAACGTCTTGAAAATATTCTTTCAATCTTTACTATTTGTTCAGATTTTTTATTTCAAATGAATGGAAACAATTGACCAACAACAATTGACTTGTTTAAGACTCATTATGAATTTTGGCGGCAGAATGTAGAACAAATAATTCACAATTAATCAAAATGGCTTCAAAATCCACTGAAATTTCAATGAAAACAGTATTAAGCCAAATTACTTAAAAAAATATCACAAATTATATAAAAAGTAATGAAATTGGAAACATAATCTGAAACATTTGAGAAATATAAAATATGTCATCTCGTCATTGAAAATGGCTAAAACAGATTTATGATATTGGTGGGGTCAAATCAAACACGATGACCGATGACTGAGGATAATTATCAAAAAAGTGAAACATAATTCTGGAGTTAGCAATGACAAGAAGTTGCAGCAAAAAGCTCCCGTCAATAAAATTGAATACGACAAATATAATATGTATGTATTGGTAATTGAAAGTAAACATGGTGGCCGACGATTACGGGGATGATGGCAAAAAAATGAAACATAATTCTGGAAATCGCAATACCAAGAAGTTGCAGCAAAAAGCTCCCGTCAATAAAATTGTATACGACAAATATAATATGTATGTATTGGTAATTTAAAGCAAATATGGTGGCCGACGATTACCAGGATGATAACCAAAAAGGTGAAACATAATAACGGAGCTAGCAATCACAAGAACCTGTTATTTTATAAAAATGTGACAAAGATGCTACAATAAAGAAGAAGACAAAGCAGCAGGAGAAGTGGGTTTCCTAATCGTTTTCGTCAAATTGGATTACAAAGTTATAACAACGAAATTGATATAACTCAAATCGGACAACAATAAATTAAATCTATTGAATCCATTAGATTAAAGGTTATTATAAAAAAATGTAAATGTTGTTTGAACTACTTTGGAAATTAAAATTTGTTTTCCGGAGAATTATTTCCCGTATACAACATTTTGCCATTATTAGGTTAAGAATACCATTATAGGTCTTTGGACTAAAATTTTTCATATTTCAGATATAAATTTTAAAATATCATCTTACAGACATGAATTATATCGATATATAAAAAAATCCTGTCGATTATAGCTCAATTAATATTTTATTTTAAACATCAAAACTCATTTTTGACAATTTTGACAATTGAATGACAATTTTGTCGTATACGACACATTATATCGAATTCGAATAGTCTGATTTATTTATGCAAAATATTTTATCATTTTACCTGTAAAACATTTTTGTCGTATACGACAGGTTATTTTTCGGATTCGAATAGTCTGATTTATTTATGCTAAATATTTTATCATTTTACCTGAAAAACATTTTTGTCATATACGACAGGTTATTTTTTGGATTCGAATAGTCTGATTTATTTATGCAAAGTATCTGGCATTATAAAAACAGTGACTTATAAACTACATGAAATAATATCAAAATAAAGAAATTAACCACAGAAATTGATAAGTGGTAGATATAAAAATTTATTTAGATAGATTGATTGAACACAAAATCCGAGATTGCGGTATTAATCAATGTTTACTTAAGACAATTACATTTTTTTAAAGACTAAAATTTAATAAGAATACATTTTAATGTTTATTTGAACTCCTAGACTCGCACTAACATTAAGTCAAATAACATTAAATTAATATTTCTGCTTTTGTTGAACCACTTCTTCATGTTTGTAACATTATTATGTATTTGCAATGACTCTGGCGAACTGTTCTTGTGTTCTGACTACATTATAGAATATTCACCCTTTGTTCATATTTCATTCTAATCCAATGTCCTTGTTTAGAAAATGTTATATTATTCGTCCATTTTTTAATCACCACTGTACTTACACCATAATATTTGCTACTTGTTTTATATGAGTTATTTGGTGCATTATGACTACTTTAAAGCAATTTATATATCCTTGTATGTTGATTAAAAGAAAAAAAATTTTTTTTATTGCTTTTCGTTTTTTTTTTTGGCAATTTGTATAGAGAAAATCTATTGTTAAAAATAATTTTTATACTATTATATATACATTATTCCTCTCCATTTATTTAAGAAAGTTAAAGTAATAAATATTTGATGAGAGAACATAAAATATAATATAAGATGAAAATATGTAAACATTTACATACATACATACATACATACTGTACATATGTGCAATATTTTGGTAGGAAATATAAAGTTTTTTCTTTTGTTTTTTTTTTCATTTTAAATTTTGAATTTTTCTAAAGAAAATTTCAATTTTGGTTTCATTTCGAAAGTATTTATAAACCACTAAATGAATTGAATTGAATAAGAGATAGAGAGAGAGAGAGTGTGTGCAGAAAAAGATCTATGGTTTGAGACGGTGTCATTTTATGGATATTACGTTTATAGAAAGTGTTCAGAGACTACTAAACAAGAGGAAAAATTTATTGAAATAAAAAAAACAAATTTATAAAAATTATTATTTTTTTGCGACGCAAAGAATTTTAAACTCTAATAAAATTAGATCTTAGACTCTGAATGAGTGAAAGAAAGCGATTTGTATTTTCTTCTTCCTCTCGATTAATAGCATTAAATTCGTTGTTATTTTACACTGCTCTTTTATTGTTGGTTTTAAGTTTGACTTTCTTTTCACTGGCAACATTAAGATTGCATCCACCGCGTCGGTGGTCATTCTGGTATAGTTGGTTATTATACTTTTTATAGATTGATAAATTATTTTTGGGGGGTCCTTTCTGCACTCATTTTACTTATGTGGTATTTTATTAAGTTTTTCCTATCTCTTTGTCATCGAATTTGATATCAGGTGATTTTCTTACCCTCAGAACAGGCATAGTACCATCACTATTTTGTGAAATATCTAAACACCACTTGTATTTTCCCAATTTTTGGTTTTCTACTTATGTGTCTGCTCTGATTATCCTATTCCCACACTACAGGGTTAGTGACATAAATTCATTCTGAGATGTCTGCACTACACTAGACTATTCGGATTTAATCAAGTTATTGTGTGCTTTAAGTTTGATTTTCTTTTCACTGGCAACATTAAGATTGCATCCATCCCGTCGGTGGTCATTCTGGTATAGTCGACGACTACTTACTATAGATTGATAAGCTATTTTTAGGGGTCATTTCAGGCTTAGTGCCATAAATTCGTTCTGAGATGTCTTCACTACACTACACCAAACGGATTTAATCAAGCTTAGATATTTAACTTTTTTTTAAACTGTGTATTTGACACGCCTAAAAGGGGTTTATTTAAGTAACAGAAATTTTATTGTCAAAACAACAAAGTAACAAACAAAAATTTTATATTTTAGGTGATTGCATTTGAAATAATTGTTACCTCAGTTTCGTAGGCTTAAATTGTTAATTGTTATTATCCCTCTTTTGTGTTACAGTTATTTTGTAAGTTAATATTAAAACCATTACTATAATATTAAATTTATTATTGTCTTTCGGTCTTGTGAGTCCATGCGAGTACACAGAAGCTCAACTGTGTATCTCCATCCAATTTGGATGAACATGATTGCTTCCACTTAAGTACGACATGAATAAAAATGTTCTATCTTAAAATTGCGTTTTTGTTATGGGGAGTTCTATGTAAACGCAAACTCTTCTGATCTACTGTACTTTCCCACTGGCTGTTTTGGAATTGCTTTTATGGCTTCAATGTCTATTTTTGAAAATACATATGTCTTTTTCTAGCTATATAGAATCGCAAACAAATAGAATATGAGAGTAGGATTCTTCTTCTTCTAAGCAGAATCTGCACCCTTTCTGTGTTCGGCGTACCAATCTTGAACAAATGTTTTTTAAATAAACCATGTCAGTGTTTTGATATTGGATTTAGCCTCCTTGATTACCACTGACTTAATCGGTGAATATTGAATTTCAAAAAAAACCTTAGACTACGTAGGTATTTGGCAACTATCCCATATTTTTTGGGTTTCTGTAGTTTCTCAATTTGGGGTATTGTAGATAGACGGATTGTAGGTAGGCATTTGAACGAGCAATTTTTGGCATACTTTGGTCTGTTCTATTTCCGACCACCATACAATTGACACTTAAGATACTATACATAAGTCTTATTATAGATTTCTATAGCCACACAGTCATCCCCGGAGATAATGTCAATGTTTTGGAAAACATATTTTGTATTCAAACAAAATACCAAGTTAACTTTTTTGTTTATGTAATTTATATGAGGATTTCATGAAAAAAAACCCATGTAAGAATATTTAATTAGAAACCATATTTAATTTTCACATTTTTCATATCATAAATAGGCTAAAATAGAAGAATAATATTATTTAAAATTATTTTTATTTTTGATTTAATAATACCCCTTCATATAGAAGCTGTATATTGCTCGTGGAAGATCGACTTCCTCTTCTTTCTGTCTATCTTTCTGCCTATCCTAACAGTATCAAATCCACGCGTTTTGATTATTTATAATATGTGTTATCGACAGCCCCCGATCGTATAAATATATATCGTCGGTGTTCGGGCAAAAGTGACCAAATGCCATTTTGGCAATGTTTAAGTATTTGGCCCATTTAGGCCCATTATTTTGCTCACAAAACCTTAAAGTCGAAAACGGTACTAAAATCTTGCAGCACATTTGAATTACGGTGAAAATTGACTAAAGATCTTGATCATTTTTGCCTGTAATGTTTTTGTCAATAATTCACGTTTCAGCTTGCAAAAATTTTTAAATAAAGGATCAATTTGGTCACTTTTTGTTGTACTTATTTTTTCTTTTTATTCGTTCGTATTAAACGTTCTTTTTAAAAAATCCTTCAATTAGCCATGGTCTGGTTGAAAATTCAATCGCCCCCCCTGGTATATACCAAAATCAAGATAAACGAAGAAGCTATACACCTGTGAATAACATTTCAGATGCAGTACTAAATGGTATGGAAAAAACACATTGAAAATTTTCTGTTTATGGAATCACAATACTGCAGAGCTAGTGTCATGTGAAAATATCCACAATTATCTATGTATGATTTATTTAAGAAATCGTTACCAACCCCAACAACATTTAATATTCCAACTGAAATTACTTTTTGGCAGTATACTTTAATACATAATTTTAACATGTCATTTTTTCGACCAAAAAAGATAATATTGTGTCACATGTGAGAAATTTTTGTTTCAAAGAGTTTCCAAAAGTTTTGTTTGTATAACATTTGACTAATTGCGAAAAATGCTACAAATGCCAATCTTAGATGTATTGCAAATTTATTATAGTAGAAAACCCTTAAAATTTCCCTTATGAAGGTGCAGCACCAAATAAAGGTTTTTTCTTCACTTGGATTGAATTAAATTATCAAAGGGGAAGCTGTGAAATCGGCTCAGCTTTATTACAATGGTAAGTAAGTAAATTTCCAGAAGCGATAAGCAAACTTTCCTTATTTTCTGAGACTTGTGGTGGGCTAAACAGGAGTTAATTCATCTTTCATCATCATTCATCATTCAGAATAATTTTTAAAATTTGGGCATTCTTACATGGAGGTTGACCCCATGCACAGTGTCATTGAATGAGCAAACAAGTATGTTACAGTGCATACTATGAATGATTGGATTATTGAATCATTTTTAAAACAGCTCAATCTAATACGGAACGAAAAAATAGGTTTAAGAACTACGGTTTTCTGTTATGATTGACTCAAAGTCCATGGCTAAAACAATTATTCAAAATACATTTTTTTATGAATCTAATTCAGATAATGGTGATGAATGAAAACCATTTTTATAAATTTCAGCAAAAAAATATTACGATGGAATAATTAGAATTAAAATAATTGAATTACTTTTGTTTTTAGTTTTATTTTAGTTGTTTTAGTTATTATTAACTAACATTAGAATTTCTATAATTATAATAATATCAATTTATTGTTTTTTTTATATCTTTATTGCAACAGTTTTATTTCTAAAAAAAACTTTATTTCTAGCAACTATAACTGTTTAACGTGTTATAAATCAAAAATTAACAATCTGACCTTAAATATTAATAAATTTGCTTTAATGACTTTTTCTCGCTCTTCTGAATCATTAATGGTTGATTATACTTTTGAAAATAAATCTTTTGAACGATTCTCATACTTTAAAGACCTTGGCGGTGTACTCTTTGACAATAAATTATGTTTCAAACAACATTTAAATGTCATAATAAATAAATCTAACTCCATGCTAGGCTTCGTCAAAAGATTTTCCAAAGAATTCAACCATACGTCATTAAATCACTTTTTACGTCTCTTGTTCGACCAAATCTTGAGTATGCCAGTCAAGTGTGGTCGCCTCATTACCTTAATCATATCCAAAGAATTGAAGCTACACAAAAAAAAATTTTTGAGATTCGCACTACGTAATTTACACTGGTCAAATCCAGTTATCTTGCCACCTTATAGGAACCGGTTATAAAGTTATTGGATTACATTGGATTATTAACAACAGAACAAACCAATTAAAGATAAAAATGGTGCGCTCATCACAAACTTAGAGGATCAATTAAAGAGATGGAGAGAACATTTCCAAGAACTGAGCAACGAAGAAATTACAAATAATGAAGCAGACATAAGAAACAGAGACAATGCAAATATCCACCCAACTGAGGGACTGCCAATATATCTACTCAATCTCCAAATATAGAAGAAATCAAAGTTACAATCAATATCCTGAAGCACAACAAAGCAACAGGTGAAGATGGAATTCCAGCAGAAATAGTCAAACTGGACCCCAACCTATTCGCAAAAACAATTGAACCCCAGATCAGAAAAGCATGGATAGAAAAGAATATACCACCATCATGGAAGAAAGGAATGATTGTCAAGATATCTAAGAAAGGAGACTTGGCAAATTGCAGCAATTGGAAAGGAATCACGGTTCTTAATACTATTCATAAGATAATAGAAATTATTATAAAGAAAAGATTAGAAGAAGTACTAGAACCAATACCGAAGCTGTGTTGACCAGTCAAATACTTTACGAGTCATAGTTGAACAATCAGTAGAATGGAATGCTCCACTATATCTACTATTCATAGATTTTAAGAATGCATTCGACACAGTCAAGAGATGCGCAATATGGAGAACACTTACAAAGAAGGAAGTTCCTGAAAAAATCATCAACATCATCAAAGCGATGTATAAAGATGCAGAGACAACAGTTCAACACAGAGTTAACATCAGTGATCCATTCTACACCAATATAGGAGTTAGACAAGGATGTCCGCTATCTCCACTTCTCTTCAACACAATACTAGACGATATTCTAAGAAAAGTTTGCACTGCAATAAACGAAATGGGATCTTTTCGGCAACTTAGACGACTTAGGTTACGCAGATGATGTATGCCTCATATCAAGGAATCAAAGAGTTAACATCAGTGATCCATTCTACACCAATATAGGAGTTAGACAAGGATGTCCACTATCTCCACTTCTCTTCAACACAATACTAGACGACATTCTAAGAAAAGTTTGCACTGCAATAAACGAAATGGGATCTTTTCGGCAACTTAGACGACTTAGGTTACGCAGATGATGTATGCCTCATATCAAGGAATCAAAGGGACCTACAGAACAAAGTCAACAGATTACAGGAAGAAGCAAAGAAATCGGGACTGGAATTACATATCGAGAAAACCAAGGCAATGAGGAAAAATAACTGTGATAGTCAGTCAATAACAGTGAGTGGACAACAGATAGAATATGTAGAAGAATTCAACTACCTGGGGAGCATTATAACATCAAGAGCAGGTACAACAGAAGATGTCAACAGCCGTATAAATAAGGCGAGAAGAATATTTGGGAGCAACCAAATATCGAGAACAACAAAGCTAACAATATTCAGAGCATGTGTTAAGTCAACATTAATATATGGATTAAACAGAAGCTACAAGTATTCATCAACAAGTGCTTGAGAATTATATGCAGAATATTCTGGCCGGCAAGAATTAGCAACGAGGATTTATGGATGATAACTGGAGAAGAACCTATCAACAGACAGATAAATAGGAAAAAATGGAAATGGATAGGTCATACACTAAGGAAATCAGAAAGTGATATAGCAAGAAAAGCTCTAGAGTGGAATCCACAAGGACAAAGGAGACCTGACAGACCATACAACACATGGAGACGCACAATCGATCAAGAATTAACAGTCAACAATTATACCTGGGACGATATTAAGGAAGTAGTACTCAACAGAGAGGAATGGAGGTTCACTATCGAAGCCCTATGCTACCACGCGGAGTAATAGGAGAAAAAAAAAAAAATTAACCACAGAAACCGAAGCTTTAGATCGGAAAATATTTTTCGTCCAATATTTCATCGTACCAATTATGGTAAATATGAGCCTGTTAATAGAATGTTTATGTTAATACATAAACAAAAACACCACATCGATTTTACATTAAATACAGAGCCCAACCAAACAAAAAGCTGCACTTACATATATCTTAGAGTTAGTATAAATTTATAATTTTTTAACATTCTTTGGTAATAAATTACAAAAATGTATAAATGTCAATTTTAATATTAAGATCTAGAATAAGATTTAGGTTAAAATTATATTTTGTTTGTTTAATTTTGTACACTTATGTGTGTATATTGTAATATGTTTGTATTAAGCATCAAAAAAATAAATAAATAAATGACAAAAGTTTTTCAGGCACAAATGACCAAAGATAATTTTTCATGAAAAAACACAGATAAACTATAAAATATGTTCTTTAAACTACACTTCATTTTGTTTTGTAATCAAAAATAATTATCCCAATATGTGTGAAATTTTCATAATTTTTTTCAGTTTTAAATAATGTCCAACTTTCAAATATAATTTACTCAAAACTAACTTTTTTCCCTTGGTCACTTTTGATCGAACACCGACAATATTATGAGGCATACATTAGCATTGTTTAATGCTATAAACAGCTAATGCAACATTCCTGTCAAAAGAAATTGAGTAGTGATCATCTCCTAGGAGAATATAGGAGGCTTAATTTTAATAGTAGCATTTTCGGAAAAAAAAATATATATGTAATAAGACAAAACGCATTGCACATTTTATAGAGAAAATAATTTTAATTTCTATAAAAGATAAATTTAAAAAAATAAAAATAATATTTAAAGTTATTTCAAATCCCGCCATAACCAAATCAATTTAATTTCAAATTATTTAAAAAATATTTCAATTGCAAAACAAAATTTCAAATTCATAATATTCTTGTGACTTTAATGTATAGGTCCAAGATTCTTTGTCCCCATCACATATTATTATAATAATATAAAATCTCAGACGAAAATTAATTCAAAATTTATAATCATTTTCTTTGTGGAAAATTTTATTTTATAAAGTAAAATTTACGAGACTCAATTGTTATTTTTTCCAACAAACCTTCATATTGTTACTCTCATAATATTAGAAGAGAAAGTTATATTAACAATCTGAATAAAATTTTATTGCCTAAGGATATTTTCAAAAAATTTTCTAAGAAAGTTGAAAATTTTTAATTAGAATACATTATAAATTTCTATAGATTTTATATTTTCTTTAAAATTTTATGAAAAACAAAAAAAACAAAATAAAAAAAAAAAAAATTAAAATAAATAGAAACAAAATACACAATATAAAAACAGTGAATTTCGTCTCTTTAAATTTTTTTACAATTTAACTCATTCGATGGACTAAAAACTAAGGAAAAATTAATAAAAGAATAAAAAATCAATTTACATGAGTATGGATTTAAAAAAATATAATATAATTAGAATTAGCTCTCAGCTAAGGATTAATCCTAAGTCCTTTTGGAAATTTGTTAACTCCAAACGTAAATCTGATCAATTTCCCGTCACCATGTCCTATAATGATGTTAGTGCTAACTCTCCGAAATCTATTGCACATCTCTTCAAGCTATTTTTCTGTAGTTCTTATTCAGAAAATCTCTTTGAAGTTGATGAAAATAATTTTAATCACATGATAAACCAACCTGAAAACCAAGTTATCTCAATAGATTTCTCTACTCAGAAAATAAAGAGTTATTTGAATAATCTCAACAGTGATGTATTTCCTGGACCTGACAAAGTACCATCTTTAATCTTAAAAAACTGTTCTGAATCTTTTGCGTTACCATTATCCCTTTTATTCAATTGATCGTTTACTTCTGGAATATTTCCACAATATTGGAAAAATTCATTTATTCGCCCTGTTTATAAAAAAGGTGCTAAAAATATGGTCACAAATTACCGTCCAATAGCAAAACTTTCATGCATACCTAAACTTTTCGAATTAATAGTTTTTGATTCAATTTATGATATTTGTTCTAAACATTTATCAATTAATCACCATGGTTTTGTAAAGAAAAAATCTACGGTTACAAATTTAGTTGAGTCTTGCTCACACTTCCTGAACACTATGGAGGCTGGCTTTCAGACTGATGTCATTTACACAGATTTGAGCAAGGCATTCGATTTACTGCCTCATAGTGTTATTTTATTAAAACTTAAAAAACTGGGATTTCCTAAATTTTTTATAATATGGATTAAATCATTTTTATCCAATAGATCTTATAGTGTAATGTTTAGATCAGCTCTTTTTGAATCATTTTCTGCCACCTCTGGTGTACCACAAGGCAGCCATCTAGGTCCCTTACTATTCATTATCTCAATTAATGATGTCAACAATCTCATTAACAATAGTAACGTGATCATATATGCTGATGATATGAAAATTTATAAAAAAATATCTTCATATAATGATTGTACTGTACTACAGAACGATCTTGATTCGTTTTTTAAGTGGTGCGGCTATAATAATCTTCTCCTTAATATTGATAAATGCGCTCTTATTTCCTTTACTCGTAGATTGATTCCAATAATAACTGATTATACTTTTAATTCTAAACTAATCAACCGAGTTTCTCATTTTAAAGACCTTGGCGTACTTTTTGACGATAAACTCACATTTAAACTTCACTTTAATAGCATAATTAACAAGGCAAATTCTATGTTAGGTTTTATTAAAAGATGGTCTAAGGAATTTGATGATCCATACATTACTAAATCTTTATTCACTACTCTTGTTCGCCCCCACCTTGAGTACGCAAGCCCTGTCTGGTCACCTCACTATTCCACTCATATTAATAGAATTGAATCTATTCAAAAAAATTTTTTGCGATATGCTCTACGTAATCTTCCCTGGTCTAACCCAATAATCCTACCTCCATACATAAATCGTCTGAAGCTTCTTCAGATGAACACATTGCAATCAAGAAGGGTTGTTGCAGATATCTTATTCATATCCCAAGTATACAATGGTGAAATTGATTCCAAAATTATAAAAGATCAGATTAACTCGTACATTAACACCACTACGCGTTTTCGTATAGATTATCTTTTTAATCTTCCTTTCCATAGAACTAATTATGGTAAATTTGAGCCAATTAATAGAATGTTAATGGCAGTTAATCAATACAAAAACAGTGTTGACTTTTCTTTGAACAAAACCAGTTTAAAGAAAACCTTGTTTCACTTGCTTCCTTAGTCCTCCTAATTAATCTTATTTTTCCGCTATTAATATTAACTAATTTGTAGTGTTATAATTAACTTTTAATACTTTTAATAACTTTACATCTTCTCTTTTTTTTCTGATGAAATTTATTTTATCTAATTTTGTTTTTTGTTTTTTATAAAAACTATGTTGTATTAAATTTCAAAGTAATTTAAACTTTAAATCATAAATCTTATTTGATACATTGTGTTAATTCAAAATTTTAATAATTAAATTGTATTATATTTTGTAAACTGTTTGAACTAAATAGTAAATAAATAAATAAATAAATAAATAAATAAATAAATTATATTTGTCTGTCTCTACAGTTACTTAAATATTTAATGAAAATTATTATTCAGAACAAAAAATCAATGTTAAAGCAAAATAAGAGAATAGAAATGTACAGTTTCTGCAGAACCTATTATTATATATTAGCAATTCAAAATTTAGAAAAAACAGTTATTAATAACATATTTCTGAAATTTCTAATCTAGGTTTGTATACGTAAGTTCAACTGTCTACCTTATATAACTGGCTATCTAGCTAAATGACAACTTATTTACTATTGAGGTTAGGCAAAATGCTGCGTGATATTTTCCTACGATATCTTACATAGCAGAATAAATTATCCCTCTATTTTTTGTCTTTATAATATTCAATGAATGAATTATGATTCTTCTGAGCCTATAGCAAAATATCAGCGCTTGTTTAACACATTGGGTCTCACGCTCAACTGTGAACATAAAAATAAATTTACGTTAAGTCCCAATATATTATCGGTGAGCTTTATTTTAAAAGTAATGAAAAACCTGCATAGCTAAGGAACGTTAAAAGATAATTTTTCTTTCTTAGAGTTAATTTCTAGTTTTTTTTTTTTTTTTTTTTTTTTTATATAATTTACATGAAAAAAGAGAAAAACTAAAAAAATTACAATTTTTTCATTATTTATATAAAGTAATTTTATTTTATTTTTTTTTACAAAACAAAAATAAAACAAACATAAAAAAAATTCGAATTTTAGACAAATTAAGACTAAATAGTAGACAATTCAGCGAAGTTCACTGGTGATACACGTGGGACTGAATGTAAGTTTATTTTTGTGTTTACTGGTAAGCAGGGTTTTAAGTACGGTAGATTGATGTTCAGTGCTAATACACCGGGACTTAACGTATTAACAACAGTTTTTCACTTTAATTGACTTCAATTATAGTAGGTACATTTTTAGGAGAAAAATCATCACATTTTTTGATACTTCACAATAATTCTCTTAATTTTATATAATTATAATTTTATTCTACAATTATTTATTCACTGTCATTATTTGAATTTACTACCATTACAATTATAACTATTATTATTATTTTTTATTAATTATACTTATGAATTCTATTTGAACTTTCTTTTCTTACTTTCTTTCTTTGTTTTAAAATTTGTTAAATTTTATTATTATTAATGTTATTTTCTATCTAAAATTATTTTTACATTTTAATTTTTGTTTTCTCTTTCTTTTTTAATCTTTTTATTTTTATTTTTTTTAATTTTATACGATCTATTAATGACTACCGAGTTGATTCAAATAAATAAATAAATAAATACAAATTTCTCCAAATGGTTCTAGAACTAATGCATGCAGGATAGTGATCTTCAAAACTATGATCACAGACATCAAGTACACAGAAAAAAAAGATTAGTCTTTTCATAGAAAGATTAGTTAAAATCATTTAAAGATAGGCATTGATTATTAGCCATCTAATACAATTAGTTGTTTCATTTAATCTTAATTTAACTCATTTTAGGCCACTGTACCAAATTTGGCACAGTCAAATTTAGCCTTATTTCTCTGGTTATACTTATCCCTGGCAATGCTTTAATAATAATTTGTTTTTTGCTACCTATTTAACAAAAAAAATTTGGGGAAGAACCAAATTTAGAGTTTTACTTATATAATTAGAAGGTTTCTTGTTTCATAGTTTTTTAATTTTTTTTTAGTGATCGACTTATAGTAAGAGTGAGAAGTACAAAACCAAATTAAAATTAAGGTATTGTAGTGTAAGTGTCAAAAATAAATTTGAAAATAAATCTTTAAAAACAACAATAAACATTTTGAAATTTTTTTTGGAATTGGTAAGTTTTAGAAAGCGATAAAGTTTAGTGTGCCAATTTTGGTACACTGGCCACATATGAAAAAAAAAAATTAAAAATTATTGTTTGTGTGTAGGCAATTTATAGCAATGGCGAAGAAGTTGTTTTACGGAAAAAATGATTTTCAAGGACTGGAGGAGTTAGTGGATAATTTAATAGGAAACGAACTCACTGAAGTAGATTGTGTCATTGTTCCTCCACCTGTTGATGTTGTAACGGATGAAGAAGATATTGAGGAAAATAATTTGTTTACAAGAGAGCTTCCAAATGATATTCCAGGCACAATAGAAATATTTGTTACAAACGATATAAATGATAGTGACAGTGACAACAGTGATAATGAAGATTTAGCTTCAAAAAGACAAAAACTGCGGAAGAAGAAATTAGACAAATCAGCACCTTTCCAATGGGTAAAAACATTTCCAGAGTATTCAAATTTTACTGACGATATTGGAGATCTCACAGAAAAATTGGAAAAAATTCAATCAGAAATAAGAAAGTTAGCTCCACAAAAAATTTTTGAAAAATTTTTTGATAAAGAAGTTATAGAATCAATTGTGAAACAAACCATTATATATGCTTCGCAAAATAATAACCATAATTTCAAAATCACAAGTGACGAATTAAAAACTTTTCTAGCAATATTATTGTTTACAGGTTACCACCAACTTCCACGCCAAGAAAATTATTGGTCACTTGATGAAGACTTTCGTTCAGAGTTGGTAGCTGGTTGTATGTCTAGAAATCGGTTTAAGGAAATAAAACATTTCTTACATCTAGCAGACAATTCTAAAATCGAGGAATCAAATGATCGAATGTATAAAGTGAGGCCGCTAATGAACATGCTTTGTAAAAAATTTTGCCAGTGGGGATATTTTCATCGAGATTTGTCAATAGACGAGTCAATGGTAAAATATTTTGGACACCATAGTGGAAAACAATTTATAAGGGGAAAACCTATCCGCTTTGGGTTTAAAAACTGGATGTTAGCAAGTAGCACTGGTTATTGTTACAAGTTCGATACTTATTGTGGTAAGAATAAAGTAAATATTGGAAAAGATAAAGTACCCTTAGGAGCGAAAGTTGTTTTAGAATTGATCTCTGAAATAGAAAATCCATCATGCCTCATTTTGTACTTTGATAATTTTTTTTCGGGCTACAGTTTGATGCAAACTTTAAAAGAAAAAGGTTTCAGAGCTACAGGAACTTTAAGGGATAATCGCACAAAAAAATGTCCAATTACTTCAATTAAAGAATTTCAAAAGAAAAACCGAGGCTATTTTGAATATATGTTTTCAAAAAACGATGAAATTTTTGTGGTAAGATGGAATGATAATAAACCATGTACGATTATTACCAATTGCGGCTATATTGAACCAGTAGCAAAAGTTAAAAGATGGTCTTCTTCAGTTAAAGCCAAAGTTGATGTTGATCAACCAGCCATATTTTTAATATTCTTTTGATAAATTAATTAACATAAATACAAAATAACATTAACAACTTCATTTCATACATTAATTTGAAAATACAATTTTTATAGAAACAAGACATTCAGTTTATTAGTAACTGCACTTTAAAGTTTTCATATGCACTACAACTAATACCCCAATTTCTTAGCAATGATTCAACATGGCCATTTTCTTCTACAAAATAAAATAGTATACGTATCTTCATTATTATTCATCTTTTAATTCTTTTTACAGATTTATTAATATGGTTTATTTTTTTTTATTTTAAATTTTCACATCCATCTTTAATTGACAATCAAATTGAACTGAACTGCTTTGGTTTTTTTCATTTCAAATCAAAACTATTTCAATTAAACAAATATTTTGTTTAAAGATTAGTCAAAACAATAAATGTTATTTGTTTGATTTTACTATTCTTTTAGATAAATTTTAAACAAAATTCATTGAAATCAAACAATGTTTCGATAAATCAGTAAATCGTCCGGTAATTATGAATTCATTAAATGTTTTAATGTTTTAACTAATTAAATAATTTGAAATTAACTAATTATTGAATGATTTCTCTTTATATCTCTTTATTTTAAGTCATCTAATTTACATTAGTAAAATCATTTAATTGTATTTTTTTTATTTATTTAAAGATTAGTTAAAACATTAAATATATTAAATAAAATCATATAATTCAATTTCATCTAATTTAAATTAAATGATTTTTCTAATCAATTTTGTTCTGTGTAGTGGATATGCAGCCGAAGAAGACGAAAAAACCCCTAATCTTAATTTTGGTTGATTTTATATCTTCATTAAAGATGTTATTAATACATCTGTGAGTTTTAAAAACTAACCAAAACTAAATCTGTTACTTCCACTCTTTTGAAAACATCTACTCCCATTATTTTGCCTACTCTCAATATTTTCATACCTATTAAAAATACAATTCTATCTGTAGACAACATTTTTTTCTCAGTTACAAAATTTAGATTGACAATTTCTTTAACTTTCATTTTTTATTCTTTATTTTTTCAAATCGAAATTCATTCACATATCTATGATAATAAATAAATCGATAAAAAAAAAACAAAAATAAAAAAAAAATAAATATTTGAAATTTCATTTTTCATACAAACACATACGCATACCAATATACGACGTACTCACCTGCATGATAGGTGTAGAATATTGAAAAGTATATATTAACTGTAATGTGATTTGAGAACGACATAAATAAAACAATAATTTATAAATTTATTATATATATACCTATTATATATATATGTATAAAACTATATATATACTAAAATATACGATACCTCGCAATAATTTCCAATTGTTGTAATGATTTTTCTATCATTATCACTTTCTTCAGAAATTTATAAAAACAAAATCAAAACATGTACAAAATACCTACTTTATTTATTTATCAATAACAAAAAAATTAACTATGTAAAATCTAGAAAAACAAAATATTGAAAAATATTAAGATTGTTAATAATAATGATAAGTAGCTATTTTTTCTGTCATGCTCAATATTTTAAATTTTTTTAAAGCTCAATAAATTGTTCAGAGATTTGAAATATCAAATTGTAGAAATAGAAAGAGAAAGTAAAACAAGAAAATATGAATGAGTTGATAAATAACGGTATAGTTAGTTAATAAACAAACATTCACGAATTAACACGTTAGAAATAGATCATAGATAGTTGATTTTTGGTCCTCTATCATCACAGCCATTTTATACCTCTAAAATTGTAAATCTCTGTATAAAAGCAGTTACGGTTTTCATCCCATAGACTCATCCCATAGATTTGGAGTTATATAAAAAAAATCATATAAAAGTGTCAAGCCGACTTATTATGATTACTCGCAACAAGCCACATTCATATTTGAGTATTTGATATGTAAAAGCTAAAATTAGCAATCAGTTACAAGCATAAATTTCAATCTAATGAAATCTATATGGCTTAGAGCACAGAATTTCAAATCTCAAAAATTGTCTGTGGGTTTATAAGTTTAGTTATCAACAAAATTAGTAAAGCAAATTATCTCTTAACCCTTTATTTCATACGAAGCCAAATATGGCTTTTTGAAATAATCATAAAGTTTTGGTATGAATAATTAAACATTAACAAAACCGAATGATCATTTCAAAAAGTCATATTATAACTTTGTATGAATTAAAGGGTCAATGATATGAAAAACCTATAAGCAAACTTTTTCATTTGGGATCGACTAAAAATAAATTATTAAATAACAATAATATTCTTCTTCTATATGGCATTACATCATGTCTAGAGATTTCAAATTAATCGTTTTTATAATAATCGGTTAGTCGATTATTCTTTTTACCACTAATCGGTTAATCGGTTAATCGGTTCAAAAATGTACAAATGTTCTATTTAAAAAAGGAAGCCTGAAAAAGAGTAGCTACTAAAACAAAAGAATAATTTTATACCACAATTCAAATTTAATCTTTATTGAAGTAAAATTTAAAAAAAAACAAGAGCATTTAAAGTATCAGCATTCAAACGATTTCTAATTTTGGTCATAAAATTTCCGGAAATAGAAAAGACTCGTTCACTATTTGTCGAAGATGGCTGAATAGTCAATAGGACTTAAAAAAACTTTTCCAATTGTTTGATTCTTTGACTAGTTCCTTCTACAATTTTGAAATCTTTTTTGATATTGTACGACTTATTGGGTTTCAGAACCATCAAAAAAGAATCAATAGTTTTTCGTAAGGCTCAAATTTTCCCCAAACCAATGGAAGATTTCGCAAATCCTAATGATACTAAAACCAGGCAAAATATCTGAAGACGTCAAATCATATCGGCCAATCAGTATTCTTCCAGTGTTATCTAAAGTGATGGAAAAACTAATCCTACGACGACTTCAACCAATAGTTGAGCAAAAAAAATTAATCCCGGCACACCAATTTGGCTTCAGGCATAAACATTCCACAGTGGAACAAATACATAGAATTGTAAATAAAATAAATGAAGATTTTGAAAACAAAAATTATTGCTCTGCAGTTTTTCTCGACATAAGCCAGGCATTCGACAAAGTCTGGCACAAAGGAATTCTCTATAAATTAAAACAAAATTTGCCATATCACTACTATGAATTGTTAAAAAGCTATCTGGAAAATCGCTATTATTTTGTCAAACAAAATGAATATTTTACCAGCCTCAAAGAAATTCATTCGGGAGTTCTACAAGGTAGCGTTCTAGGTCCAGTGCTTTACTTGCTATACACTGCCGATTTACCGCAAACAACAAACACAATGATAGCTACATTAGCCGATGATACAGCCATACTTGCATCGCACAAGGATAAGAATATGGCTTCTGGGCTCGTGCAAGAGAGCTTAAACAATATCGAATTATGGTTGAACAAATGGAAGATTAAAGCCAATGAAACTAAGTCTAATCACGTTACGTTCACATTAAGGAGGGGTACATGTCCTACAGTATTTTTAAATAATAATGCTGTTCCTCAAACAGAAAGTGTCAAGTATCTTGGAATGCATCTGGATCGCCGTCTTACCTGGAAAAAGCACATCTACACAAAATGAATCCAAATAAGCACAAATTTCAGGAAATTATATTGGCTTGTCGGTAGAAGGTCTCAAATGACACTGGAAAACAAATTGCTGATATATAGGATGATACTCCAACAAATATGGACTTATGGTATACAATTATGGGGAACAGCCAAAAAAACAAATATTGAAATATTACAACGCTTCCAAAATAAGGTACTGCGAGCTTTAGTTGATGCACCTTGGTTTGTGCCAAATTCCATAATACATAATGATTTGCAAGTGTCGACGGTCCAAGACGAAATTCATCGGCACAGCCAGAAATATCGTGATAGATTAAATAGTCATCCCAATGTAATAGCAAGTACACTTATGAATATTACACAACATACAAGATTACAACGAAATACACCAGGAGATCTGTAGAAATTTCTTGACATTATTATTAATATATTTTTTATTATAAATTAAGAAATTACTTTTATTGGATTGTAATTTCACATGTCTATTATTAACTAAGTCAGTCAAAAACATATTCACTTATTGTATTATTTTTAATTAACATACAGATTGTGAATAAAAAAAACAAAAAAAAAAAAAAAAAAATAGTTTTTTGCATTTTTTTAAATTCAGATTCAGGTTTAGATTCACCATCAGATACTTCTTCAACATTTAATATTTCTTCTTTTGTTATGTTATTTTCTCCAAATGTAAATAATGTTTCGTGTATTTTACTGGCCAATAAAGTTATATCAGATTTCGAAGTATATGACAAAAATTCATTGGTTTGGGATAAGTACAATTTTTCACAAAATACATGAGAGAAATTGGACCCTTATTTCGACGCTCTGCGATACGTCTTTTTAATATTGCAAACAAATTAAGCGACATTTCTGTATTTATATTCTTCAGCTTTTCGAAAATGTACATAAGAACTGCTTCTGCCTTTAATAAATTCATATTATTTTTTCCCAATTCATTTACACCAAGTTCCATGGGTTCAAGAATCATTAGCATTTCTTGTAATATTTTGATGTTTTCATCATTGATTTTGGTGGTACCAGTTTCATCTAATACTTTATTAATGTAATCTTTTACTAAAGCGCTTGATCATTGCAACCTGAGAATTCCATCTGGTTCTACAAACTATAATTGTTAAACTAAAAAATAGAGGAGAGTAAATGGAATTTTCTTCATTAATATAATCGGATATAATCGATAATTTTTTTACGATTAAT
Source organism: Argyra leucocephala (assembly GCA_963942445.1). Lineage (NCBI taxonomy): Eukaryota > Metazoa > Arthropoda > Insecta > Diptera > Dolichopodidae > Argyra > Argyra leucocephala. The sequence continues at coordinate 15,800,427 of OZ012679.1, read as the reverse complement.
CGATTAATCGAATCATTGGAAAATGACCAATTATTGATTAACCGATTAATCGGAATGAAATTTCTACATCATGTCAAAGGCCTTGATATTTCCTTTAAATTTATTTTCCGACTAATCCAATTTTCAATTATAATTATCTTCTCCGGTTATTCACACACATTGTCTTCTGGATATCAACATTAATATTATTCCGTAGTATTTGTTTTTTTCCTTCATCCAACCGAATTCAATTCAAGTAAGAAGTAATATTTTCACAGAATCAAGTTGTGAGCTTGATGTTTAACTCCATCTTTAATGAAGCATATAATGATATTATCTGGGTATTTGTGGTTGAGCGTGTTGATTTTTTTTTCTCTATTATAAGACTACGGACTACAACAATGAACCCTATTGGTCTAAGTGTGTCGGCGTATTGTCAACAGTTATTTCTACCTATGACTATGGATAAAATACAAAAACTGCTTATATCAGAGACTTTGTCATGCATAATCCCATATAACAGTTTATTTGATATGATAATGTAATTTAATATGTCAACTTTGCTTTCATAATAGCATAATTCCATTTTATTTTCAGTGATAACTAAATTGTATTCCAAATCATCTTTTTAAAGAATAATTAAAAAAAATTTGTATAACATCCATGGCGTAAGCGGAACACGAATCCGATACCTTTTGATTAGTAGTTTTACATGACATAATCATTATGACCGTTATTGTGCTCGACGATTGTCATTTTGACGCCAAAGAGCGTTTGTAATCGACTGTCGCCACTATCGGTAGTCTGAACGACGATTGCATAATGACATTTTGGGACATTTGGAAAATTTTATTCTTTAAATGTATACAAGTGAAGCAGGTTGTATTTAAAAACAAAAAAGTGAACAATGATAAAACATAATAGTGAAAAACAATTAAAAAAATAATTAAAATTACCTCAGCGCAGACCCAACCACTTCTCTGGTGTTTTAATTGGCGAACCAAGTTTATTTAGTTCTGCTGCGTACATGGCCCATTTTGGTAACAACGTAGACTTTTTATATTGGCCCTTTGCAATTGAAGGATTACTTTTCATTATATTTACCAATTCGTTATAGCCGCTTTTTATTGCTTCATTATGACCGTTATTGTGCTCGACGATTGTCATTTTGACGCCAAAGAGCGTTTGTAATCGACTGTCGCCACTATCGGTAGTCTGAACGACGATTGCATAATGACATTATGGGACATTTGGAAAATTTTATTCTTTAAATGTATACAAGTGAAGCAGGTTGTATTTAAAAACAAAAAAGTGAACAATGATAAAACATAATAGTGAAAAACAATTAAAAAAATAATTAAAATTACCTCAGCGCAGACCCAACCACTTCTCTGGTGTTTTAATTGGCGAACCAAGTTTATTTAGTTCTGCTGCGTACATGGCTCATTTTGGTAACAACGTAGACTTTTTATATTGGCCCTTTGCAATTGAAGGATTACTTTTCATTATATTTACCAATTCGTTATAGCCGCTTTTTATTGCTGATTTGTTTCCTAGAGAACAGACATTTTTTTTAAAAATATTTGTTTTTAGTTTTTATTTATAAAATATACGTTTTTTTTTTATAAAATTATTTACATTTTTATTTTAAAAGAATATTTATACGAAATAACTAAAAAAAAACCTTAATGGCTACATTAATTATAAACTTTTAAAGGGTTGTCGATCAAGTAAATACAATTGCTTCTAAGAAGCGATTATAATCGATTGTAAGCGTCATAATAGTCGATCAAGCTACCGATGCGCCGCCAGGTGTCGTAAATTTGACGATAAAAAAATTAAGCGTCATTTTGCGTTGATTAGGGTCTGTAAACCATATATGTAGGTTATAGTTATATCGTATCCGACTCCTCTCTATTGGCATTTCCTCACTTGATTAAAACAGACTCAACCGCTGGAATGTTTAGGCCAAAAATTGGTTTGTAGAAGCTATAAGCTCCTCTTTGCAACTCTTGGGTCCAAATTACAAATATTTATGATTATAGATTGCTAATAAATTTTACAAAACCTGTGATCGAACAAAAACAACGTGGAGTATTCCAAATATCAAAAAGGCAAGCAATTTTGGTTGAACTTGATAGATTGTAATCGAAATTAATTTCGAAGGTGCAAGTTATTTGATTATCTATTTACCGACGAGAAACAAATGGGTCTAAAATTTCGTCTACAACTTTTTTGTTTTGCTTGACTCAGACTCAAGGCCTAGGGCTTCCACAAAGTTCTTTCATCTCTTATTTTCGCTTATTTTTGCTTTCCGCTGTCCACCTCTTCCTCTTTTACCCTGCGGATTCTAATCCAATGCTTGCCTTAATATACATATTGTTTCTACGACAATGATTTAATAATATTCAATATTTTAAGATTTTTATCTTTCGAAATATTTTCAATACTCTTAAGAAAGTAAATTTTCAATAATAATAAACAAAATAATTTCGAGAGAAAAAAAACAAACAAATTATTAAAAATATAAATAGAAGAAAATAGGAAAAACAAGAATATTGATACAATTTCTGAAATAGTCTAAACAAACTTTAATACATACATAATAATTGTTACATACTATATGTCTGTACTATTATGTACAGATATAGTACATAATATATTAAGTATTTAAAGTGAATGTATAAAACTCATTCAATTCATTGTCGATCAGTAAACAGCCTTGACTTAAATATTGCAATTTCATAAGAATACTGTTGCTGTTACATTATTTTTTATTTTGTTTTGTTTGTTTTCTTTTTTTTATTTATTTTGAATTGTTATTCTCGAATTTTAATAATTTCAAATAGGTACTGGGTGTTTTCAAAACAACACCATTTTTTTTTTGGACTATTTAAATATTATAAATAATAGACTTCAATCTTTTCAATATTCATCAATGTTGGATGCCAGTTCATAGTGACATTCCAGAAAGCTGCAATTTAATTGAACTTGTTAGAGGTGGTTGTAATAGACTTGGAGTATTTTGGGCATATCTTTAGATACGTGTAAGCTATTACTTCAGAAAAGGGAAATATTGAAATAGAATGGGGACTGTAAATCAGCTAATTTTATTTTGCTCACACATATTTATATGACCATAAAAGGTCCGGCTTAATCTAATATCATTAACAAGAGTAAAATTTAGTACGATGGTAAATATCAAATATACTTAATTGTTCCAATATTTTTTGGGTATTTTGGTGTTTTTTCTAGTAAAAGGAATAACAGTTGGAAAAAGTGTTGGTACATTTTGTATGATTATGTTTTTCTAAATGTGTAAATCGTTGTACCAATATTTTGCCAATTGTATTTACCCGTTGTTAATAAGTATTTGCTTATTCATTGGAATATTCGTTGTAAATTTCATTGGATACTAATTCAGTATTTTTTCCAGTACAAGGAATAGTTGTTGGAAACATTGCTGGTATAATTAATGTGAAAAAATTTTTTTTTTGGGTACGATGTAATTGAAGAGTTTTTGTAGGAAAAGAATACGGTATACTTTTAAAATAAATTTTTTTTATGACGTCATACAGAATTATTTCAAAGGGTATTCGTACCACTACTTTTCTGTATTCATAAAGAAAATTTAGTGGTACTATGTTGGAAAAATTCCTTGTGGTACAAATTCTAAAATAATCCATGTAAACTTGTTAATTTAAATTTGGAAATTTATGTGGTACATTTGGTATTGGAATATATTCGGAAAAATTCCATCTAAAAATCCTTATTTTGAGTTAGGAAATTTACGTGGTACATATTTTGGTACTGGTACAAAAATTCCAAGTTTGGTCCACTGGGTATGGCTTTTATAACCCTATCGATTCCCAAGCGACAAAATGTTACTATATTGATGCATTTTGGTAACGTTTTGGTAACTTCTATACCTTTTCGGTGACTACTACTAAACGGTTAAGAAACAGATTAGCAACTCTTGAATGGTAACATTTTTGTTACATTCAATTCCATTGTTTCTAAAAAGCTACTCTTTTTTTTCCCTTAAAAGTTACTTTCTTGTTTTGTAACTAAACCGATGATTTCCCGTGTCTCTTTAATGTGTTTAAACGGATACCACACATTTTAGACTTTGTGACCAAAATATAACCGAAATGTGTAAAAAATGTGTGATGTTAAAATAATTTTTTTTTCGTTTCTAATTTGTTTAGTAACCGTGTAGTAGCACACATACTAAACTGTTACTATTTTTGTTATTTGATTGATGGTGTTATCTGAACCCAAAAATGTGTGTTATATGTATCGAACGGTGTTTATTTTTTGTTGTCTTTCATTTGTTTACAAACTTTAGTAGAATAGAGTCTAATATAGCAAGTGTTAGCATTTAATTATCAAATAATTGTTTGATCCACAACCAGAACAGAAAAAAATTAAAATGATCAATTTATTAATTAAATTTAATTTAATGATTAAAATTATAAAGAGATCAAAAAAATATAATCATTGTAGTAACTACTACAGGAAAGTGAAAAAACAAATACAATTAATATCTAAGAAGAAAATTAAAGAAGGTGATATTTCATTCGATTGGAATAAATGGTCCATGTTATCAGATATTGCTGGTAATATAAACAGTGTAGCTTTAAAATAAATAAATAAATTAATATTAGATAATAATTGTTTAATTTATTTAATTCAGGATCATCAAGACAAATTTTGGAAATATATGGGATTTTAAATATTTCAAGAAATCGAGGAACGGAATACTAATGCCTAAAGATACAATAAGTATGTGTAATGGGAAATTTTGGTACCATGGCTTAGAAAATAATTTGTAATATTTGTAATAAGTTCGAAAATCATTAATATATAATATTAACTATACAGAAATCCATCTTTATTAAAGTTAAAATTGTTTAAGTATTTTAATTTTATGTAAATGGCTTATAAAATAAATTTTGAAAATTTTTTTTTTTTTTCAAAAACCCTGCTAAAGTGTGTGTTTTATCATGTGCATTTGCCTATATAACTGCATAAGTGAAGTTAAATGCTTATGTTAGAAAAATTTGCAACGATATTTGTTAGTTATTCGGTTTTTTTATTCATAAATTATACTTAATATTATTAATTTTTTTTTATTTGAAAGCGCTTAACATTTGATATAAAATGGCATTCATAAGTAAAATTGGACAAAATTGCAGTCAACTTCTTTCGTTGTAAAACCACAGAATTAGAAACGCATATTAGAAACAAAATTGAAAGAGGCTATATTTTTTGGAGTTAAAAAAAAAGTTTAAGTTTTCTAAACTAAAATTTAACACAAAGCATAAAATAAATATGCTTCATAAAGTTTTTTCGCAAAAGCATGATATAAAAATGTTTATTTAACAATTTCTGGCGATATTCATGGTAAAGTGGCGAATTTAGCACAGGTTCGTTCCTATAAAATTATTTCAATAACATGTAAAATTAAATTTTCAAAGAGGGCCTTTTATTTTTACGAACTGAATTTCAGTCGATAAAGTGGAATTCGTTTATGATTTCAGAATTAGAATTCCAATTAAATCCAAACTCAAATGTTCGTATTTAAAATATTTAGAATATTTTATTTTCATCATCATATATTTTACTTTTTTAATAAAACATAATAAAAAATTAATCATATTTTCCCTCTCACACACATAAAAATGAAATAAAAATACTTATTTTTAAAAGTGAAAAAGAGAAAGAACGATTCTTGAAATTTAATTTAAAATGAACACACTGTTACTAAACGGTTTCCAAACTGTTATACTGCATAAAAAGTATTTTAAAAAAACATTTTAGTAACAATTGTTACTTTGTAGTTACATTTCAGAAGCATTTGTAAGACACACCGTTTCTAATCTGTAACGTACACAACCCCGTATCACCAGTCTCTAAACACTTTAGTATTGGTTAAGAAACGGATAAGAAACTCTGTTACTAAAATGTCACAGGATTACTAAACAGTTTAGAATTGGTGTTTAATGTCTGCCGCTTGGGTTGCATAAGAAATAATGGCATTAATTGACATAAGTATTATGGTTTAAAAGAAAAATATCAAATAGATAGAATCTATCTATTAGATGTCATTAATGGTTCCCATTATATTAATGGGGATACAGAAGAAGATTCAACAATTAAATGTATGAGTTTGAATTATTTATAGTTGATCAAAAATTGATCAAAGTAGGTAATATATAGATAGGTTAGGTAAAAGTGAATGTCCAATGAAAAATCAGAGAAACAACAGAAAGCACCTCAAAATATTTCTACCAAATACAATCAGGATAAAATAGCAAAAATTAAAGTAATTTATTAACATCAAATAATGAACCGTAAACTGCCGTAGACACAATTACTCTTGTATTGCAAAATTATTTACGTGTCGGGTACTTTAAACTATCTTATTTCATATTTTTCCAATATTAGTTGTAGATTTTTGAATTACTCAGTATTAGAAAAATTACCTAAAACAGAATTTCTTGAAATTATATAAACCTACATATATAATATATTAGATAGTTATAATATTACATACATTAAATTTTCACCTTTAAAACGAAAATATAAATAACCTGATTTTTTTTTTTTTTGCGAAAGATGAACAGAATAAAAATGAATAGTAATGGAAGAGAGAAAGAGAAATAAAATATATATATAGATTTTTATTTATTTTTTGAATTTCTATTGTTATTTGTTTTTTTTTTCCTATTTTAACAATTCCATCACATAATCAATATATTACTTTTACTTTAGGTTCAATATTACTGTTATATTTCCTATTATACAATTTTTATATATAAATATAGACAAATATTTATATAATAATAATATAGAAAATGTATACCTATTTCAAGAAATCCATTCTTAAATAGAATAATATGTGTATACAAATAATGTCCTTAAACACATACACTTATTCACATAATATATTACAATAATGTATATCCTAGAAAATATTATAACAAAAAATAAATTGTACCAATTTAAAAAAAAAAAAAAAAAAAAAAAAAAAAAGAGTGAGAAAATACAAAAAAAAAAAATAAATAAAATAAAAACAATAACAAAAAGAAATTGAATTTGATTTTGAAGGAGAAAACAATAATCATCAGAAGTTCGTATTCGATTTTCGTTTTTACCGTTATTCTTTTTTTTTTGTCTTTTTGCTTTTTCTTGTTGCTTATTTTTGTTTTAGTTAATTTTTTTTTTTCTAAATTAAAGAATAAAAAATAAAAATTCTAACGAATGATTGTCTTTTGAAAAATTTCATTTACGTTTTAAGAATGATTTCTAAACTAAGAGCTAACTCAGCTACTAACTTAACTACATTTTTTTTTTTTTTTTTTTTTATGTTTGAGTTTTTCAGTTAGTTGCGTTCAATTTTAAAATGTATAAAATGACAGTAAAATTTTCAACCCTTAGATAATATTATGAGAAATTTTTCTTTTACTTATTTTCTATTATTTACTTTTTTTTTTTTTGTTATTATTATTTTTATATTGAAATGTGTACATATATTCTTTAGTTCGTCATAGTTGAATTGTTTCCTTCGTTCTCTTTATTGATGATGATATTTAACACCAATTTCTCAGTTGTTGTCTTTCTTTTAGCTTTTTATACTAGCTATAGCTACCTACTTATAAATTAACTATATAGATTTATAATATATTGATGAAGGGGTTGTTGAGGACATGAATGTGTGCGTGTATACAACTTAATAACATAAGAAAGAATCATTGAATGAAAGAATAGAAAATTTAATTCTTATGATATACTAGAAAATATAAGGATTTAATATCAAATATCTTAAACTCCCTTTAAAAAAAAAAAGAAAAAAAAAAAATTGAAAAAGTATGAAAAACAAAGTAGAACAATAAAAGTAAAAAAATAATTGTGAACAACACTGCAATGTAAAAATGGTATATGATGTGAATTGTGAATATGAGAAAATATTATGTACATTCTATATATGGTATCCTTGCTAATGGAATTTAAGTGCTAAATAGGGTACGCTATGGAAATGTGGAAGACTAGGATTTAATTTTGCTGATATAACTGAACATTAATGGGATTCAGAAATGTGATATGTGAGATTAATAATTGTAGAAAATTGAATAGTAAAGGGTTTTCAAATATGGATGATACAATTTAAAAATTAAAATTATGCACATGAATTATTCAGTGAGACATACAAATTTTTTTTATTTGACATTATTTATGGAAAATAACATTATTCAAATGACCACCACGACTTCTTCGTACGAATTGCATTGTGTCAACACAATTTGCAATCACTTTTTTACATAAATTTGCCTGTATTTTTATTAATAAATCACTTTCAATATTGATTTTTAATTTTTTTTTTTTTTTTTTTTTTTAAATTCAATATTTTTATTTTTCCGTATTTTCTTAATCTATGATATAATATAATTGATATAGTAGGTATATACAAATCATAAAATTAATCTTATAGCTAAAAGTTATATTAATTCAAAATTATATCTGTACAATACAAATTCATTTAGTATTAATTAATAGAAAAAAATAAAAAATAAAAATGGTTAGTCACCATTCTGTTGCATATAGCAAGAATCGAATGATGCTTATTTCTTAAAAAAAAAATCAACAAATAACATTAGTGGGGAAAGTGCAAAAGAGAAATTAAAATTTAAATACAAAGAGAAAATAAAAAATAAAAAATACAAAATTTAAAATAATTTTATGCAGTGCAATATTAAGTAAATATGTTAAAATTTGAAAAAAATTTTACTTAAGCTAATCATGAAAATAGACATCATATATAAATCGCAAGAACTTCAAAAATCTTACTCAGCTAAACAACTACTCTTAATAACGGATCCTCACTTCTATCAAAATTAATTTCCAAAAGCCAATCTTTCAATAATTTTAAGAAATTCGATAAAATTCTAATTTGCCTGATGTGGTCAGGAAGTTTATTAAAAATTCTAGGTGCTACAATATCATAGAAACGACCAAAATGACTTTTCCTACAACGTGGAACATGAACCAAATTACGATAATTAACTCTCAAGTTATACCAATTAGTATATCTAACATCTAAATATCCAGACTTGATACAAAACATTTTTAAAGTTTTATAGGAAAATAAATTTCTAATGGGAAGTATTTTTAATTTCCGTAAAAGACGGACAAGTACGTCTTTTTCCGCAAATTATTCGAATAGCATGTTTTTGTAACACAAGTAATTGACTAATCTTAGTAAAGTATGCTCCTCCCCAACAAGTAATACCATACTGAATTTTTGAATGAAAAAGCGCATAATAAACTGAGCATATAATTTTTTCCGAACAGTATCAGACTTAGATGATAAAGCTGTCTAATAATATTACGGAGATAATTCTTCAAATAGCAAGCGTGATCATTCCAATCCAATCTGGAGTCAACCCATAAGCTAAGATATTTGAACGATTTTACAAATTCAACTAAAAAACAGTTATTATCACATTGGATAGTACCACCAAAACAGTTATTAGTGCAGTCTATTGGAAATTTGGCGCAATTGGGAGCATGATAATAAATATCAAAGTTATCACAAGAAGGATTATAGATACCAAAATTCATATGCTTAGTTTTGCAGCTTATCACTAATTTATGTTTATTAAACCAGTGCCTAATTAAATCCAGATCAAAGTTCATGCATGCAGCTATCTCAAAATTGTTCTTACAAGTATATGTAAACGCAGTGTCATCTGCAAATGCGGTTATCATCCCTCTAAAATGTTGCAAAAAAAGCGAGTTAATATAAATTAGGAACAAGATAGGTCCAAGTACAGAGCCCTGAGGAACACCACAGGATAGATTAAGTAAGGAACTATAAATATTCCCAATTCTGACTTTTTGTCTTCTACCAGCCAAATAAGACCTAAGCCATTTATAAATAAAACCTCTAAAACCAGTATTATATAGTTTATTTAATAAAATATGATGATCCACAAGATCAAAAGCCTTAGTTATATCAACAAATAATGCTGAGGATACTTTACCCTCATTTAATGCACCATATATGTCCCCACAGAATTTAAGTAACGCACTTTCTGTTGATTTGCCTTTCAAGAAGCCAAATTGATTTTCACTGAAAAAGTTGGTTTTGTTGAGAAAATATAAAAATCTCCGTTTCATTGCTTTTTCAAAGATCTTCGAGAAAGAGGATAGGAGAGATATAGGTCTATAATTGTTAACATCCAGTGTATCGCCTTTCTTGAATAAGGGAATAACTTCAGCAATTTTTAGTTTCTCAGGAAATTGACCTAATAAGACATTCTTATTAAAAATATGTGCCAAAATGTCCACAATTTGGAAGGAGATTTTCTTTAGGATGTTATTTGAAACATCCGCAGATGTCTCATAGTTCGAATTCTTTAAACTAATTATAATTCTATGAATCTCAAAAGCTGAGATACTGTCGAAAAAGAAACTAGTACGTTGAAAGTTCTCCTGAACAATAACATCAGAAGAGGAGTATATACTAAAGTAATTTCCATTTTCAAATTGTTTGGAGATATTTACAAAGAAACGATTAAAGTTATTGGCAACCTCAAACGAATTATTAACAATTTCATTATTGACAGAAAGACTTAGTCCATCACAACTAGTTGAGTCCCTATTCGACAAACTATTAACCAGTTGCCACTCCTTTTTCTTATTTCCCTTATTAGTTTCAAAGCCTGTAATATAGTACCTATCTTTACAGCTGTTAACATTGTTTTTGATTTCTCGACAGAGTTTATTATAAAAGTTCTTTAGGCAAATATTATTTGGATGCTTCAAACATTGTTTCCTTAGATTATTACATTTTTTGATTTTATTTTTTTTTTTCAATTGCTCAATTGTCGTTGGATTATCAGCATAAACTTAACATATCCCAAAAGAAAAAAATTAAATGTGTTAAATCACATGACCGGGAAAGATAATAATTAACTGGACCATTTCATGAGATAATTTAATTACCAAATATTTTGTTTTTTATAAATCTATTGTTCAGGTGGTTGTGTGGTAGCTTTAAAAAAAAATACGCAGTGCTGCCAGTTTAACTATTTTAAATTCACTATTGGAAAACCTTATATATTTGGATTAATTATGAAAAAATATTAACGATAATTTAAATACCGAAAATGGTAAAGAGTTGATATATGCAAACTGTTCTATAAATTTGTGAAAACTGTTATAATTTACTTTTTTGGTAATTCAAAATAAATTCTGTGTGTTCAGTGTGTATTGTGTACAAACAATATTATTCTAAAAATTATTGCTAACTTAAAATTGAGAAGCCTGGCAAAGTCTATTGTTTTATTGTATTTTTATTTTTAATTTCAAGATCTTGGGATGAACATTTTAATTGGTTTTACTGCATAGAAAACTAGATGACGTATTGTAGAGAAGTTGCAGTTCCAATTTTTGCTCAGGACTGTATTCCCAGCTTATAAATATAATTGAAAATACTTTTTCTACAACGTTCATGCGATGACTGAGACAGATATATAAACGCCAGATTTTCTGATTATATTCTATCTAACTAAAATCATGCGTACAACTCACACATCACAACATCCGATCCTCCATGAAGAAATGCGAATCGAAGAGGTGACTACGTTCAATTACTTGGGCAGCATCGTGTCATCAGATGGAGGCGCCAATTTGGATATTGAAGCCCGCATCAGTAAAGCCCGTACTACTTTCGGGATGCTTTCAAAAATATGGCAGGCAAGCAACCTATCTCTGCGCACAAAAATAAGAATATTCAACGCAAGTGTAAAATATGTTCTCCTGTACGCTTGCGAAACATGGAAAGTTTCAGTAAACATCACCAGGAAACTCTAAGCGTACATCAATAGATGTCTCCGGCGCATCCTAAACATTCGTTAGCCACAAACCATTTCCAACAGAACGCTGTGGCAAAAAACGAAACAAACACAAATAGACGTGGAAATCCGACAGAGGAAATTCCTCAGGGTACACGTCGCGTCGGAAGGCCTAGAAAAACGTGGAGAACAACTGTCTTAGCCGAAGCAAGTACCCAGCAAAGAACGTGGCCAAAATTGAAGAGGTTAGCCGCAGATAGGAGCCGTTGGAAAGAATTTATTTCCGCCCTATGCCCCACGGATGAGGTTACAGGACAGTGATGATATAACACAACAACTGTTTACACAACCGCGTTCGGAAAATACTGTTATATTCTGAAAAATAAAGCGTAATTGTATTTATTTATGTGTTATCATTTCTAAATAAAAATCAGAAACTATCCTATACATCAACCAGCTTGTACGATAGACCAAAGTGTTGTAAGTGCGCACAAACAAACCTATCAGATTAAAAATTGGGGTTAGTTTATTTGGTAAGCTTCCTGAATTTGGAACCAACACTTTATTGCCAAGCTCTCCTAAAGCAAGTCTCTTTTGTAATTTATCTAATATTGGAACTTTAATTTTTTTAGCTGTTTGCTGTTTATATACCTTGTCAATCACATTCTCATCATTAATTAATTTTCTTATTCCTGTAGACATTTTTATTTTTTATTACGCTTTTTATCAGGTTTTCAATTTTTTATAATTTTTTATTTTTCAATATATATTACAACCTTTTCATTTGCGACCAGCTTGCTCTGCTTATTACTGTTCAACTGTCTACTGTTGACTGTCAATCTACCTAAAGCCATTAAAAAAAATGTGTTAATACTTGAGACAAGCCTCGAATATGGTTGGATTAATTGGAAACATACCCTAATTAGCAACACACATGTTCACCGCTTCAAAAAATAATGACTTGGTATATTCATACAGTGTTCGAATGAAAATAAGCTTTTTTGGAAAAGGGATTGTGAAGAAGAAATTTTTTTTTGAAATATTGTTTTTATACCGTCAAATTCATACTTGGAGCAGGCACAATATTCGACGTATGTCTGCTAGTAAGCTTTTATTGTATACAATATGTTATTATGAAGTAGAATTGTTCACCGAAATAATAGACTTGTAATTAAGTGTCGATGAATTAAACTAGGATCACATACTGTTAACGGTAGTAATATTAATAGTATTTTGGAATACTTTTCATTCTTTGATGATTCTTGATGCATCTGAAACATCCCGAATTTATGTTTGGTTCACATGTTATGAATCCACAATTCTCAAATAATTTTTCTTCTTTGTTAGACTTAGAGCTTATTTTTGTTCCATTTAGTTCACTTTTGACAAGCTAATGTCCAACATTCGATTCAACTTTTCGGTGGTTTACCTGGAAGCCTTGTGATGTTTGGTATACCATTTTTTATATTTTTTTACAATTCTGGTGTTTTGTATTCGATAGGCATATGACTGTTCTGGCAAAATATCACCCCTAGCTAATTTTATATATGCGCTTTATTTTTTGCCCCTTAAAGTATGCATTGTAATTTTCCTGTGAAAATTAAACTTTATTTCTGCTGTAATGTTCTCTATTTCTGCTGCAATATTATCCATTTCATTTTCGCTCTCATTTATGTTGCAAAATTCAAACTAGTAAACTATACTGTTCTAATTTCTTTATGTTAGCTGGTTTTATTTCAGTACATGGAAATTTGTTCCATAAACTGTGCCTTATAATTTTTCTGTGAACCTTTCTGCTTTGTGGCTTCTGCTGACCAGAAGGGAGGTTTTCATTAGTCTCATCACAGCCCTCCTTTCGGTTGCAAATTTCAATTTAATAAACTGTTATTATTTCTTTATATAAGTTTACCTTATCTTCACACTTGGATTTCTGTGCCTTTAATTGTGTCTTGTAATTTCTGAGAGCATTTATTTCAGCTAAATGTGAGGCTTTTCTTCCACTTGTCTCCGCTCTTGTTTCCGGTTCAACATACAAATTAGTATATGTGATCTGTTTTTATTTTTTTCTGTAATAATGGAGTAGTTAAGACCCTCAAAATATATCAAAACAAAATATACATCAAATTGGGCCCGTAGAAATACCAGTATCGTCCTTTTCTACGAAAACCACTTTTCAAATTTGCCAGCCTTACATTTTCATACAAAATTTTATACATAATATTTTGTTATTATTATTTTTTTTTTTTTTTTTTTTAATTTATTCAATACACCTCGTACTTAGAGTAATTCTTAAACAACAATAAAAAAGAACAAAAGTAAAAATCACATATATACCCATGAACATTATATATCCGGATTTTAAATCCTGATTTTTCTTTTTTTATTTCTTTATTATTTTATTTGTTTGTTTTTTTGTTTTTTTTTTTTGTTTTTTGAATTGTTGTCGTCATCCTTTCAATAACTTTTCATCGCTTTCAAAATAAATTCTTTCAATTGTATGTGATATGATTTTTATACCACCCCGCTCCATCCTCCCACAATGTTTCGATACTTCCATATGAACTCTTTCCCGACTTTATTATTGTCTCATTGTATTTTTTTTTGATTTGCTTGAATATTGTTCACATATTTTGTTCGTGTGAATTTGTCATTATTGTAATCATCGATTATTGTTGCTTCTGATGATTTCTTTAGACAAAAAAAAAAACAAAAAATAATAACAATAATAAAAAAAAATTAAAAAAGAAAATAAAATATATGGAAAATAAATTGTAACGAAGAAAATAGAAAACATAGAAATGGATAGGATATATGAGATTTTAAATGGGTTTGTATTGATAGGTGGGGATGTTAATATTGATATTGATTATCATTATAATGATGATGTTGATTATGATAGTAGTAACTATATAGTCTATATTGGATTTGGAGAGTGTTTTGTGGGTTAAAAAATTTACTTTATTTTTTCTAATATAATATGTTTTTTTTTGTTTGTTTGCAAACAGAAACAATAAAGGACGAAGATTTTTTATCCTTTTTTATTATTTTTTTTTGTTTTTTTTTTTTTTGTTATCTCATTTTGTTTTTGTCTGTTTTCTTATTATAGATTTGTTTGTTTATTTTTATTATTTTGTTCTTTAAGTAATAGAAAAATAGTTTACATTCAGATGTATATGCGTGTGTAGTTATGGTAAACATACTTACTTACATAAAATTGTAAAACTAACAATGTATATCCATACATTATAATAATTATTTAAGTGTGTGTAATGAAATATATTGAGATTTGATAATGAATTGTTGTCATTATGAGAATATTTTTGCTTCAAAGCACATGATATTATATATATATATATATATAATTTACTGTTACAAGTGTATATATGTAATCTTCAAATAAAATATAAAATTCTAGAATTACAGTTATTTACCATTTGACAATATTTTGCTCATTGTAAGAATTAATATTTAAATAATTTCATTAAATTAATATCAAATCTATTAACTAGCAAATGTTTAATTTGTTTGTTCCAATATCAACATAAACAAGTTTTTCCAAGAGCCAAAATACAGCTGTTATAGAAATTAGCAATCCTAATTTTGATTCATTAAAGCTTTCCGTTAAGAAAAAAATTCTTATAAAATTAAAATATAAAAAGAAAAAAAATTGATTATGATGATGATGATGATTATGATAATATTGATATTACTCATATATTTAATGTTTACTAAATTCAGTTAATTATAAGCGTAATTCAAATGTCATAATGTGTATATGTGTACTATGTACAAATAAAATGTCAAATACTTCGCAATTTTCTACTTTTTTATTTTTTTTACTTTTTTTTTTATATTTTCTTATTAAATTTTTGTTTTATTATTATTATTATTTTGGTTGTTGTTTTTTTTTTGTTTTAATACAATGACAACAACTTGAAAACAAACAAGAAAGGACATAAATAATGACACTGATTTCATTACTTGTGAATTCACATACATACATAATCATTTTGAAAATAAATATAATACTGTATTATAATATATACCTATATTATGTTCATCATACAAATATATTTTATATTAACCTTTGAGCTGAATGTGAGGGGTCAATTAACCTAGCAAAAATATTATTAAACTATTTTGAATTTTGTTGAATTAAATTTATTTTAATAATGTGTTAAGAATATGGTTACGTCTATCTAACAACCTCCTCCCGCAAGTTAATTCTGATGATTGCCCTCTTCCATTTCAATATTAATTTCTGAAATGATCAAACTTTTATTTTTTTATTTTTTTATTTCAAGTGGCATATTTCGAATAATTGCATTAAAACTGTTTCAAAATATAATGAAATACAGTTTTCCACATTTAAATTAGTCTATACCAGCATTTCTCAATGCATGGGTCGTGACACAATATTGGCTATATTCTATTGTATGTTTAAAAGCAGATAGGATGTTCATAGACTTGCAATTATATATAAAAAAAAATAATGAAATATTGTGTAATGAAAGGTCAATAAATTCAAATTAAATTTAGTTAGGGTAAGAAAACTGTTTTGACAGTCCATGTTTGTATAAACAAAAATAAACAACAATTTTCTTGTTATTTTATTTTTGTTCAAAATATTAACAGTATTTTTTCCCCAAAAACATTTATTATATAATGTACTTTTCACGACCTAACCTATGTTAAGTGTTTTAATTAAAAAATAAAATGTGAAATGAAAATTTTACACGTTAAAGTATAGTATGCTTGTCATGTAATACCATGTTTAATATGACCGCGCATAATTATTGTTATGAAAATTTGAAAAGTATAAAAATTAAAAATGTGCAATATCAGAAAATAAAAATATGGAATCCAAAAGTAGATATAATGGTAAAATTTCACGAAATTATATTAAAGATTAGATAATACTGTGTGTTAGTAGAATAGGTACTATTAGTATTATATAACCTTAGATACTAAGCTAAAGAGATAAAATTGAAAATCTATGCATGTTCCAGAGTAAAAATATGTAAAAAAAAAAAAATAAATTAATCATTGAACGATCAATGAAATAACACGTAGTACAATATGGCCACGTGGTGAATGATGTTACTACTATTGACTATGTGCACCATCTATTATTACAATATATCTATATTAAAATAATATTACTTAGTAGATACATAGAATGAATTGTACTAGATTCAAAATTAAAATTTTATATAAATCAAAATAATGTTGCAATGGATTCAAGCACCGTAAATAATACAAAATATTGGCTATAAAGAAAAATATATGAAAGAGATGTTTGCAAATGAATAAAGAACAAAAAACAGATTCAATATAAAATCGATTTTCAAAATCTAATATGGCTAGTATGTACAATTCGTTCGAGTCCATTGGTCAAAAATTAAGTCTAGAAATATTTTATTCGAACTTGTATTATCGTTAAATAATTGCAAATATCGATATTTCGGAAGCAACACAATTCCTTCATCATTGCTTGTGACCTGTGACTGTGTGCCAATCGATAATACAAGTAAATTTTCATATATTTTTATCGAACTTAATTTTAACGGAACGGAAATATAATATATTGCAGCTAGAATTAGAAATTTTAATGAATTACAGTTACATTCTGATAATAAAAAATCGTATTAATAACCTTTACAAATCAAAATGAAAAAAAATGTAATTATATTATTAAGAATACTCAAACTCTGTGACAACTATAAATCTAAGATCAAGGATGATTTTTTTGAGAGTTTATTAAAATGTTTAATCAATATTATTATTAAATAAACATTATTTTTCTAGTAGGTCGGTATACCCAAAATATATTTTAGTATGACTTAACCTCTTACTACAATATTATTATCTCTAAACAATTTAAAGGTTAAAAAATAAATTAAACAATCAATATAGATTTGGATTAAAATTGATAATGGGAATGACTTTAGTGAATTGACTGTAAGAAAATATATTGTTAAAGGACATAATGTATACATATAGTACACAGAAATATCTGTATATAAATTATATCTATATATATTGTTTGTGCAACAATGTTTACAAACAAAAAAGAAAGTTAGTAGAATATTATTTTCTAGAGTGATGTTGTATACACTGTATGTAATACAAAAAGTTGAGAGTTGATTTAATATTTACAAAGATTTTTGTATATATGTATATAATATATATATATATATATATATATATATATATATACATGTTATATGCATTATGTAGCTTATTAATGTTACATTATTTTACAATTTGATTTGAGTGTTTTGTAAATTTTTGTTTTAGTATTTTTTTTTTTCTTTTTGCTTATTTAACTTGTTAGAATTAAATGGATTTGAAGTTTTCAAGAAATCAATGATAATGATGATGATGATGACTTAACTTACATTGGTTTTTAGAAAACTTGAATTGAAATATAATGTGATTTGATTAGTGGTCTTGAAGTAAAATAATTTTCTTAGAAACATAGAGTTTTCAATAATTAGTTTTTATATTTTTAATAGTTTTTCGCAGGTATTAGGTACTCTTGGTGTTATAGTCTATAGTCTAAAATTGAGAGTAATTTAATTTATGATTTGATTTAAATTGAAGTGATGATTAACAGTGTTTAGTATTTATCGAAAATTTGGTTTTATTTAACTAATTGATTTTTAGTAGTTGCGTATTGTATGCAGCCATTATAGCCTTTTCCAATATTTGACTAAATGTATAGAAAAGGTGTACCAGCTTGTAAAATAATATTAATTTTTAATTAACTTAAATCAAATATTTTATTATGCTATTTAGATTGGATCGAACTAGAAAAAAAGCTAAATTAGCCTACAAAAATAAAAACAGTTATGTAAATATTACACAATATACATCAATATTCCATTAATGTTAATAATTCCATTATTAACCATAATCCAATGAATGATTCCAATCCATTCCATAATCAATAATTTCATTAATGTTAATGAACTGAATTTAGTATAGGTTCTACTACGAAAATAATCAAACTGTAAAATATTTGTGATAACGGTATTTAAATAAAAAATACCTGTTATATTATTTTGAATTTTGAATCAATGTTGTATGATATAAACAACGCAAGATACGCAGATAACAGTAATATACTTGTAACATACTTGAAATATTTGGTTAACACGATCACTATATACATTAGGAGAGTACTTGACTTTCAAATTAATATAGAAAAGATAAATTTATTATCAATAGCCGAAATAGAAAAACATTGGTGCATTGGTGCAACAATTGTAATTGAAGACATTCCAATACATCAGTTTTTAATTTTGAAATATTTGAATTAATCGTTGTATTATTTTATTTAAATTAAATATATTTGATTTAATTGTTGTATTACATTAATTGTTGTTGTAAACTGTGCAACAAAAAAATAAAATGCGTAATAGAGACTTGGACTACTATTTTTTGTAAACAAAAAAAGATATGGTATGAAACACATATTAAATTCAAGCTTCGGCTGTGAATGATGTCAATGAATGTAATGTAAAATGGAATATATTAATAGTAGCTTTGTAACCCGTCATAAATGACAGAAGCAAAATAAATCCTAGTTTCTTTTTTTCTTTCATTAGATTCTTTATTCCGAAATTACAGTACTTATGTTTATATCACTTTTTATTTATTTTTATTTATGTTTATGTTGGCCTAACATTAATCTTTTTTTTTTTTATATAACAGAAAAAGAAGTACCATACCAATAAATTTGTATAAAATGTTTGTATTTTTGTATGGTATACTCGTACTCACTTCCATTTAGTCATAATTCGTTAGTTGGGTTCCATTTTGTATAAATTATACCGTATTAGCGTTATTGTGGCCTCTGGGAGAGCAAATTTAAAAATGGGATCTTATTTTCATATAAATTTTGTCTTTTGTATACTGTATAGGGATCTTATTTTGCTATATGAATAAACTGTTATTATGGTATTGTGTTATTTTTAAAAAAATATTCAAAATTTTGTATCTAAATTGGTAAAATTTACAAAAAATATAAAAACATTTTCATCAATAATTTTCAATTAAAAAAAAACAATGTTTTATTATCCGACGTAGAAGTAGAGTTTATTATCCTACTCTACTTCTATCAAGTTCTATTGATTGAACAGTGAACCTGAACAGTGAAGTGAACAGTGAACACTTAACACTGAAAATAAAATAATATTTTTGGAATGGAGCATGCAGAACATCCAGAATACAGATACAGCAAATAATAAAAAAAAACAAAAATAATTTTTTTTGAGTGAAGTGAGTTACGCACACAATAATGACAAAAATAAAAGGTAGAAGCAATAAAGTAGTATAATGTATAATATTATACAATACAAATATGCTGATACACATGGATATTATTGTGTATAATTTTAAGTAATAAGAATAACCTTTTAGTGAATTATGTTTTTTTTTTTGTTAAATGCTGTTTGCCTTTTGGTTATTGTACCATATTAAACTATTGATTAAATTTCTATTAGTCCTTATTATTATAAATCAAAAAAATTGTTTGTTTTATTTATATTATTATTATTATTTTTTATTTTTCCTTATTATTTGCGAAGAAGACTAACATTAAATTAAAAAAATATAGTTCATGCAATGAATTTTTCCTGCAAAGGTTCAGCATGGTAGACAGGGGTTAAAAAAAGCATCAAAGCAATTTGTATATATATGCATTTGTATACATATGCAATTTGTATATGTGTTGGAGCGTTCCGTCGAACTTACAAACATCCAGATAAATGCAGGATAATATATATATATATAATGTCCTGGTCTTTTACATGAAATGTTGAATCCTGGATAGTCTAAATATCCCAAATTAATAATTTAGAAGCATTTAAATGTTAATATTAAGAAAAATCTTCACAATATCCTCTTATTTGTTTAACTATTAAAAATAACAAATAAAATGATTAAAAAGTAACGATTGATAAAAAGGAACGGATTTATCTTCTTTAAGCTGCACTACATTGAATTTGTTTGTGGTTAGTAGAATTTTATTCCATAAATCAAAGTATTGACAATGTAAAAGTACAATTCAATTATATTCAATCGATTTCACTTTATTTTAAGTGATATATGTGTTTTATTAAATTATAATTGCGCACTAATTATAAAGTGTTTTATTAAGTTTAATTGCGATTTAAGTTATATATGTCGTTAAAATTATAATAATTATCTTTACAGTAATAAAGATAATTATTAAAATATTAACGACCCATTTTGTTGTACGATTTGATGAACAATTTAATTCACGGTTTGGTGCATGATTTGGTGCACAATTCGGTGTTAGTTCAATAGAGTGAAAATTTTCATAAAGTTAGTTACAATATACAAAATATTGGCGCTAGACTTCAAACAGTAAAAACATCTTCACTCTCTTTTGATTTACTTCCTAAAAATATATACCCTGTATAATTGAAAGTAGAACGAAGAATACTGTAAAAAATTGTTGATCCCAAAATAAATGACGAAAGTTAGAATTATTCAAATAAATTCAATTTAAAAAAAAATGTATTTACATCTCCCATAATATTATAATGTTATATAATATATTTTACTTTAATATACTTTTCATAATATAATATAATGTGTTTCAATCTTGTATTTTCTAAATTTTAATTTTTTTGTTATTTTTTTTCATATTAAATTGTTTTATTATAATATTAAGATATTGTAATATGCTTGAATTAAGCATAAATAAATAAATAAATAATATTGTAATGTTAAATTACCAGGACATGTGATTCGGATGAATCACCATTGCATCTAAAA
The DNA here is from genome assembly GCA_963942445.1 of Argyra leucocephala. Classification (NCBI taxonomy): domain Eukaryota; kingdom Metazoa; phylum Arthropoda; class Insecta; order Diptera; family Dolichopodidae; genus Argyra; species Argyra leucocephala. Next base: position 15,778,777 of record OZ012679.1, on the reverse strand, counting down.
TATTATTAGTCACTGTACCGTACAATACTAAAGCTAGAGGTAGAACAAAATCGAGATGAGTGAACAACGTCAAATGGTGCTTATAACTTTCAAAATAATATAATAAACGAATCGAGGACAATTGCCCAAGATAGAGCAGTAGAATGAGGAGGTTGTAAACATGCAGCAGACAATAAAAACATATATTTTTAAAATTTTATTGCATTCATTTTAATTGATTTTAATTTTTAACAATAATACAAAATTTTCAAGCTATTTTTGTTGACAAATCCATCAATTATAATATAATTGTAATCAATGGTTCTGGCTATTGCATTTTCAAGCAACAAAATTTCGAATCCAGAATTCAGTTTTTCCTGTGACATTGTAAATAATTTTCAATTAATTTTAATTTTGAAAACGATGGTAATTTAACTAATTTTCACTAATAAAACACTATAAAAAGACATAACAAAACAGTTCTAAGCAAAAAAGCAACTGAACTGAATTAGTCATATTTGTTTCTAACTAAATTTGTTCGAAGCGATATTACGGCTTTGTAAGCTTGTCAACAAAATGAAGACTAGTTGAACTATTAACAGTAATTTACAAATCATTATCAATATATATTTTGTGTTAACATTTATTTCTATTTTTCTTCTATCTTTTACAAATAAACCATGTACTACCGAACTGTTGTGTATTCAACTAATAATTTTAACACTTTTTAAATTATATTTTATTCTTTTATTTCACTCTTATTTTATTGATACATTAATTTATATTTTAAAACTACTTATAATACATACTTTGTAATTCAGTCCGTGAATTATAAAAATATTAACTCAAAAATAGATGTAAATCTACAACTGTGAATTATAAAGTATGGAATAAAATTGCTACTATATGATATATAACACAAACCTTCAAAATTTCTATTCATACCTGCACATTGAGAGATACAAAATTAATTTCTTCACTTCAACAATGTTGCATTAAATATAATTAAAAATAAAAATAAATAAATAATTTTCTAAAATAATATTCTTTGAAGTTAATTTAATTTAGTTTAAAAAAAAAAAAAATAAGTATACAAAAAAACAAAAAAAATAATAATAAGAAAAAAACAATAATTATTACTTCATTTCATATACGAAAAAAATATTCTAGAACAAAATACAGAACTGGACCATATGTTTCAACATTTTCTTCAAAAAAATGAAACAAATTTTCTGAAATCTTAAAATTACAGAACTAGAAAATTCCATTCAATTGAATTACATTGTCAAAAACAAAACAAAAAAAAAAAATCAGTAAATTTTAGAGAAATCAACAGATTTTTATTTCGATTTTTTGTTATTGTTATTATTTTTTTTCTTATTTTAATTTAATTTTTTAAAACAGTAGCTATATTCTAAAAAATTAAATTAATATATTAATAAATTTTAAGAAATTATTTCAAGATACATTCAATATAGCTACTTGAGTTTTACTATTTTCCACATTTTCTAGATACCACCCACTACTGACTTCTACTACACTATAGCAAATATTACTACCACTAATGCTTTAATAATATTCTGTTGGTTCGGTAGTTTGGAAAGTAAGTAAGTAAAGTAGCATTTTTTTTTTGCAACAAAATTTAATAATTTATTCATGCTGTATATTTACAGTTATTTTTTTTTATACATACATACATAAGGTATATAATACTATTTTGTAATATAGAAAATATTTCCTGTTACAACAGATGGTATACAATTATATTATTATAAGAAGAGATCCTTGAGAATTCAAATAACTATATATGCATATACATATACAATATAAATATTATATACATACAACAAATTAAATATGAAAGGAATTGAATCAATTTAATTAAATTTTGAATGATTTTAAATAAACATTAATCTTTTAATTCGTACATTTTTCATTTCTTAATCATTTTTTTTTTTATTTTATTTTATTTTTGTTTTTTTATATTATTTTTTTTTTACTGCTATTTACTACTACTATTCCTGTTATGTACTATTAATACTATATTTTATTATTTCAGTGTTATTTTTCTCTATTTTATTTCATATCTTTAGTGTATAAATTTCCTTTTTATTTTTTTGAAATTTAGAACAAGAGAGATAAAGAACTTATAAACCATTTCCTTATTATATCTTCAACACTGTATTCATTTTTGGTTCTGATGTTATAATATAGAAATCTGATATGAATTTAATGATATGAGATGTAATGATTTTGATAATTGAATTGTAATATCTATGTTTGAAAAATGTTATTATATTATTATTATAGTATAATATAATTTTATTTTGTATTAAAATAGTATTAAAATGTCATTGCTAATCTAGTAGGGTTTGGGTGCAGTTTAAAGAAAGATGAAAATTACAATTCAAAACACGAACAACAATGTAATGTAATGTAAATATGTCCGCGAACAAGGGGAGCTGTTTAGCATACCATTGAAGAATATTCTGAGTTTAATCACAAAATCAGGTATCCTTAAGGACTCAGAGACTTAATAACAAACAAAAAATTAAAATTAATGGAAAATTATCTACGATTCTATGATACATAAAAGTTAGTTTTTGAAAATTTTCACTCTATTGAAATAACATTGAATCGTGCACCAAATCATGCACCAAACCGTGAATTAAATTGTACATCAAATTGTACAATAAATTGTGTCGTTAAAATTATAATAATTATATTTATCACAGTAAACCAATTTCCGGCTGCGGTGATATAGGGACAGAAAAAAATCTAAAAATCTAAATCTAATGTAAATACATATTTATCATCTCTCATCATAGTGCATTATTATTATTTTCTCACTACATTTTACTTCTGCCTACACTTTACTTCCATAATGCACTAAAAAAACAAATTTATTTATTTTCTCAATTCTCATTCTTTAATTCAAAATGAACTGTTTTTTCACTATTATTGTTCTTGCTATAAAAGGCTTCAGACAAAAACAAAATTAGTGTATAAATATAAAATACAAAATTGTCTAGTAGAAGGTTTTGCTTTTTAACTATTTACAATGATATTGAGTATAATATTACAGTATTGAGCAAAATATTGATGAAAGAGGCTTTCTAAAATATTGACAGACTCATCAGAAGGCAGGTGAACTATAATATTACCTGCAGTTGATAAAAGGAAAACTAAAAAAATGCTTCAGCTTAATAGAAGGAACATTACGGTGATATAATGAGTACATCAACAACACACTATTGGCTTCAAAAGCACACAGTACACCTGAGATTTGTAAATGCTGATAACTGTTGAATTTAAGTGAGCTTTGACACTCAGGAACACATAAAGAATATTTTCTGCAAAGGTCCAATAAGAAGTGCACAGTAAGTTGCTTAGAACAGTGTATGTTTGGCAGCCTAAAAGAGATCACCTCAAAAACCTCTTTTTAAGTAATCGACATTTTTGTTTCAGCTACGGTTGTACTACGAAAATAGGTAATGGTCCAGTTTATATTGATGATGTAGGGAAGTAGTACTTTATGGGCCAACACGTTTCCTACTGCGATCAATTACTGTTGTTTTCACTATCTTTTCAAACTAAATAAACCTAAACTATAATATTGAAAAAATAATTACTATGTGTTTTAGGCAGGTGTTTCAAGACAATTTACTTTAATTCAATTTAAGTATATATAAAAATATTTATAGTTAAAAAAAATTTCTTATTGCACACTTACTATCACACTTTCTATACTTAACATTGCTAAAAACATTTTACGGTTGAAAGTAAATAAATAAATAAATAATTTAAAGTAAACCTTTGTTATTAAATCTAGAATTGTCTGAAATATTTTAGCTTACACTCATTTGATACTTCGTTGAGCCGCAAAATGTATTTGAATAAATCTGTCAACGATATTATATGAACATTATTTAATAGAATATTGAAAACATTTATATAAAGATGAAATTGTGATATTTTCGACAACCTCACGATTTTATTGTATTCCCTATTAGTGTGAGAAAAACAAAAAATTTCATTTTACAGTATTTGATTTGTTACCGATTCTGTGAAGTGTCAAATTTGCTATATTATCGTTGAATTAGATGAGCATTAACTGTCATGAGAAATTTTGAATAGATTTGTTTTGTTATGCTTTTCATTTATTTTTATTTTATATTTTTTTATTTTTATTTTATTTATTTATTAGTAAAAACTATATATATAAAACATAATTCAAAATTCACAAACAAATTTAAGCTTTCAAAATTAAATTTTTAAATTACTTTTTCAAATTAAGTTATTTTTAATTAACTCTTTTAATCCTTTCTTAAATTTTACAAAATTTCTTTCTTTCTTATTACATTTCGTATGGATGAAAATAGTGGTATAGAGAGACATCAGTCACATAATTTACCTTTAAAATTTAGTTTTTTTGTTTATGATAAAAAATTCGGTGCATGGTTTGATACAAAATTTGGTGCAGAGTTTTGTGCAAAATTTGGTGCACGATTTTATGCACGATTTGATGTGTAATTTAATGCACAGTTTATTATACCATTAGACGTATAATTTAATACACAGTTTAATACCTGATTTGGTGTATGATTCGGTGTCCGATTCGGTGCACGAATCCTTTAAAACAATTTATTTGTTACTTTTTATTTTAAATTTAGCAATTAGAAATATTGAATTTGTTTGAAGTATTAAATTTCATTTCACTAATAAATCAGTTTTTAATTTGCAATAATATTGATAATTGATATTTCGTAAGCAATGTATTGCATTTACCAATGTTTTGCGACTAATCTTTTAATTTTAGCACAAAATAGAAAATAAACCTACCTTTAAGTCTGTTACGTTAGATATTTATTTATTTCGACGTATTTCAACATTACAATTAGACTGACTTAAATATACCTAGTTAATTCTGTTCAACTACTTTTGCATATATTATTTATTTATTTATTTATTTAACAGTGGACCTGCCGATAAATCTGCAGGTCAACTTGGGGTCCTTTTCCTAATGAATATATTATTATTACCTAATTTTGAATATAATATTATTACTGTTTCTTATAAATAAAATCCATCACAATTAGTTATATAATAAAATACAGATTTGTATTCAGATAGTCCAAGTCAGATAGACGAAGTCAAGTACATAAAACTGAGATTTTATTAGTTAGTTAGATTATCATCAATTGTCTTGTAGTATCAACTTTTCTTATACAAATCTAATACTAAAAATTTGATTACACATTGATGCACACAAATTGATTCCATCCATCAAAATAAACGGATAGCAGAAGAAAATTCAGAAATTTGTAGCAAAATAGTTTTATTAGTAATAGGAAGCAAACCTTTCCTTCACTAACAGTTTGAAAAAAATATTTAATAGTTAAAAATGCCTAATTCTACACTATTATTACAAATTCATCATAATTATAGATTATAATAGATATCCTACAGTTGATCAAATCCATTTTTTATTTTTAAATTCTTGACTTGAAGATTTTCGTCTTGTTTATAATGTTTTTCTAGGATATCAATGCTTTCTATACAAAATACATATAGAAATACACACTTATTATACGTATATATAAATATTTTAGGTAATCTTCTTTTATCTCAATTCAAAGTCGATACTCTTTCTTTCATTCTTATTTCATTTCTATTAATATTATCATTGTGAATTTGTAGAGGATGAGAATAAGAGAATATACGAGTAGATATTCTTAATAAGAAAAAAAGTACAGAGTGGAAAATTATAGGATATTGTAAGGATAATGAGATTCTAGACTTTTTTTTCACTTCCATATATATATATATATATATATATATAAATAGAGTATTCTTTGGAATTTAAAATATATATATATATATATATATATATATATATATAAAATTAAAAAAAATAAAACATACCTATCACTAAGTGTATTATATATAGTTACTACTATTGATATCAGTAGTAGTACATAGTACCTTTAGATTTTTGCAATAAAATTAAAGTGAATTTCATATCTTCAATATAGCTATATGTATTAATATACGTATATAGTTTAAATTTGGTATGTGTATATAGTTAAAATAGATTTAGTTGAGATTTTTTTGGGCTTTTGGTTCATTTGGATTTGATATAGAAAGCTTAAATAAATTGAGTGTTTTTGAAAAAAAAAAACGAAAAATGGGTAAATAATCTGTGAAGTAATCTGATTAGCCACTCATCCACTGTTTAGCCTTAGTGAGTAGACTTTTACAATTGCCCAGAACACCTGCTTAACATTTTATTGTTATAAAAACAAAATTAGGTCTATAAGACTCCTATATGACTCCCGATAAGCACTAAAGGAGTTATAATGATGTTTTTATGGGAATAATGATTAATATTGCTATAAGAATGTTCTTATAGCAATTGTGGGAGTTCTTATAATGGAATTTTCAGCAAGTAGTGCTACAGCAATGTTGTTATAAGTCTAAAAGTTTGTAATTATATAACAAGAATTTCGCAACAATTGCGGAGTACTCAAATTAATACTAATACTGCTGTAAGAGTGGTAATAATAGTGTTATAAGAGTGCGCAAGAGTCTTATAGCAATAAAAACTGTTATATGAGCAGTTATCATTGTCATTGTGATTGATTTTACTTGATTATGCACCCAACTTATTTTGCAGAATTTGAATAAAAAAAACTTACTTCTGCACGATTCGATATTCTACATTATTTTAAATTCTTTAACGTGTAATAATATAGTTCTCTGTTGTATGACTGTTCCATGCAATTATAGTAAACGCACCAAGATCATGGTAGATCATTAAGGAGTATAGGTATGACAGATATTACCGAAATATCACTGAAATTTAGATTTAATTTTTTTGGATAAATATTATTCAAAAATTGTAAAACTGATACTGATACCCACTCAACAAGTAACGTAAGCAAGATACATAAATTGAAAATATTCACTTTCAATTGAATTATGTTCGGAGCTGTAGTGTGTATATGTGAGACGTTTGTTTTGTAATCCGATTGTCTTTAGCCCTTTGCAAGCCAGGTTAAATTTAAAAATAGAAACGAATAGTGTGGAACAATTTATTTTTAAATAAAATTGATAATCCTAAGAATACCCACTTAATATTATATTTTCAGGTCAAACCACACCCACAGTGTAATATACTAAGGTAATCTGTTGTAATCAAAATTAAAATTTAATCAAGTTCAAATTTAACCAAGTCAAAAACTCAATTTCAATTCTTGCTAAAGAAAAATAATAATGAAAAAAAGAAATGGATTTAAAATAAGAAGGGATCAGGGCTCTTTAGCTGCTCCTTTAATTTATAATTATCAAACATGAATTTTAATTTACTCTCCATATTTTAATTATCTATATTTTTATATAATTCTAAAAATCCTAATTAGGTAGGTAAAACAAAAGAAAATTGGAAAATTTTTTTTTTGCGATCATTTTGATTACACGTTGATAAATTTTAAAAATTTATGTACAATTTATACCTACATAATGTATTTTTTTAAATAGAACAATCCACCTTCGTTGTTTTCATCGAATTTAGTAGCTATTTTATAGTTGGTAAATGTGCTTTTCTTCTCACTTGCTCGAATGCTCAGAAAAAGCCTTTAGGTATAGGAGGTATTTAGGGCGAAGTAATACACCATTCCAGTTGCCGCTGGAAAGTCATTTAGCACCTAGTATTTTTGATACCACAACTAATATGACATATATATATTGTTTTTGATGGTTTAAGTGCTCACTCGTCCAATGTTCGAGTATTTCAGTTCATTCAATTTTTAGTTGAATATTTTTTAATTTTTACTTGAAGTACGAAGTAACAGAATAGAACAAATAGACAATTTTACAATTCAAATTTGACAATTAGTTCGGAAGTTAATATTATATTTATTTAAATTTGATATAAAATTGATATATTATATGTTATTATTTTTAGACAGAACAAAACCAATTATAATTATCCGATAAACGCAAATTGATACAATAAAGCAGCCTTGATTATCAAATAATTCGACTCAAAAACATATTTGCATGAAGTAATCCTATCTTATATAATAAAACGTAACAATTCTACTGCCAACGTGCCGTACCAACCGTTGCTAGGTTGCTACGACAAAACAAAATTAAAAAAAAAAAAATGTTCTTCTTTGCTGCGATTGTTTATGTACCTACCACAATAAAAAACAACGTAAACCAAAATTTGTTCTTCTCAGCTGCCTCAAAATCGTATCTGTGCTTAGTGTGTATATATATATTCTAGAATTGATTTTAAAATTATGTATAGCTAAAATGATGTTTACTATGAATAATTGTAAAGTTATATATTATATATATAGATAGTTATATATTATATATATAAAGTTATATATTGTATATATACTAGGGGCCCCTGTTGACTAATTACAATTCAAGTTAAAGCCAAATTTAAAGTTTTTAAAAGAACAGGGATTTGCATGGACTGATATAGACTTCTCATTACAAAGCAGAAAACACTCATGTTTTAATGAAAAGTTTTGAAATGATTATGTTTTCGTTAAAAAAATATAAATACCTTACTTCTCACTTTCGGTTTCGTTTCTACCTATTTCTTAATGTATTTGGTGAATAATAAAACCATATGATTAAAAAATTTTCAACTGTGTGCGCATTATTGTTCTATTTACAACTTACTTATTATATATATATAAGAGTTCATTATGGAGAAGAGAGATAAAATGAAAAGGTGTCTAAATGCTTGTCAATTATAATTATAGATTATAGTAATATTTTATTTATTTAATATGAATTATTTGTTGTTATTGTAAATGCTGTATGAAGTTATCAATAGAATGGATAATAATTTTGGATTTCAATTTTATTTTTTCAAAGGTTTTTAATCAAAATAATTATATTCTGAAGCTGTGTATTAGCTGTGGTCGAAGTTGCTTCGAATATGATTTGCAATAATTTTATCGTATAAGAAATTTTTGGAAATACTTTGCGCGCGCAACCTCTGCTATGGGACTCGCTTAGCAGTAAAAGCTCTCAAATTAAATTTAATAATCGCGGAATTCGTTGGCATAAGCTAAAAGTGAAACTGTACTTATTCCTAGAATAGATTTAGCTACAACAACCACAGAACTGGCATTTATTCTTAGACGTTGACAATTCCCTGTTGAATTGGCATTTTCTATGACCAAAAACAATTTGCAAAGTCAAATATTGGAAAAAGAAGTAGTTTATTTGCCTGAAACAGTATTTAGCTATTGGCAGCTGTATGTTGCAATTTTCAGTAGATTACGTTGGTCCAGTGATATTCAAATAAATCGTACAGAAGGAAGGGAGCAATGCAAATTAATTCGACATTCCAATAAACTATATACAAAAAATGTTATATATAAAGAGGTTTTGACATCTAATCCTTAGAAAAAAAATGGTAAAATGCTGCCTTTGTCAACGGTGTTTTACGTTAGAGTGTTGAGAAGGCCTATTGCGAAACCAGAAATAAAAACTTACTTTTTTCTTTACCTCCTGGGTGGTGCGGAAAAAATAAAATAAATTTGCAATAACAAAATTGTTGTGGTTTAACTCAATTTGTTTTTGTAAAAAACAATTGTTCAATTTATCGAATTATTTCGATCTTTTTACCAAAAAAAAAATATATTTTTGCCCCTGAATTAGCGTAATATACCTAATATTTGATTAAATTTCTTAGAATTCACTTTTTTGTGAAGTTTTACAAGAATTTTTTTTTTTTTTTAATTAGAACATCGTCTTAAGACGGGCTTTACAACTAGTTGGATATAAAGCAAGACCCAAATTATACTCAATACTAGCATAGGTTTCGCAAGGAAGTATTCTGGGACCTATGCTATTCTTGTTATATACCACCGACATCCCGATAACACCACTGATCGAAATGCAGTATTTCCAGATGATACGGCTATAAACAATTCACAAAGACAAGCATCAGAGCAATTTCAGAAAGGGCTGGATAAAGTAAGCAAATTGTATTTATATTATAATTAGGAAATATTTTTAAGATGGCACTATTTAACTTTTGGAATCAAAAAAATGTAGCACCTATTTCATCATGATTGTCCTGCAACCCTATCCGTGGGCATAGGGGGGAAACTTCCGATTCTGTTATCTCGGTGTTCCACTCGACACCACCACATGAAATATGCCGCACCCCCGAATTCGATGTGCGGTTTACTACAACTGAGGCTGGAGGATAGGAGGACTCACCGTGATTTCATCACGATTACCTCTTGTGGACCTACCGCTCGTTGTCATGTTTCATGAAATGTTATCAGTTGATTGACCCTTTGGCATTTTCTGAGATATGGGTGATAAAAACCATAAGCTCAAACCTGACAGGCACGTCCGCCTGTTGAATGGTCAGATACATCTTCTTATAGGCCGCTAATTGTGAATACAGACGCCCTTTGCAGCCGGTCCAGCTAGGAGATGCAGATCTCCATCATACATAGTTATGAAAAATACCCTTAAATTCAAAATGTGAAAGTGGCTCAATTGCGGTCATGGATCTTCCGCCTTTGGTTGTTACCTCCACCGTTGCCCGATGCACGCCATGTTTCCCCTCTCTTCTGCCTCTACCCATCCTACTAAACCGGTGTTAGAACCCGATCGTTCGTATGGGTTGCTAGGGCTAACAGGGGTCACCACGTGAAGCAGGAAAATAATGTGGGAGAAGCTAACTGGCGTAAGCTGGATACAACGACAAAAAAACGCATCACCACCCCATTAGGCCCCCAGCTTTTTTAATACTTAAATTTATTCATTTATCATAATATGCAAAAACAATAAGCCACAATTAAATAAGAACCAAAAATAATTCAATCCAAACGTCTAAGCTACCAACCATATTAAGAGCAGAAAATAAAAATAGAAACAAAAAACAGCATTTGTATTTCAGTTTTTAAATGGAAAATCACTCTATGAAGTTCTTTCATACAATTGCAAATTTTTTTTTTATTATTACAAAGCACTAAAACAAAATTTTTTTTTTACTTAATAATGAATATTTTCCAAGAGCATAATTTTAATTCTTTTATTTTATTTTTCCTTCATTTTTTTATTATTTTTTTCTTTGTTTTTACTTGCATTTTGCTAGTAATAGTAAATATACATAAATGAATTTTTAATTTTCCAATCAATTCTCACTTCAAAGTCATCAGAAATAACTTTAATATAAAATTATGTACTAAAACTAAAATAAAACAAAAAATAAATAAAAAAAAAAAAACAAAAAAAAAGCAAAAACACAAAAATAAAAAATTCAATAAGTTAGAAATACACACATTTTCATTATTTGAAAAAAAAGGATTTTAACAATATTATTTTTAGTAAGAATGGTGAAAAGTGGTGAATTATTTATGGTGAATTATTACTGTATTACTTTGTGAAAAATTCAGCTTTTCGTTAAGCACTTATAATATTGGAAAAATTAAAAACAAATTAAAATTGAAAATTTTGCACAAAAAAAAAAAAGTTTTTAAATCAATAAAATTTGAAAAACCCCTTATTAAAGTAATAATAATTATGTTAACCACCTAAAGTTAAATTATGCTACACGTCGATCCCATTAGCCTAAACATTGTTTTTGTTTTTTTTTTAAATTTATTATTTTACAATATTAAATAAAATAATTAAAAGAAGAAGCACTAGTTATCAGGGCTATTTTCCTTAATATTACATTTTGGGATTTCTGAGTACTACCGGTCTCCATTTTTTTGTCTCAGTGGTTTAGGTATAGGTACAAGAAGAACTGATCGGTTAGCTTCTCGAAATATATTTAGTCTGGCTTGTTGTTATAGTGGTCTTTAAACAACTCTATCTCATTTTTTATTGTCAAGTTAAGCAAAACATTATGTTTGAAACGATACCTTTATACACGAATGTACAGCTTGAACTAGTTGAGAATTGGGAAACGAAAAATGTCATTTTGTTCTATTAGGAACATTTTGAATAAATTTGTTAATACAGGGTGGGTCAAAAGTCACGCCTACGTGTAAAAATTGAATAACTTCTTTGTTTATTATTTTTTTTTATGTGTGTGTTGTTGCTACATCTTGTTGGAACCATTTATTGGCTGCCACAGGGTGTAAAAAATTATTAATCATAATACAATACCTGTCACCGTCACTCTATTCTCGAAGAAATAGGGCTCTATAACTCTTTGTGATGTCACTCCACCATAATGTACACTTGAGCGAGTGCAATTGGTGCTGGTGAACAACTCTGGGGTTTGCAGTACCCCAAAACGGCATATCTTGTTTATTTACATATCCATTTAGATGAAAATGTGTTTCATCACTCATTATTAAATTGTTAAGAAACTCGAATGCCCATTGGAAAAATAAAATTCTACCACTTTGGTTTGTTGCTCGGTCGTTAAGTCTTGCATGGTGAGGTAACACGGTTCGATGAATAAATTTGAAAAAAAAAAAATAAATAATAATAAATGAAGAAGTTATTCAATTTTTACACGCAGATGTGACTTTTCCCCCACCCTGTATTAATCCTGAATTTTTGTATATTGTACCTATGTGAGTATAGTTTTGGATTGACTAAACACATTTGTTGGGATATGATTCCATATTCGATAAAATCCTACTACAAACGAATTTGTATAGCCGGTGTTTTGAGCCACCCAAGAATTTGCGCTCTGTAGGGATGAGCCATTGATATCTCTTTTGTTGCTTGATGAAAATTTTTTCGTCTGAACAAATTGCCTAAACCTACCAGATATTTTTATAAAATACAGAACTGTATGGACTGCGACTATTTTCATTGTCTGCAATATTTCAAAGATTATTATTATAAGTCCAAGATCGCAAAGTTATAGAAAATATAACAATTTACTATCAGCGAAGTTATTGTAATACAATTTTTTTTGTAAATTCCATCAGTTGGTAAATATTTATCTTTTATTTATGTTAACTTTGCATATCTGTTACACTTCTTTATAACCTAATCGGTTGGATCACAGAAAAATCCAAGTTGACGATTTGATAGCCGCAAACATTCTGAGGATAGGAACAGGTAGCGCAATCTATGATTATCGAAGTGGAATAGCAATAGTAAAATAATCAAATTACTTTGCAAACATGTAAAAAGTTAGAATGACAATATCAGAAAAATATAATCTGAATATAATATGATAATGGCAAGTCTTCTGGGGATAGGAAAATGTAGCGAAAAATCTACTCCAAGTAGAATAAAATTAGAGCAGTAGCAACAACTACTATTTTGTAAAAAAATTTAATGATTACTGAAATTAAAAAATATGCTTAGAATCACAAAATATGGGTAATGCCGAATTCGTATACTTCGCAAGGTATGTAAAAGGATGATGCAGAATTGTTCCAACGTGAGAGAAGCATTTTTTTGAATGGTTATGAATGGTAAACATCAAATTTCAATTTCATATGCCTTCCTAAATTTTTACAAAGTTTATGCATATATTATGTATATGATATCACTTGATACATCACTGTACCGGGTGTGCCAGGGCATGCGTATCAGCTTTTTAAGAGAGGAAGACACCGTTATTTTAACATTTAAAAAAAAGTTTGTTAACTAAATCGAGGGTGCCCTCTATTTATTGGTGGTATTTTCAACTTTCGGAAATCGGTTTTTTAAGATCAAAAATGGCCGAAATTGGCCGAAATCGAGATTATCAAATGGGAAGAGGTACTTTTTTATGCAAATTCGGATTCTACATCAAAAAATAAGCTTCTGCTAAATTAAAATCAGTTCAAGAAAAGGTAAAGTTAAACGTGAAGTAATTTTTGTCGATATTGTGAAAATTTTCTTATACTTCTATTCTGAAAATTCAGTTCAAAATATTATTAACAGTTTATTAGTGTTACCTAGAGCCAGACTATGAATTCTGTAATTTTTTCGATATTGTGTATTCTAAAGGTTTTCAAAATACTATGGGGGTACAAATATACTAATATGAGGGATTAATAATTTAATCATCTATTTGGCTTCGAAAGTAACGCAGGCTAATTTCAAACTAAAATTAATAAACCTGGTCAAATAACAAACACTAACAAACGAATTGTTCGATTGATAGGATCAAAACCGCACAATTATTACTGTATTATGAAGAAGATGAAATGATCAGACTCATCTACACATCTCCATCCTGTAGTGTTCCGTTCGTGTTCGTGTTCGTATTTTACGTATGTATTTTTTTTTTTTTTTTGGTTTATCTAACTACTGTATTGTTTTATATCGCTTGGTTGGGATAGCACTGGATAGGCAGAAGGAGGAAGTTATTGAAACAATTACAATAAATTATACCAAATTATACTCTCAATATTATTGTTTTGTCATTTATTTTGTCCCAATAACAAAAAATGTTCATATGGAATCAAATCTGAAATTTTCGGTTGAAAGACAGGCGCTGTATACCTTCTGTTCCACCCAGAATATAAACACAGATTCTGAAAGGTAATTTGTTGACCACAAACGATGTTTATATCATCCAACCGTATCATAATACAAAAAAAGGTTGTTGATTTCAGTTCAGCTTTTCGTATGGGTCTTATTAATCGTTTTTTGTTTTCATTATTTTTTGAAATTAGTTGGGAATACAATTTTTCATCAGCACTTAAAATAAAATTGAATGATATCGATAGGTTATTCTAAAATGCATCATAATTATATATCATTTCAGCAATTACATTAGGTTGCATAGGTTGCTTGTTAGTATGCCAAAGGTGAATCCAAAGTAGCTTTACTATTGTTATGACAATTATAATAAAATGCAAAGTAATAACCATGTTTATTGCGACCAAACAAATGTTATAAATTCAAATCAAATTACAACTTACTACATTTATTTATTTAGATGAAGAATCAATTTAATTCTGAAATGCAAAAAAAAAAATAATATTGATGGAACGAGACGTGTACGCTTATGTTGAATTGACCTTTGACAATATAAACTGTGAAAAACTTACAAATACAAAATTTTTCTTGTAACAATTTCATTTTATTTATTCTATTTTTAAATATCCTTGATATAATAATGTTGAAAAAAATTTAATTTTTTCACCATAAAAACCATAAAAATAAAAATGAAAAAAAAAGAAAAAGTTTAGGGATACTTCATGTACCTAAATTTTTTGTTTTTAAGAACTTGTATTGTAATATAAGTAGAATTGCATTATAATGAAATATTAAATAACATTTTCATTTCTCGAATATATATGATATGAACTTTTACAAATATATATTATATAATTTTGTAATATACATAGACATTATAATATAGCTTTAATATTATTTTATATAAAATTTATAACAGTAAATGAAACACAGTTGGTGGATATTATATTTTATGAGCTTCCGTACAAAATTCATGTTTATGCTCTAAAATACTGTAAATTATGATGATCATATACTTTATAAATACAAATATATTATATGAATATTACATATAAGTATGTAATATATATTATATATATATATATAATATAATGTATATAATATCATAAAAAAATTATATAAACTGTATGAAAAAAAAAAAAACAAAAAAAATTGTTTTTCTTCGAATCTACTTTCATACAAGAGTGTACATTAATACTGATTGTGTGCACAGTTTTTTCTATTTTTCGTTTTTATTATTTTTTTATTGATGACTTTATTAAGGTTGCCAACTTTACTTTTATTTATTTAAAAAAAAAATTTTAATAATTTATTTAAAAGTTATAATAAAAAAAATGATAAAATCATAAAATGGATAAATTAATGCACCACAAAGTACAAAACCAAGCCTTGTGATTAAGGACTTGAATTAAGCTTGCCAACTTTACTTTTTTTAAACTAATTATTTATTTAAAATAAAAATGTTTAATAATTTGTTTAAAATTAATAATTAAAAAATTATTTTGATATAATATTTCTATATTAATGCAGCACAAAATACAAAACCAAGCCTTGTGATTAAAAACTTGGATTAAGCTTGCCAACTTACCTTTTTCCTTACATTATACTTCTTATTAAAAAAAAATTAATTATTTATTTAAGACTAATAAATAAAATATTGTTTTCTTGGAAAATGTATAGATTAATACAACAAAAAAAATTAAACCCAGCCTTGTAAATGATTTGGAATAAGCTTGCCAACTTAACTTTAATTACTCCTCATCTAACAAAAAAAATAATTGATTTAAAACTAATAAATTAAAAATTATGGTCTTGCGAAATTTCTACATTAATAAAAAAAAAAAAAACAAGTCTTGCAAATTGATTTAGATTAAGCTTGCCAACTTTATTGTTTTATTTTAATTGATTAGTTATTTAAAATAAATTTTTAATCATTTATTTAAAATTAATTAATGAAAATAATTTGATTTTGACTATCAAGTTACTGACGAGAACATACAAAAAAAAACTATGGAACTAAGGGATATAAACGACAATAGAGCACTAACAAATAAACTCTCAGTTTAAAAAATACAGTTTAAAAAACCCAGTAAAATAATATTCGATTAATATAAGAAATTTAATATTTAACTGAGTATTCATACTTATTTGTTATTGAACCTTGAACTTAAATCTTATAATTATTTATCAGATTAACATCAAAACTATTCAAGAGATGTGGTAGTTATCATCAACTATCAATATTCTATTATAGTAGTTACCTACATCTCTATATTTACTTAGAAAGTAAAAAACGAAAAATATCATAATTGGTTGATATTCAATAAATGGGAGATGGACAAAGTGTAAAAAACAAATTTCTTGGAACAAAATTAGCAAAGACGAAATAAATAACAATCAAATGCACAAATGACATAATCCCCAAAAATAAAATAGACAAAAACAAAATACTCAAACAAAATTATCAAATACAAAATCACGCAGTTTCACATAGAGTTTATGTGTAAAACGTAAAAAGTAAAATAATGTCATAACATGTGAATAATTAAAAAGTGGGAAACGAAGAAAGGGTAAAACAAAATTAGAACAAAATGCCGAAAGACAAAATCACGCAGTTTAACATAGAGTTTGATGTAAAAAGTTAAATAATGTCATAACATGTGAATATTTAAAAAGTGAGGGACAAAAAAAAGCCCCAAAAACAATTTGCTTTGAACAATATTATTAAAAAACAATCGAAAAGAAAAACATTGTCATTGGAATTTTATTTTCATGGATTTTGTCTTGGGGATATTTTGGGATGCAAATTTCATATTAAATATTAGGTTGAAAGTAAAATTTCATAACGTATGTGAATATTCAAAAAGTGGGAAACGAAGAAAAGGCAAAATAAAATGTAGAACAAAATCCCGAAAGACAAAATCACCAAAAATAAAATTCCAGAGACAAAATTCCTAAAAATACAAAAAAAAAATAATATAATATATTCATTGGGATTTGGTTTTTATCAATCTTAAGGTGGATATCCTCTTAATGGACGAACGTCCAAACAAATTTTTAAACCAATCAAAAATTTTTATTTTACCAACAAATACACAAAAAATCTTCTCCGGGCAATTTACTGCATCTAATTTCTTAGTTAAAATATTTTTAACTTTTGGTTGAAGGATGAAGTAAAAGAAAAGGATAGATATATAATTGTTTGATAAATATTTATTGCTATCTCACAATGAGAGGAAATCATAAAATTTTCTTTAATGGTATTTGTGTTTCAATTATAGTGTAAAATAAAATTGACCGGACCATGAAGAGGAAATCCATCATTAGTCTTGGAATTCTTGAGAAGGAATTTTGTACTTCAAATTCCCACATTTTTATAGACAATTGGCTAATTATTTTCAAAATATATAACTTTTAAAAAATTATTGTTTACTCAGTGGTCACTTAGTGCTGACTGTTTAGTCAGGGCTGACTCAATACTTCTTAATGATCAAAACTATGAAAGTGATTATTTTAGTTGGTTAAATTGGTTTTTAGTGGTTTGACGTGCTTATCATGCCATAATTTTGATTCTAAACTTTTGTCCTACATAAAACTATCTAAAGTCCAATAATATTACAAAAATTCTTTTTAAAAATTTAATACACGTGTTAAATTTTGAATAAGTTGGTAAACATTATCATATATATATATATAATATGTCTATATAATAAGAGTGTAAAGTTATTTCTTTGCAAGTAGTGTTGAATAAAGAAATATTAGGAAACATTAAAATATCATTATGCTCCATATTGTATTTTAATATATATATATATATATATATTATATATATAATTATATATATATATAAGGGTGTAAAAAATAAATGTACTGTTATTTTCTGCATTTTCAATATGAAATATTAATGGTAAATTTAATACACACACTCATATTATATATATAAATATATGTATATACATCTATAATATAAATCATACATATATATATATATGAAAATGTAGAATATGAAATCGTTTAATGTGGAACAAATTTCTAAAAATTTTCGAAAATAAATGAATCTAGGTTTTTAGGTACAAACACCAGTTGTTGTAGTAAGAAGTTCAAGTGCAAAATATTATAAACTTTACTAATTTTAATATATAGCTATATACATATATCTACATACATTCACACATACTAACACAATACAGATAAATAAATAATAATATAAAAATACGTATTGATGTAATAATTGTTCTACTCTTTATAATAATGATACTACTTCCATATAAATATATATATATATATATGTGTAAACAAAAAAGGACATAAAATACATCTTGGAAAAAATATACACCTATATTATTATTATATCTGTTTGTATATTATAATAATAACTTTCAACAGATTTAATTATTATGACTTTTGTACAGAAAATTTAACGAAACAT
Source organism: Argyra leucocephala (assembly GCA_963942445.1). NCBI lineage: Eukaryota > Metazoa > Arthropoda > Insecta > Diptera > Dolichopodidae > Argyra > Argyra leucocephala. The sequence continues at coordinate 15,759,933 of OZ012679.1, read as the reverse complement.
TAAAATTAACAAAGTTTTATTTTTTTTTTTTTTTTTTTGTATATGAAATGAATGTGTTGGTGCGCAATTTAAGGACTTAAAATTATTTAAAATTATTATAGTTTTACATTATTTTATTTTTTTTTTTCTTGTGTTGATGGATGGATTTTTATAAGATGAATTTTAAAGTAAATTAAAATGCAGAATTTATTAAAAATTAAACCAAAGAGGTTAGAAAATGTATTTTTCTTGTACAGAGAAGAGTGTAATGTTAACATAATAGGAGAGTTAAGTAAATTGGATTTGATAGCATCACTTAACCTTATAGCTATTCTAAAATTAAATTTAAAATATTTTTAAATAATATTATTATGAGAAATATATGTTCAAAATTTAATGTCAATCAATATTTTTAATGATAATAATATGATAACAAATACAAGGTTAGAAATTAAAATGTTTACTCTTGGTACTTTGTTTAAGCACGAAATGTGATAATTTGAATTGTAAATACTTTTTGAATAGGAAAATTATTGAAGTGAAAATTAGTATTTAAAAAAATGTGGTCGAATGAAAATAAACATTTTGTAGGTTTATGCGAAATACTGCGAACCTGCGTAATCAGAAATAGTCGTAAATTATCTACATCGAAGTAGGAGAAGTAGGAGAAAATAAAAAAAGAAACAGAAGCAATGTTTGACCAATCTTGGCAGCTTCTTAAATATTATTTATGGTTACTATGGAATCAGCCAACGACTGCAAACAAATTTTATGGAATTTTCAGACTTTGGAGGAGCCACTTGGTAGAATGATTTCAATTTTATTTTAAAACATTTTTTTAATCTTTAAACAACTACTAGATAGATAAATAGATTGTGAGTAACTGTCCCCTATACCACCACAGCCGCAAATGGGCTTATTGTGATAGCCCGTGTTTGTTAACTAGTCTTTGAGTCATTAATGATACCTGATTTTGTAATTACACTCAGGATATTCTTTAGTGGTATGCTGAAGCTCCCATTGTTCAGTGAACGTTGTTCCGAAGTGGTGGAATCTGCTACAAGTGAGCCTTTTGAATATATTAACACTTTGTGTAATATCTTGTATAATATCAAGTGTCCCATTGTTCAGTGAACGCTGTTCCCAAGTGGTGGAATTTGCTACAAGTGAGCCTTTTGAATATATTAATACTTTGTGTAATATCTTGTATAATATCAAGTGTCCCATTGTTCAGTGAACGCTGTTCCCAAGTGGTGGAATCTGCTACAAGTGAGCCTTTTGAATATATTAACACTTTGTGTAATATCTTGTATAATATCAAGTGTCCCATTGTTCAGTGAACGCTGTTCCCAAGTGGTGGAATTTGCTACAAGTGAGCCTTTTGAATATATTAATACTTTGTGTAATATCTTGTATAATATCAAGTGTCCCATTGTTCAGTGAACGCTGTTCCCAAGTGGTGGAATCTGCTACAAGTGAGCCTTTTGAATATATTAACACTTTGTGTAATATCTTGTATAATATCAAGTGTCCCATTGTTCAGTGAACGCTGTTCCCAAGTGGTGGAATTTGCTACAAGTGAGCCTTTTGAATATATTAACACTTTGTGTAATATCTTGTATAATATCAAGTGTCCCATTGTTCAGTGAACGCTGTTCCCAAGTGGTGGAATTTGCTACAAGTGAGCCTTTTGAATATATTAACACTTTGTGTAATATCTTGTATAATATCAAGTGTCCCATTGTTCAGTGAACGCTGTTCCCAAGTGGTGGAATCTGCTACAAGTGAGCCTTTTGAATATATTAACACTTTGTGTAATATCTTGTATAATATCAAGTGTCCCATTGTTCAGTGAACGCTGTTCCCAAGTGGTGGAATCTGCTACAAGTGAGCCTTTTGAATATATTAACACTTTGTGTAATATCTTGTATAATATCAAGTGTCCCATTGTTCAGTGAACGCTGTTCCCAAGTGGTGGAATCTGCTACAAGTGAGCCTTTTGAATATATTAACACTTTGTGTAATATCTTGTATAATATCAAGTGTCCCATTGTTCAGTGAACGCTGTTCCCAAGTGGTGGAATCTGCTACAAGTGAGCCTTTTGAATATATTAACACTTTGTGTAATATCTTGTATAATATCAAGTGTCCCATTGTTCAGTGAACGCTGTTCCCAAGTGGTGGAATTTGCTACAAGTGAGCCTTTTGAATATACTAATACTTTGTGTAATATTTAACTAAAACTACACTTGTTTTTTGCTCTATAATTTTAAAACCCGAACTATATCGTACAATTGGCAATTGAAATTTGTGAAATATACCCAACGATTAATAATTTTCTGTAATATTTTCTTTTATACCAATATAACTTTTCATTCGACAAACAGTTTTGGAAATTTTTGAAAGATAAATGACTTTAGTCTAACCCAGTTCAAATGATTGTATTTTTTTGTGAATAACAAACTATTGTGGTCTAACAAACATTTAATAATGTCAACTGCAAACAAAACTTTAACGTCTGTCACGTACGTAAATCTTATGTCGGGCAGTGGCTATTTTAATTTCGTCTGCTATGTAAAGGATCTCAAGGTCATTATGAATATCAGTTCTATGAACATACTAAAGAGGCGCTGACTACGAAGAAATAATACTTTATTTTAGACACGTTTATAATAATAATTTGAATATGAAGCTGTTTATCATAACATCTTAATTGAATGCGGTGATCCCATACTGGCTTCTGTAATTCATTATATATCAAAATTTTGTTGTACGCCAACATTTTTGATCTGTGACTGATCAGGCATCAATTTTCATCTTAAGTTCATTTTTAACATCCATTTTGACATGTTCTATCCATTAAAAATTGCCACATAGGATAATATCCAAATAATTTGTTTGGAATCTCAAATAATTCGCTCATAAGAGCAATTTTAGAATAGGTTTTAATTTAAGTTTATTTCTTAGTATGTAAAGTTTTATGAAAAAACATAAATATACAAAAAGATTTTTTGTCGCCAGTTTTCCTTTAAATAATAAATTAATTAATAAATAAATTAGTCAGCTAGCTAAAGTAATAATTAAGAATAGTCATAGATGTAAATACAATAGTATAAGCTCTAAAAAATTTAATATTGTTAAAAAAAAAAAATTATGAATACATCATGCCAATAAATAAATAAAATAATAATAATTTGTTTGGAATTCTGATTTTATTTATTTCGATTTTGAGAGTTGTTTCTAATGTTTTGTTAGTAAAGTGTGTACATTTTGCCTCATTCAACTTTATATTCCATTTCTTATAGTCAACCATATTATTTTATTATTAAATCTTTATAGCTACTTACTTTTAGCTTATTACAAGCTACCATAAATTGCAACAAAAACAAAGTCAAATAGGTCTTAAATTAAATAATTTAAATTTAAATCAGTGCAAAAGAAAATTCTAGGGTAGCTTATACTCAAAATTAAATCAACTTTCATTAATATTGTTTATAATATTTTTTTAATTTTAATTTTAAGGTTCCAGTTCTAGACGTCAGACGATTAAATTTGAAAAATCTGAATGCAGATAAAATTTGAAAATTAACAAAAATTGTAGACTCATTCGAAATACAATACAAGTAATTTGCTCGAGATCTATTTCAAATGCAATGATTTATACATAACTCTAAAATACGACCTAAGTCTGAAAATATTATAAACAATATATAGTCAATATGGGGTTTATTTAAAAGAGCGCATATATGAGAACAATCCTATCGCAGAAATTCAAATGCCGCAAGCCGAACAAATTTGGAAGAATATTATCAAATAGCTTTGAAATAAACCATTCGATGTAATATCATAAACGAAGAATCATTTAGATCATTTTTTCAAACTTAGTGTAAAAAAATTTGCTTTTTATATATTTTATAAGGCAAAAAATTAAAAAAAAAAATATGAAAAGTTATTAAATTTTAAAACCTCATGGTGTCTTTTAACCCTTTCGGTCATGGCTTAGAACCACCTATGGCAAAATTATTTAGTGGTTACAAAGAAGTTTCTATAGTTTTAAATTAATATATCCAACGCCTACCAACGCCTGAAAAATTACATAATATTAAAATAGAATTAATTACATAATGATTTTGTATTTCAAATTTAATTTTTATTTAATTTAATGAAACATAAAAAAATAATTGCACGATTACTGTAAAAATTAATTCATTATTCGTGAATAGATGGGTTACGTTCTTATTAAAATTATTAAATTAAAAAAAATAAAATAATTAATTAATTAAAATTACATAAAAATATTGAAAAATATTTAAAAAAATCGAAACAAATATTTAGCTTTAAATTTTTTTATGGAAGTCAACAAAACAATTTCTCTCACTTGTAATACATAAACGAAGTGCGCATTTTTTACACATCAAATGAGTTCTACCAGAAATACATTGTTTGCATAACATAGGAACATTTTTTTTGGCATGTAATTTATACAATCAATTCGAACGTCTTGAAGTGGTCTTACTTCGCAACTGCCATTTTTTACTGGAATTATAATATATCTCTAGTTCTGGAGGTATGTTGGTTGAAGGACGTCCTCGTTGTATTGACAATTCTATAGAGATGAAACAATTTGCTATATTCATACGAAAATTGAGCAAATCAAGCATATCTTTCTCAGGGAAATAATTTTTTTTATACATGTTTTTATACTCGATCCAGCTAGCTGCCAACGCAAAATCTAAAAAGTGCGTAAATATTCGTAAAGTCAATTTTCGTGATCTAATAAACACTCTGTAATAGCTAACTAGCTGATCTAGTAAATCTACTCCTCCCATTCCATCGTTGTATAAGCGAACAATTTCTGTTCGAATTATATTAACGAAAGTCTTGTTTATTTTATCCCATCTGTTAGCAATATCTACGCAGCCGATGCCCATGAAATTTGATGCCAAATATACAGACTTGTTGTCATACCATTTTACCACAACTATCTTACCATCTGTACTAGTAACAGCGTCAAAAAAACCACGACCTTTTTCTTTTAGTTCTTTGTCGGTTAAAAGAGGAGGATCTTTAAAACAGTTACACTGGAGTGGAGGATCTTAACAGTTCCACTTGCATTGTTTACAATGCCTTTTTTATGAACACCTTTTTCATGAAGGATTTCGAGTAACTGGTATTATGTGAAAAAATTGTCACAAAATAAAGTATGCCCACACTTTTTCAATCGTTTAGTAACGTGAAGCACAGCTGATGCACCAAATCCTAATTCTCTTTGATTTGTTGGGGATATTTCCGTTCAACTTCCTTGGTATAGGAAAAAGTCATACGGCTGACCACTTTTTCCGCAAAGTACGTAATTTTTAATACTACAGGTATACAGGGGTATACAAGGGTTGGGTTTACCCTTAACGTATTGCTTTACCGAAAAATGCCCTTTAAAAGGTATAATTTGTTCATCTACACAAACACTTTCTTCTACATGTAGCTGAAGGCATCGATTTCGAATTGTATCAACTAAAAGGCGTGTTTTTATAAATTTATCTTGATTGTTATTTGGAATTTCCAAGTTATTGATAAAATGAAAAATTTCATACAACCAATGAGAATGTGAAGTCCTATCAATTTTCTTACTTCAGATACATCCGTGTGCCTAAAATTCGGTACTTCATTTTGTGTAGCATATAAATTTGTAAAAAATGTAGTTTTTTCAAGAAGTTCATCTGTAAAATGTCGACAAAAAATGTGTAAAGGTGTTTCCATTCCGGGTTCGTCAATTTCTTCTCCGCAATTCTTGAAATTTTCCCCTTCCGCTTGAAATATTCGTCGTTTACATTCTATATTAGATTTCCTATAGTAAGAAATTCCAGGTAAAAGTGAAGACCCTGGAATGATCTCATTTACAATTTCAATTACAACATTTTCGTCAATTATAACATTTTGTGCATCTGCTGTAGCTAGAACTCGGAATTTTGTTCGATCAGCTTCATCGTTCTGAATTTCAAGAGAAAGAGTCTTCAAATTCCGTGTAAATTTTAAATTAAGTTTAAGAACACTATTTTGTACATTCTGTTAGTACCCAATGTACAAAATTTTGTTCTCTCATTTTTATTAATAAATTGAGCAAAAGTTAAAGAAGATGAGTGTATTTTTATGATTTTAGATTGAAAAATATGAAAAAAAGGTTAAAAAAACGTTCATATGGATATAGTTTGACTAACCCTTTAAAAAATACTTTGGTTTAAATAGTCACACTTTTTCACCATATATCCTAGGTTTGTTACGTGTCAACATAATTTCTATATAACTATTAAAATATTATAAAATAGTATGTTTTATGCATTGTAGAACATGACAAAAGAAGCTTACACACATTTACATGACTAAAATAAATAAAACTATAATATAGTGCAATGTTAAGTTCATTTAAAGTTGCTGTACAAAATTTTGTACAAAATGATCGAAAGGGTTAACCAACCCTGCACAATAATAAGTACTAGTATTATTTCTTTTTTGATGCCATTTCTTTGTTTTTTAAATCTGCTTACGTTTGAATTTAAAGCCATCCCAAAATTGGAATACATTTCAAAATAACAATTCAAGCCGTGTTATATCTTATAAACGTAAACTCAAATTCATACTGACATTAAATAATAATTTTTTTTAAATTTTCTAAAATAAAAATAAAAATATTTAAAAAATCAATTAGGAAATGAGTACATTAATTTTATCCTCTTAGTAAAAGTGAATGTTAAACATATCCTTTAGATTATCTAAAACTTTTCTTTTTTTATAATAATAAAATTACAGTTATTATAGTTTCAATACATTATTATATTATTATTATATATATAATATGTAGATGTATATATATTTAAATAGATATATTATGACATTCAAATAATATGGTTGTAGTGATTTGTAGTGATTAAAATAAATAGAAAAGAGAAAATAAAACTCCTCATATGAATGAATTAATTGAAAAAATTTTCAAAACTTGATAAAAGCCACTTAACTGTTCAGTATTTAAGGATGTGAAAGTTTAATCCTTTTCTTATTATATTCATATTATGTTTTTTTTTATTTTTAAATTTTTTTATTTTTATTTTTGCAAAAAGTGAATGAAATTTTGTCTTAGTATTATGATAGTAATAAAAATATGTTGTGAATTTCATTTGACGTTTACACAAAATAAAATTTGAGAAGAGAATTTGATTTTTTTGAATTTGAGAAAATTTGTTTGAGCATTAGGTCCGTATATATGTATGGTGTTGTGGTGTGGTGGACGGCACTCAACACTGGTACAAACCTCAACCTCCTTGTAAAAGTTCAAAGATCAGCCTCCATCTGCATAAGCGGAGCACTTAGAACAACTCCTTCCGCGGCACTGGATACGCTATTTCATCTCTTACCATTAGATATTCATGGCAAAGAAATGGCATCCAGAACTGCAATCAGACTAAAAGCCAATTCTCAGTGGAAACCACAATTAATTGGCCACTCTTCTATTATGGAATACAAGAAATTTATTCCACAGACCCTAGATCTGACTCTTACAGGGTACTTCTTTGAGAGATCATATCGTACCGATATTCCGTCTAGAGAAATTTGGAAGAGTAGCACGGTTCTAAACAAGGAACACGTACAACTCTACACTGATGGTTCAAAATTGAATGACATAGTGGGGGGGGGGGGAGGTGAGTCTACTCGGAAAACCTGAATATTAGTCTATCCTTCAGCCTACCAAGACATTGTAGTGTGTTTCAGGCGGTGGTAATGGCAATAAAAGAAGCCTCAGACTGGCTGAGATCCAACGTATTATCTGTTAGAAATATCTGTATACTCACAGACAGTCAGGCCGCAATTAAAGCACTGGAGTCGGTAGCCATCAACTCAAAAACCGTGTTGGCCTGTCGCAATTCTTTGGACGAACTAGCGGATAGGTTCAACATATTATTACGATGGGTGCCAGGACACAGTGATATTCCGGGTAACTGCATGGCAGATCTACTTGCTAGAGAGGGTACTATATTAGAACTCCTTTCGGAAAGCGAGCAATCTGAGTGCACCTCTTGCCACCTGTAATTTATTGCAATAAAAGCTTCAAACTTCAGATGGTCAGTTAGACCAGACTGCAACATCATCACCAAGCACATCTGGCCTATGTTGAATCTGAAGCGATCCCTTAACCTACTAACCATGAAAAGATGTGACATTAGCACTATGGTAGGGGTCATTACGGGTCATTGTCTGATTGGTAAACATGCCAGAAGACTGGGACTCCCCGCAAACGACTTCTGCAGAACTTGTAGAGAGGTGGAGGAGGATGAAACTGTCCAGCATCTACTCTGTTTCTGCCCTGGTCTCTACCATAAAAGGAAAACCCATTTAGGAGTCTTCTTTCTGCACTCGCTGGGTGATCTTGAAAGCGCTGGTATCAAAAATCTCCACCGCTTCGTTAAAAGTTCAAATTGGTTCAACGAGTAGGGTACTAAGCGAGGAAAGTTCCCGTGGTATCACAATGGACCTCACCGGTCTAAGTGTGTCGATGTACTGTCGGCAGCCACTACTACCAACCTACCTTGAAGTTGAGTATAATGATAACAATTATGTAAGTCAATGTAAACAAATTTGGGGTTAACCCATTACTGCTGATTTTGCCCTATATCATATAGTACAGGTAAGAATTCCGAATCTAATTAACTTATCACTAATTTGTATTTCTTGGCCAAAAACTATCCAACTGTGAAACTATGACAAAATTTAAATTAGAGCAGCTTGAAGCTGACAGTAAGGGTTAGTGGTCTGAAAAGTAAATTTGTTATTATCTATTACCGTCGATTGTACTATATATAATAAAGTGCAGGTCAGAATTTCGGAGTCATTGGACTTACCACTACTTTATCAGATTTTATTAATTTGTAGTTCTTGATCTAAGAATGCCCAATTGTAACAGAATCACAAAATTTAAATTAGATGGCTGTAAGGGTCTGAAATGCTTTTTCGAAATAAAAATGTCCAAATAAATTCAAATAGCATTTAAATTAATACATCCTTTGAAATTATGATTAGCTTCAAAAGAAGTTATTAGAATTTCATATAAACCAAATAGAAATTCAAACGAAAATTCAAAAGTATGTATTTTGTATTTTGTTCTAGGCAGTCTATATTATGTATTGTCTGTAGACATAAGAAAATAATTAAAAAAGTTTTAAAAAATTTAAGTTATTTAAAATATACCACATTAATGTACAATCAAGTAGAAATTAGTGAAAACATATATAAAGAAAAACTATCGTCGCGACATTTTGTGTTTGTTTCAGAAACGACAACGACACGGACAACATCATTGGTGAAAAACTGAACGAGAGATGACAGCAGCGACAATGACACATTCTGTTTTACGTTTAAAAATTTTTGGAAAAAAATATTCCTATTTTCTTACGCACAGGGTTTCGAACATGGCAACATAATTCATTTCTAAAACTAAAAGAGAAACTGGCTCTGAGATAATTTGAAAGTCTAATAAAAGAAAAGTAAAATAAATAATAGAAGGATGTAATTGAGACTAACTAAACATAAAACAGATACAGAAAATATGTTACAAAACAAGTAAATTTCAATAAAAAACCGTTCGAATTTAGATGTCGAAAACTGAATCCAGTTGAGTGAATTTTATTGCAAAAAAAAATAATGAAAGTAAATGCTAATACACCATTATTATTATATATATATTATTCTGCATTTATCTGGATGTTTGTAAGTTCGACGGAACGCTCCAACACATATACAAATTGCATATATACACAAATTCCTTTGGTGCTTTTTTTAACCCCTGTCTACCATGCTGAACCTTTGCAGGAAAAATTGATTGCATGAACTATATTTTTTTAATTTAATGTTAGTCTTCTTCGCAAATAATAAGGAAAAATAATAAATAAAAATAATAATATAAATAAAACAAACAATTTTTTTGATTTATAATAATAAGGACTAATAGAAATTTAATCAATAGTTTAATATGGTATAATAACCAAAAGTCAAACAGCATTTAACACAAAAAAAAAACATAATTCACTCAAAGGTTATTCTTATTACTTAAAATTATACACAATAATATAAATGTGTATCAGCATATTTGAATTGTATAATATTATACATTATACTACTTATACCCTGCTTATACCTTTTATTTTTGCCATTATTGTGTGCGTAACTCACTTCACTCAAAAAAAAATTATTTTTGTTTTTTTTTTGTTTTTTTTTGTTTTTTTTTATTATTTGCTGTATCTGTATTCTGTATGTTCTGCATGCTTCATTCCAAAAATATTATTTAATTTTCAGTGTTAAGTGTTCACTGTTCACTTCACTGTTCAGGTTAACTGTTCAATCAATAGAACTTGATAGAAGTAGAGTAGGATAATTAACTCTACTTCTACGCCGGATAATAAAACATTGTTTTTTTTAAATTGAAAATTATTGATGAAAATGTTTTTGTATTTTTTGTAAATTTTACCAATTTAGATACAAAATTTTTAATATTTTTTTAAAAATAACACAATACAATACCATAATAACAGTTTATTCATATAGCAAAATAAGATCCCTATACAGTATACAAAAGACAAAATTTATATGAAAATAAGATCCCGTTTTTAAATTTGCTCTCCCAGAGGCCACAATAACGTTAATACGGTATAATTTATACTAAATGGAACCCAACTAACGAATTATAACTAAATGGAAGTGAGTACGAGTATACCATACAAAAATACAAACATTTTATACAAATTTGTTGGTATGGTACTTCTTTTTCTGTTATATAAAAAAAAAAAAGATTAGTGTTAGGCCAATATAAACATAAATAAAAATAAATAAAAAGTGATATAAACATAAGTACTGTAATTTCGGAATAAAGAATCTAATGAAAGAAAAGAAGAAACTAGGATTTATTTTGCTTCCGTCATTTATGACGTGTTACAAAGCTAGTATTATATAGTTTCCTGCATTTATCTGGATGTTTGACGGAACGCACAAATACATATAAAAATTCCTCTCATAAAACAAATATATTTCAGTACCTAGAGTGAATCGCGTTAAATATTAAAAATAATAAAAATTAAAATAATAAAAATAAAAAAAAATTTTGCGGACCTAAAATGTACCACAGTCATAAAATGAAATTAACTATTTCAGACGATTGTGGGTATAAATCAAAAGCGTTCTAATAAAAAAAGTAAAGCTATGATAAATTAGTAAATAAATACGTATTTTTGTTAAATTTGAAATGAAAACTCTAATGAAGAAAAAAAAAAGCTAGGATGTATTTTGCTTCCATTTATTTTTGGCGCGTTACAGAGCTATAGTAATGTGAATTAAAGTGAATAAAAAATTAAAATGAAGAAAAAAATATATTATTACAAAAGCAGTAATGAAGGCGATATATTTTAGAAGGTATTATATGTATATTTTTTGGTATGGGATATTTGGATTATTCGCACGTTGTGTAGCACAGTAAGTAGAACGTTTTTGTCTTACAACCGTAATGTCCTTCATTCGAGATCCGATTATAACAAAAAATGCTCTATTGGTCTATTGTTGCTTTATCTCAAAAAAATTATTGAGAGTAAAAATAGAACTACTACGCTATTTAAGAAGGCTTAGTTCATGACAACAGCTATATTTGTTTGCCACATTTAATGAGTTTATATGCCAGACAAAGTACTAGAAAGATGTACCCAGAAAAATTTCAGAAAAAAAGTTGAAGAAACTTTTGCATGTGCCTCACTGATAAGGTGACAAGAAAATTATGATAAGTTAATGATACCAAAAATCTAGATCAGATTGAATGTAGAATTAGAATAGCCATTAGTCAGTTCCTAAATGAGAGTTATATACCTATGCTTTTTCGAATTAACAACATTCTTCTTTGATTTTAACGATTGATCAACTTTGTAATTTTTTTTAAAATATGATCAACTTGAATTTTTGTTCATATTGAAAGTATTATTGTCAAAGTATGGTTGTTAAACAGGGTAAGACATTGTAAAATAGATACAGAAAAATATTATAGAATATATTTTGCTGGTAAGAATAATATGAGTAGGATCATATGACATGAAATTTGCTAGTTGACTCTAGTCCTGGTAGTCGATAAAACACACTTATTTAGAACATATCAATGACAGTATTTTAAATGGAACCATTGACAATACAAAAATACAGTTTTTCTTAAGCAAAGCTGAAATACAAAAAACGGAAAAATTAATTTAATAAATTTGATTATTAAAAAATAAAATATAAATAATAACTTTTCATTATATACTAGATATTTTAAAATTAATTTTTACAGTATGTAATTCCACACCCACCACCACCCAACATCAATAAATGGTATCTCTTCGTATGACTTTCAAAGATAATTTTTTTTTTATCGAAATATTTCAATTATTATTAATTTTATTATTCAATTTTTTTTTTTATTATTACTAAAATTGATATTTTAAAGGACTTAATAAATTTACATGGGGATAAAAGCAGTTATTTGCAATAAAAACTTATTACAATATTGTGAGCATATAGATAAAAAAAAAAAAAAATAAATAAAAAACTCAAAATCCTTGATTACATTGTATTAAGGATAATGGTATAATACTGATCATATTTGAAGAGAGATATTGATTTTGGTAAGTGATTATAACTTTCTAGTTTTCACTTCTTCTTCCATCTTCCAACTTTTAACTGCATAATGTTTGTAGAGTTTTAATTTTAATTTTAATTAGAGTATACTGGTAGAAGTGATGATCTGTGTAATATATATTAACTTTTTGACTTTTAAGAAAATTAAATTTTCTGTAATTTTGGGGAAAACAAAAATTAATAATATGTAGCTAGAGCTATGTGTTTTCCTTTGTTTAGTAAAATTTTTTGTGTTGTGGTTTTTGTTATATTATAATTTTTGTTTTATCATGATACAAGAAAGAGAAAAATTGTCTTACAACTATTTCTGGTATATTTTTGTATTGTGTGTAGCATATATGCTATTTAAAATATTAAAACAGGTTTTCCGGGGTATTTATTTTTAATTTCGGTTATTTTTCAATAGATCTGTCATGTGTAAGTACGTACTTTAAATTGAACAAAGACTAAAATATTGTGAACCTGCATTCAATGCATGTAGCATTCAGCATTTTCTATAACAAAAGTTAAAAATTTTGTTTCGTAGTTTGCGGTACAGATTTAAAAGTAAAGTCAAATATATAGCAGCAATGTAAGCAAAATTTATATAATTAATGTTAATAAAATTACAAATTTTTTTTTTGTACACTCAGTCTTGACAGTAGCTTTAGGTAGAATCACCTTTTCGTGCTTAATTAAGTACGGTACTGCAATTTTACACTACAATATCTACAATATTTCGACTATTTATTTAACAAATTACTGGGTTAACTCATTAAATGTGGAAAGCTATTGTACTGCTATTGTCACGAGCTAAGCCTTCTTAAATACAATGGTATTTAATTTGTTTCGAGATTGTATTCACAATTATTATTTTTTGTCATATATTTTTGATCCGTATGACAAAGGGCACTAGACCAGGTCGAAAAGCCAATAAAGCATTTTATGCATCATCGGGTATAGAACCTGGAACCTTTCGCTTGAAAAGCAGGCGTTTAATTTCGCATTAACACTTTCGCGCCTATTCATACATGGACAATGTTTATAGAACCCTGAAATATAAAATTGGCTTTGCAATTCCTTAAAATTTTTCCCACCTACACCACCTATAACTACACCACGTTTTGTATACCACCTGTAAAACCAGTAAATGCTTCTAACAATTATTATGAAAATAATCTCATAGAGTGTTTTATAAAGGGCGTTTTCAGAAAGCTCGAGAAGCAACCTTACTCCTTTCAGTCAGTTCAGAAGAGTCTAGGACAAAATTTAGAGATCGCACATCGCTGAAGCAGTATATGGGTTGGGTTATAAGTCTTATAAGCATCTCAAAATCTCGTATCTTAAAATTTCAAATTTTTATAAATCTTGCGTCTTAAAATCTCTTGTGTAGAAAACAAGTATTTGAAAGCTAGTGTCTAAATATTAACGATTTTCCTAACGATTCGTATATAACGAAAAATATTTGGCAGAAATGGATAACATTGCAGATTTTCCGCTTGGTATTATATAGATTTGATGCAAGCGCAAATGCGTTGAAGTAAGTCAGCAAAATTGTACTGAATTTGACTTTCTGGAAAAATTGTATGTTAAGATTTTATACAATACTGCTTCCAAAATAGGGCCTTGAGTTACATCATCGGTTCTGAGATCATTCCGATTCATTCATTTGATTTGTTCTTTCAACCAGAGTAGCCTTATATTTTTCCTGTTAGTATCTGTTGGATATAAGAAACATATGCAATTGTTTAACGATCAGATAATGATTGTAAGTCAATAAGTTTAAGACGGTGAAAAAAAAAGCCGTGGATCATTTCATGAAAAGTTCTGCGACGTGCTTCATTGAATAGATTCCATTCAATTAATGTTACCACAATTATAAGGCGACAATATACTTGATTGGCATATTATATATTATATGGGTTTGTTTCAAAAAGATAAATAACTATTTGTAATCAGAATCAATAATTTTTTTAATAAAATTGAATCAAAAAGCTTATGTAGAAGCACTAAGAAGCCCCGAAAAATGTTTAACATATACCATATATTTTACCACAATGAACAGTACATTAAAATGACAATACCTATGGGATTTTCCGCACACGTGCATTTAATTTTCATTTAAGACCACAGTCGTGTCCCAATACTATATCACTATAAAATGCCACATATAAAATCATTGACTGGGGCCATATAAATGCAGATATTCTAAAACACAACATATCCATATCAGATGGAGACAAAAAAAATAAAAATTGATTAGCTGATGGTTAGAAAATATATTCAACCAAAGTCAGGTATTAAAACAAGTTTGACAATTAGGTTAATTTAGATGAAGTAGGCTTAAGAATTAGGTTAAGTAAAATTTGCTATATCTAGGGTTGACTAGTTTATTATTTAACGAAAAAAATTTATAAAATTAAATTTTAAGACTTATTTTTTACAATACATATAAGAATAAACATGTTTACACACATTAATAATTACGAGTGGACCAAAATGAATAGTAAATAAACAAAATTAATATTAAAATTGAAGTTAGGGCGTTTCCGAACCTCTCACACTTGCACTTGATACTGGCACTAAACTTGTCAAATCGCACTAAATTTAATTTTGCCATATGTAGTGTACTTGAGACTACACTAAAATTTTGACAACAAATCAAGTGCGATTTGACAGGTTTAGAGCGAGTATCAAAAGCAAGTGCGAGAGGTTCAGAAACGTCTTTAGTTATATTAAAACCATTTTTCTTAAACTTATTTTAAGCTTAGATAGTTCTATATTTGTATATTAAAGACGAATAATAAAAGATTACAAACAAACAAAAAAAAAAAGAAAGGTTGAAATAAGGTCTTAGGAGATCATACCAACCAGCTATTTCTTTTTCAAGCCCTTATTCTGTCAAGTTAACACAATTCTTTTTTTTTTTGCTTTACATCTGCATCATATGCGAAATTTCGTAGGAAAGCTTTAATTTTTTTTTTTTTTGTAGAAAACTATGTGATTTGGCCAATTTCAAAAGCTTGTACTAAAATCTGAACAAATTTTCGAAAACTGGTAAAACCAATGATTTAGTAAATCAATTCTAAGATCAACAACAACAAATTGTTGAGTATCTACAATATTGAGCAAAACTAGAAAAAATTTATTTATTTTAACAGTTGATCCTACTGACAAATCTTTGGCCAACTTTATAGGTTATTTTTATTTTCGAAATGTGGGCATTTTTATTAAATTATATTAACCCTTTCAAACCCTGTGTGCATAATTATGCACAAAACTTTAAAGTCCTATAAGATTAAAAATTTTGCACATATTGTATTGCGATATCTTTTAGAATGCAAAGTAAACTAAAAACGTTTTATTGAAAAACGTAGTACACTTTGAAATGAAATAGTTGTTGAAAAAATTTGTTTTATATGTATTTAATTCTACAAATTCTTGAAAGACGTTTGAAAACTAAAGGTAAGTTTTTTCTAAATTATTATTTAAATTAAATTAATTACTTGTTTGTCATAAAAAAGTGAAAAAATGTTAAATAATATGTTAAAATATGATATTTATATAAAATTAAAATTTTAAAAGTAAATGAAATGTGTATAAAAAGTAAATAAATTATGGTGTGCATAATTATGCACATTTGGTCTAAATGGTACCTATCCATTATTATAAATAGTATAATAATTATAATTTTTCGCTCCTTGTAAAGAATTGGATATAAATAAAATAAGGAAAAAAAAATTTTTTTTTAGAAATATTTGCCTTCAATTTAAGCGTACTAAAACTACAAAAATAAACTTTAGAATCGCAGCTTGATATAATGTTTTCATAGCAAGTTATGATTGTAATTACGGAAAAAGCAAATTAGCCGAAATTCTAGGAAGTCTTGAGATGAGATTAAGAGATTTGGTAAAAAGTTAAATACAAAAAGTATTTGACATAAAATCGTAGATTAAATCTGAGAAAAAGTCTGAAATGTAAACACTCATCCGACTTTATCTACGATAAAATTCGATTTTGTCCGTCGTGTAAACGCTGCCGAAGCATAAAGTGGCATATAAAAGTATAATATATACATGCATAAATCGAAATTGAACTTTTTTTACATGCGAGAAGAGTAATTTGTAACTGAGTGATAGATAACTGATACTTGATTGGTTCAAATTTTGTTTTCTTCCATAAATAATGTTTGCATTTTATTTGCAATTAAACTAAGCCATATGATTATGTATGTAACAAATGCAAGCCCTATATGACACATGTACGTACATTTACATATACTTAGTGAGAGAAAGAGAAATAATAAAAGAAAGAGATTAATAAAAGAAACCAAATTAACACAAAAAAAATATAATGAAAATGATGATTGAAAATAATTGAAATTGAATAATCATAAAAATGATTGAAATATAATGATAATGATTTGTATTGCACACATTTATTTTGTATTCCTTTTTTGTTTTTTTTTTGCTTCTTTACACCATAGAAATGTCAATAAATATAGTGAATTTAAAGAGAAACCAAATTTTAACTTTATCAAATATCCATATTTCATTATTAGTACACACACACATATGTAAATTTCACCTTTGTTGAATGGAAAGAATATCTATAATCTATATTAACAAGAATATACACTTCCATTTTACGACAACCTAATTTTTAAGAAATACCAAACCGAGCAAAATATCATTAGTTAAAAGGATAAAATTTACATTTACTTATCGTATACCAAATTTATTATGAGAGAGAAAAGGTACAAAACAGATGTTTGCTGTTTGCTTTATACTGTGAAATAATTTTGCGTTCTCATTATTCTCCTTTGGATTTTTTTACGTTTCCTCCCATTATTTATATCAGGCAGGGTGGCAAAAAATGTTAGTTCTAATTTAGTTTGTTCCCTTATACGAGGATTAATTCTGATCTTTTACTATTTTAATATTTTCGTTTTAAACATTATTATTTTCGTATATCCCTATTAAAAATATTAAATTACATTACAATAATATAAAATATTATTAATATTTTTGTCAGTAATAATTTGGAGTTACAAACATTATTATTTTTTATTAATTATATTAGTAAACTTAAATATTTATTATATTGGTGTACGATTATAAAATAATACTGAGGACAATATCTATTTAAAAATCACAGAATTTAAAGAATATGATAACGCTGTTTTAGTTAGGTCTCCTAAAAATCTTATGCATAGTTGATACAATTTAGAAAATAATATTGTTAAATATTTCAACGAAAATTTTTGTCGAAAATATTTTTCAAAATTATAAACTTTATTTATTTAATTTCAGCCAATTTTTTTTGTCACTCTCTTTTGTTTACTATATTTTTTCTTTTTCTTACACGTAAAATTCTTATTATCGTCTATTTCTGACAATGTTTATCAAATATGCATATTGATTTGTGTGCAAACAAATGAATACATACATGAGTTCATACTCTTTTTATGGATATACTTTGGTTAAATGGTTATTGAAATGGGTATTTTGTTGAATTGAAGCAAATTGAAACAAACATATAAAGTCCAAGGCAAGTTAATTAAGGCAAATATAATAACTACTATATATTATAGGCACAAATGTATAATCCAAATATAGAAAACGATATTGAAAAGATTTTGAAAATATTGGAAGAAGGTTCTGATGCTGATTTAAGCGATGATGATGATGAAAGTTTTGACATTATATTGAACAATCAAGAACATTTTGACGAAGAAGAACGACAAGAATATATTGAAGAAGTACAATTGGATATAGCAGTAACTAAAAAAATTAACATAAAGTGGCGACGTAAAAGCTTTGAAAGTCCTGAAGAAATTTTTATTGATCCATTACAAAATGCTTTATATTATTTTGAAAAGTATTTATCGAATGAAATTTTTGAAGAGATGGCTAAATATACAAATATGTATTCTATTCAAAGTTGCAAACAAAGATTCAAAGATACAGACTCTACTGAACTGAAAACATTATTTGGGTTACATATAGCCATGGAAACCATAAAATATCCTAAAGTACAGATGTATTGGCACAACTCGTTTGGTATTGCTATTTTTCGGTATAATATGACTAGAGATAGATTTTCTCAGCTAAGGAGTAATCTACATATAGTTAATAATTTGGATAATAGAACATCAAGCGATCGTTTATACAAGGTTCGGCCACTATATAACTCAATTAGAAAACGGTGCATTGAATTAAAAAAAGATGAAAACTTATCTATTGATGAGCAAATGGTACCTTTTCGAGGCCAGTTAGTATTTAAACAGTACATCAAAGGGAAGCCAATTTCCTGGGGGATTAAAATATTTGTTCTTTGTAGCTCTTCTGGACAAATGTAATATATCAAGGCTCTACAACAGGTTTTAGTGAAGAAAATTTAAAAAAATATGGCTTTGCAGCTGCAGTTGTGTTGCATTTGAGTGAAAATATTACAACAAATGGGCATAAGCTTTTTTATGTTAATTATTTTTCTTCATACCAACTTTTACAAATTTTGAAACAAACAAGTATTTCTGCAGCAGGAACTATAAGAACATATAGATTTTCAAATCCACCACTATTATCCGATAAAGAAATGAAAAAAAAAATGGTAGAGGGGCTATGGATGAAGTTGTAAGCCTGGATGAAGACGTAGTTTTGGTAAAATGGATGGACAGTCGATCAGTTACTCTAGCTTCCAATTTTGTTGGAAAAGGGAATGCAGACCATGTGCAGAGATGGGATAAAAATTATAAGAAATTTGTAAGTGTTGATCGACCAGAAGTTTTAAAATTATACAATATCCAAATGGGAGGAGTCGATTTGTTAGATCAAATGATATCAAACTATAGAATTTATATAAGATCAAAAAAGTGGACCTTGAGAATGCTCTTTCATGCAGTTGACTTGGCTGTGGTAAGCAGCTGGTTTGAAGAAGATAAAAAAGATTGCGAAAAGATTGTTGTTGCCAAAAAAGATAAACTTGACTTGCTGCATTTTCGAATAAGGCTTGCTGAAGCATTAGTAAAGGCCGGCAAAACGGTAATGAAAAGAAAACCTGGCCGTCCATGTGAAAGTAGTTCTCACGAACCAATGCTAAAAACGAGAAAACCTAATGAAGAAATTAAGCCAATACCAGAAGTACAGTACGATAGAGTAGATCATATGCCATATTTAGACAAAAACAAAGAAGGAAAACGTTGCAAATATAATCAGTGCAATCAAAAAACTCATTTTTTTTGTGATAAATGTGAAACTCATTTATATGTATCAAAAAGGAAAGGAATTGCTTTGCAATGTTTCATAGGAAAAAATGAATTATCTTTCTAAATTTGTAAACTTTGTGATTTATTGACTTTATTTTTGTTGAATTAGTTGTTGTTTTTAATTTATTTTATTTTAATTTTTTTTTTTAGTTACGTTATGGATTTGTGAACTAATATAATTTTAATATATAAATATGAAAGTATAAAAACACTTAATATGTTTTATTTTAATTAAGAACTATTTGCAACGCTTGAAACTGAATGTGCATAATTATGCACATCCTGGAAAAGTCGGAAAATTTAGTGGAAAATCCTTCCCATCAATGTAGATGTTTTTATTAACTCATTTTTATCAATGATCAAAAGGCAGATAATTTTTTTTCGCTTTAGGAATAAATCAGGTTTGAAAGGGTTAATTATTTGCTAGAAAATATATTCAATAAAATTTGATTTTGAATAATTACTGTCATGTCAAAAATATAATAATGATAACAATAATAATAATATATAATATAATAAAAATAGTCTTTATTTCAACAGAATTACAAAGCTAGTAACAAATTTTGAATACATACAAATTAAATTCATTTTTTGTACAATGTATCCTTAATCAAATTAATAATTAATTCAAATTAAAAATTAGTATTTAAAATAATTCAGATTACATTTTTAACTTATACTAAATAACATTTAATTTATATACTATTAAAAAAAAAAACAAACATTTGAATTATGAATTAAGAATTAATAATTGTTCACAAATGTACATTATATATGTATTATAGTAAAAGATTAATACAATTATTATAAACTACAAATGTATATACATATTAGAAAATATAAAAAAAAATCAAAAAAATTGTACATAATATATCCTTAATTAGTCAATTTTAAGCTTCAAGTTCTGAATGAAATAGTTAAAGACATTCTATTGCCATAGTGCAAGAGACGAATGTCTTACTTTATTAAAATAACAGGTGTAATAGTGTTAATGGGGAAAAACAATATAAAATTAGTGTAGAATTATTTGATATAATGTTTTATTTAATTGTAGAAGAATGAATTTAATTTAATTGTAAAATATAAAAAGATTTGAAGTTTTTAATAAAAAATAAAATAAAATATAGGATAGTACAATGAATTACGATCTGAATAAAAGCCATTAGAAATAACAAAAGAAAAAAAAAAAATAAAATAAAAAAGTAGGAAATAAGAAAACAGATAAAAAGTAAGTTTAAATTATGGGTATTAATATTGATTCAATTTGTGCATGAGAAAATGAAAAGAGCCAGGATTTTATTTGTTTTATAAATTTAATTTGTATTCTCTCGTTTCTAAAGGATTCAGGTAACTTATTAAACAGCTGAGGTGCAGTTACAGTAAAAAAGTGACGAAAATGAGATTTTTTAACTTTGGGTACATTTACAACGTTTCTATTATTTACACGCAAATTGTGATCCACCAACAATCTCGAATTATTATAGCCCGATTTTAAAAAAAATAGTTTAAGTACCTTAAAATAGTATAGATGTTTTAATGGAAGAATTTTTAGATTTTTGAAAAAATAAAAACTGGGAGTTCTACGACTGACCTTACAAATAATACGTACACAATGTTTTTGTTTAATTAACAAAGGCTCAATTTTATTATAATGGGTACCACCCGAACAACACAGACCATATTGAAGTTTAGACTTAATCAAGCCATTGTAAAAAAGTTTTAAAACAGAGAAAGGACAATATAAACTTAGATGATACAGTTGCCTAACTGCTTTATTCAGGTATCTTTTTAGATAAGACGTGTGATCTTTCCAGTTTAGTCTAGCATCTAACGAGATACCTAAATATTTGAAGCTATCCACACGTTCAACATAGAAACAATCTTCTGAGAAGTTATAGTTCTCATTAAACAAAATACCAGACACATCATTTGCACATAAATTACATAAACTAAATTTTAAGCACTTAGGAGGAATAATAATAATAACAATGAAGATTATATGTACATGATTCTGATAATTCAAAATTTAATTTATTAAAAAAAAAAAAAAAAACATAAAATATATACCGCCGATCTATATAAAAATTGAAAAAAAAAAATAAAATACAATAAAATTAAGAATTGAAACAAAATTATTTTAATTCCAATTACATTCCACATGAATTAAAATTTAATTTGATTTAAATAATACAATAATCAAACCATCCAGAACTACTTTACCTACTTTAATATAAATCGACTTGAATATTATAATATTCACCACAATATGTGTGACGCTATAATCATAATCAGGATCAGACCAATTTTATAACCCCAATACACATTTATATTATAATATTTATATTATTATTTATCTAGTTTTTCGTATTATTCAAATAAAATATAAAAATAAAAAATAAAAATAAGGATAAAAGGATTTACCAAAATTTAACAAAATAAAAAAAAAATTAATTAAATTCAATTTTCTGTTTAATTATCTTTGAAAAAGTAAAATAATCATAATAATATATGAGGAAAATAATCTCTACCACTACTACATTTTTTATACTCCTACTAACTACATTATACTATTGAAGCTATATTAGGATGAATGGTGTAGAGAAGCAAAAAATTAAAACAAATAATAATAACAGTAAAATTGGAATCCTTTTTTAAACATTCACATATTACATTATTTTGTTATGTTATGTGCCATTTTATATCTTATATTTCTAGATGAGTGTATTATTTTCTTAAAAAAATTATAAAAAAAAAAAAAAAAAAAAAAAAAAAAAAATATGGGCTCAATGAAATGTTTTCAAAAAGACAATAAGTTACTTTATCAAATGCCCTACGCGAGTGACATGATATTCAAAATGCTACTGTTAAATGCTCCGAAATACACGATTTAACTGGTATCGGACAATTTAACTGGTATCACACTGGTATATGTGTGTAGAAAATATCGCCAAAAATTTATTTCATAGAAGTTTGAATCCAAAATATTGTACAAACTTCTATGATGTTGTACGAACTTCTATGCTTTGTTTGAGTCCAAAATATTGTACAAATTAATAAAAAAATTTTGTTGTTTATTTTAGTATGTTAATCCGATGTTGAAAGAAATTTAGTGATTTCAAAATTCAATCATAGTGCAGCAAAAATATCTCCACCATAAATTTAGGTTATATCCTGTAAAGAGAGTGTGGAGGGAAAAGTAAAGCTTTCAATACATCGACCCGTGTACGTCGACTGTATGACTATTAGGATGCGATATACCGTGACTTCCATATTGTAAAAAAAAACATTTCTTAAACCGCCATTAAACTGTTTTTAAATTTAATTTTTAAAACTTACTTTCTACATAGTAAAAAATTTGCTGTAATATTTTTACATTATGGAACACAATTTAAAACTTTTGACGCTTATTTTGTTGTCATTTTCTGTTATTACCAAAGTTTAGCAGAAAAAGTTCAGAATTTATCGAAAAACCTTATCGTCTGCGCTTATTTGTTGTGCAGGGTCTTATTAAATGAGTAGCGACGGTTTGGTGGCAGCAGCCCGACTATAAAAACAAGAGGTACGGAGTCCCAAGCGTCGGGACCGAAGACCTTGAAACTCTTTTGTTTTTGTTATCAGTGCAATGGCCCTTAAATGTGATGAAGACAATAGGTCCGAGGTCCAAGGAATTAGGGCCGAAACTCTATATCTCGTGCTTAAATTGTACTTGTTTGAAAAGAAGTTATTAATAATTATTATAAATAATTTTTTAAAAATTTTCGGATAAGTCCGCGGTTCAGAAGTCGGGACTGACGACCTTGAACAAAAAACTTGTCCAAAAACCAAAATGTCAATAATGTTCATTACGTATAAATTTAAGTATAAAAAAATATTTTGTTTGACTTTTTTTTTTGTTTAAGATCTTTGGTCCCGACTTTCGGACCATCGGACCAATCCGAACAATTTTTTTAAAATTATTAATAACCTTTTTTCAGACAAGTACAATTTAAACAGGTGATATAGAGTTTCGGCCCCAATTCCTTGGACACCGGATCTATTGTCTTCATCACATTTAAGAGCCATTGTACTGATGACAAAAAAAAAATCAAGGTCTTCTACACTTTGGACGCCGGACCTCTTGTTTGCATCGTGTTTAAGAGCCATTGTACTAAAGACAAGTTAATAAACAAAAAAGAAATTTTTTGTGACGGTTATATCCCAATATCCAGTCAACTGAAAAACTGTATACCAAAAGTTTATAAAAAGCATGAAAAAATTTTTGCTCTGCTTTTTTTTGCGCATTTAAAACTTATATTAAACAATATGGAATAGACTAGATTGTAAGGTTTTTTTTGTGTACAATATGGAATATGATGCATTTTAGAAAAAACGTTTTTCTTACAATATGGAAGTCACACGGATACATGATTTTCTCTTCTTCATATTTGCCGGCCGTTATTGTTGCATTAATACTAATTTTCTACATCACTACAGAGCTAATATATAGGTGATATTACGATAAATATTAATATAAACAAAAATAAAATAAACTGCATTAAAAATTAATTTACTTTTATAAAATACCATCTTGTTTGATTAGTTGTATTTCGGATTATCAGAGGGAAGGACTCATATTCGTGCTTCTCTACTTCATTTATAGCGTTCATGTTTATCTCATGACATTTTAAATCCATTTTAGATCTAGTTTATACTATTATATTCATTATAATATTGTATTTTTGGTTGTACAGTACTACTTCTTTCTTCATCTAATATTTATTATTATTATGTTTGCAAATATACCTAGCTGAATTTTAATGCAATTGGTCTGAGTGTTTTTGATTGAAGAACTTCCATAATAGCTGTGTCCTTTTCATTTGGTTCAAGGTCCAGGTCTATCATTTAATATGAAAATACAATAACAACTCAAAACCCACA
Organism: Argyra leucocephala; assembly: GCA_963942445.1. Classification (NCBI taxonomy): domain Eukaryota; kingdom Metazoa; phylum Arthropoda; class Insecta; order Diptera; family Dolichopodidae; genus Argyra; species Argyra leucocephala. The sequence goes on along the minus strand of OZ012679.1, from coordinate 15,735,098 downwards.
TATTTATCTGGTTTTTATACAGGTCTCAAATATTTAGTAATGCTATCTGTCACGAGTGGCGCTTGCTTAGTTTTGCAATTTTTGATAATTCAATTAACAAGTTTACCAACTTAAAAAAATTATTCAGATAATTAACCCATATCGTTCTTTTGAATTTGATAAAACCTAGACCTTGAGCCAGATGAAAAGAACACAGCTAATATCACAATAAAGTCACAAAGTGTTAACCTAAAGTTCAATATTATGGCATACCTATTATGTATAATGTATAAAGTACATACAATTATAAAATACTGATATAAAAAATTATAATACATTGATTATAAAAAACAGTGTCGTACTAAACATTACTTGGTAGACTAATCAATTAATAAATATGCTAAAAACTAACTATATTATTTGATTTATAACTTATAGCCATGGGGAGGTATACATAGCAATATCATACTTACTTACGAATATATTTACAAAACCTATACCTAGCTTTTTAATGACAAATTGGAACTATACTGAGTGCCCGCCAACATAAGTTTTACTAAATTTCCCTTGCAGGTTTAGATATTTTTTTTTTTTGTCTCCTATTACTCCGCGTGGTAGCATAGGGCTTCGATAGTGAACCTCCATTCCTCTCTGTTGAGTACTACTTCCTTAATATCGTCCCAGGTATAATTATTGATTGTTAATTCTTGATCGATTGTGCGTCTCCATGTGTTGTATGGTCTGCCAGGTCTCCTTTGTCCTTGTGGATTCCACTCTAGAGCTTTTCTTGCTATATCACTTTCTGATTTCCTTAGTGTATGACCTATCCATTTCCATTTTTTCCTATTTATCTGTCTGTTGATAGGTTCTTCTCCTGTTATCATCCATAAATCCTCGTTGCTAATTCTTGCCGGCCAGAATATTCTGCATATAATTCTCAAGCACTTGTTGATGAATACTTGTAGCTTCTCTTTGATTCTGACCAAAGTGAGCCATGTTTCACTGCCATATATTAATGTTGACTTAATACATGCTCTGAATATTGTTAGCTTTGTTGTTCTCGATATTTGGTTGCTGCGCCATATCTTCATTAGGCTGCCAAGTGTTCTTCTTGCCTTATTTATACGGCTGTTGACATCTTCTGTTGTACCTCCTCTTGATGTTATAATGCTCCCCAGGTACTTGAATTCTTCTACGTATTCTATCTGTTGTCCACTCACTGTTATTGGCTCACTATCACTGTTGTTTGTCCTCATTGCCTTGGTTTTCTCGATATTTAATTCCAGTCCCGATTTCTTTGCTTCTTCCTGTAATCTGTTGACTTTGTTCTGTAGGTCCCTTTGATTTCCTGATATGAGGCATACATCATTTGCGTAATCTAAGTCTTCTAAGTTGCCGAAGAGATCCCATTCTATTCCGTTTATTACAGTGTAAACTTTTCTTAGAATGTCGTCTAGTATTGTGTTGAAGACAAGTGGAAATAGTGGACATCCTCGTCTAACTCCTATATTGGTGTAGAATGGATCACTGATGTTACCTCTGTGTTGAACTGTTGTCTCTGCATCTTTATACATCGCTTTGATGATGTTGATGATTTTTTTCAGGAACTCCCTTCTTTGTAATTGTTCTCTATATTGCGCATCTCTTGACTGTGTCGAATGCTTTTTTAAAATCTATGAATAGTAGATATAGTGGGGCATTCCATTCTACTGATTGTTCAACTATGACCCGTAAAGTATTTGCCTGGTCAACACAGCTTCGGTTTGGTCTGAAAGCTCTTTTCGTAGTATTGGTTCTAGTACTTCTTCTAATCTTTTCTTTATAATAATTGCTATTATCTTATGAATAGTATTTAGAACCGTGATTCCTCTCCAGTTGCTGCAATTTGCCAATTCTCCTTTATTAGGTATCTTGACAATCATTTCTTTCTTCCATGATGGTGGTATATTCTCGTCTATCCATGCTTTTCTGATGTGGGGTTCAATTTTTTTTGCGAATAGGTCGGGGTTCAGTTTGGCTATTTCTGCTGGAATTTAGATATAAATCTATATAAAGCATATGCATTTTGATAATTATTTCCCCCGAGATAATTTGTAACAAATGTGATGTAAATTTCTGGCTATATTTATTATGTCTATGTCGATGTGTTGGAAACCGTAAAATAATATCCCAGTTTTTGCGAAGTTAAGGATCAATATTAAAAGAAAATTCAACTTGATTTAAACTTTTTTTTTTATTCATTGTCGAAACATTTGTTGGGGAACTGCCAGCAGTAGGTGGAATTTTATAATAATGCAAGCAGTTTAAGGGGGTAGAAATAAAGAAAAATAATAATCAATTACATACCTAATTAGTAATTACATTACATTTCTAAAAACATTTTCAATATTTTTTTACAATATGTCGGGTACTGGGTTACATTAACCCTAAAGCTAATAACATGAGCCTATCAGGCTCATTTTTTTTTCAAAACTACGTGTTTTCTAAATTTTGCGTAATATTGTAACGATTCTTCTTTCTAATCTTCATTTAGGTCAATATTTACATATTTCAATAATTACAAAACGACATAGTTTTTTTGTTTTTTTTTTTTTTTGCCTAAAAAAAATACCACGTAAGTTCATACCATGAGCCTGAGAGGCTCTCATATAATATTTCATAATAATTTCTTAATAATGCAAGTTTTAACATGAATACAAGATGATTAAGCTTCAGAAGCATAAGATGAAATAACTTACGATTCTGATAATAGTGGTGAAATTATAATTTCTCATGGAGAATTTTTTGCAAAATATGGCAAAAAATGGGCTCAAAGGTCTTAACGCTTTGTCTAAATTAATATTTTGCGCTGGAAACCATTTGCCGCAATTGCAAGACTTCTTCGAAATCAAATAACCAAAGTTATAGATCGTTTTAGGAGCCTATGATTCAATTATATTCAAAGCTATGTTATATGCATAAACCGCTTTGACAAAATTTCAAGTTTTATTAGATTTGATGAAAAAACCACAAGAAGTAATCGACGTAGATTTGACAAATTAGTCCCATAATTCGAGACGTGTTTGAAGCAATAAATAAGAATTTGGGAAAATATTATATATACCTTCAGAAAATCTTATGATAGACGAACAATTAATGCCAACATATGCAATAAAAAAATTGACAAGTATGGTATTAAAATTTGGTGGCTTTGTAACGCTCAGACGGCATACCTACTCAAAGGAATTCCATATACTGTGAACAAAAATAATAACAGAGCAACAGGGCTTGCTCAAAATGTAGTGGAAAATTTGTGTACACCATATTTTGCAACTGGAATATTATAATCGATAACTACTTCACAACAATAGAGCTTGTAAAAAGTGTGTTATGTAATGGATTGACAATTGCAGGAACTTTATGTCGAAATAAAACTTATATTCCAATTTCTTCCAAGTAAAAAGAGAGATCAACATTATTTGGACAAAAAAAATTCCAATAAAAGAAATTTATTTCTAAGAGCTCGTGGTGAAAGTTTAGTAAATTCTCCTATCAAAAAGCCTGCTACTACTAAAAAGCTACAATTACCACCATCTCGTACTGCAATTTCAAAAACGGTAGCGTTTATTTTGTTAATTTTCTTATTTTTAAACATCTAAAAATTTATTATTTGAAATAAAAAATATAAAATTTATTAAAAATAATTTTTTTCTACTACATTATAAGATGAGCCTGCCAGGCTCATGTTATGAGTTTACGTGACAAATTATGTTATGAGGTTTAGGGTTAAATGATATTGAGCACACTTATATCTCTACCTGTAATATAATACTTTACCAAGAAGGGTTCGGAGTTTTCAATTGCAAATGGGTTATAATAGATCCTATTGAAATGTTGTCAAATTTATAATAACAAACCATAAACGGTCTATAATTTATTAAGAACTATCATAATATAACAGTCTCATAACTAACAAGTAACAGTATACAACTAATATTAATATCGGTAATGTAGTCTACAACTAACTATAGTAACGGTCCATAACTAACAACTATTGGTTGTTATTGCTAACAAATACCGGTAATTAACTATAATTAACTAGACTCAGATATCACTATGATGGTAGTTGTAGACTATATTATGATAAATTTTAATAACAAATCATAAACGGTCTATAATTAAAAACTATCATAATATAGTCTACAACTAACAAACAATCGGTATACAACTAATATTAATATCGGTAATGTAGTCTTTAACTAACTATAGTAATTGTTCATAACTAACAAGTACCGATGAAAACAAGTACCGATAATTAACTATAACTAACAAGACTAGATATATCACTATGATGGTAGGGACTATCACAGAACATTATATTGCGTAGAGCGTGCAAGGATGAAGAAGCGAGCAAAATAATCATACAAATTTTTTTCCACTTGTCCAATAGCTGCCTTCAGAATATGTTCGTGTAATGTGTTTGTATAACATATTCGACCGCTTGTGGTAGCTTATGTTTGCGCATCTGTATTAATGTATCATGTACTGTATAATGTATGTAATCAATAATAGTAATGCCATATATCCCTTTTGAATAAATCACAGCTGATTTTCGTTTGAACATTTTTATATATTATAGGGTAAAATTAGAATATTCAGCCACAACATTGTTCATGCAAAGATATTCTTCGTTCATAATGTCTTTTATGTACGATCTGCAAATTAATTATTCTGTTCTGCATACAATACTAACATTTCTATGATATTATTACAAATACATATACCTAAAAATATCTACCTACACGACAAAGTTGTTATAAAACTATTCAACTCTCTGCTATGAACCGGCTGTTTGGAGGTTTGGACTCTATTTACAGTTGACAAAATTTCACAAAAAAATAAAATAAAAATATTTGAAAAAAAAATACAAACAAAATAAAAACAAAACAGAAAAAAATGATCCAACTTCAATAATATCCAATACAAATACAAACCGAAATACTTAACAAAAAAAAAAAAATAAAAAAAAAAACAAAAACAAAATAATAATTTTCATTAAAACAAATGGTTATCCTTAAAAATTAAATGTACCAAAAAAATAAAATTTACAGAAAATAAAAATTGAAAAAAATTAAATTTATACCATTGAATTGCCATCACATATCCTTTCTTTCATTATTTTCATTTTGTAAGAAGTAAATTTACCAAAAATATAAAAATAATAATAAAAACAACAAAAAAAAAAAAATAATAATAAATATAAGTATTGTATTTGATGATATTTATAGCAGCAACAATATTATTACAATGCGAGAAAATCCTTAATAAAACAAGAACAAAAAACAAGAACAAAAAATGAAGAAAAAAAATAAACATTTTTTTTCCGCTATAAAATTAAGTCTATCGAGAGTAAAAAAAGCAAAAATAATAACAACAAATATACAACATACATTCACACATATAATATTCATTATAAAATAAATCCTTTCCTTATTTTCTATTATTTCTGTTTTTTGTTGTTCATTTTTCAGGACAGCCCACATCCCACATCTTTTTCTTAAATTATCACGCATTTACATACTCGTATACGTATGTAGTTACGATGTATGTAATTTTCTATATAGATACATTACAATTTTTTTTTTTTTTTTTTAAGAAATTATTTTCTCTCCTATGACTCCTATATTATGTTTGTATTCGTGTCTATTTTAATAATAGTATAATAATAATGATATGTCGAGTTTTAAACCGAGTTAAATTTAATACCAAGTGAAAATAAATCCACCGAAAAATTTCGAAAGTAACATACACGGTTCTTTATACTAGCTCCTACGGTAATATATTATTTTACAAATTCCTACGTACTTACGTACATATTGTGTATGTATGAGTATGTATGTGTATATTAAGCAATTTAGAAATGATTGCATGCAATAAATGTACTTTAAGACTTAAGCTAGAAATGATAAACGGATCAAAATAAAAATGATAAAAAAAAAAATAAAAAAAAAAATAACAAGAAAATTTTCATATTATAGGCATAATAATGTGTAGCTGATATAAAAAGACTAGAAAATAGATTTATATCATGAGAGAATTTTTATTATTTTTTTTCTGTTTTTATATTGAAATCCTATATAAATATATATATTATATATATATATAATATACCTAAATGTGTATGATATAACAATTGTTCCTATGTGGATTAAAATTATAGTAATTTTCTTCTTGGATTATCTTAAGTAAATATAGTTGAAAAAAAAAAAATAAATAAATAAAAGAGAGGGATATGAAAGAGAAAGAAAAACCAAATTTATTTCATATTAGTTTCTTAAGGATTTTAAATAATACATATTATTATAAAATATCCTTAAAATTGTCACAATAGAGAAATAAAATTAATATTTGGACAAAATTTATATCGTATATATATATTGACTCAAAATAGAGAATTGACTAATTGGAAAATTTAATTAATTTGAGTTAATTGCAATTATAATATTGTACAGAATTGTATAGATAGATATAGATATTCAAATAAGTATCCTTGAATATATTTATATACTATAAAAATCTTTTAATATGACCGAATAAAGGACTTAAATTAATATTTGGACAAATCTATGCACATATATATATATACATATATATACACACACACATATATATATATATAAAATTGAATTAAAATATAGAATGAACATGTTGGAAAATTTAACTGATTTCAATTAATTGTACATAGAGTGACCAAAGATTAGTTAATGATTCAGTAGAGTTTTATTGGACAAGATGAAATTGGAAAAATTGATTGTACATATGTGGTTCATATATTTTAGTATTTTTGTTATTTAGTTTTTGATGTTGTATTTAAGTATGTTATTGAGCAAAACACTATCTTGAAGATGAGATTTAGGCTATGTGATTCTAAAAACCAGAATATATTGTTGTAAGAATAGAGCTCATCAAGGACAGACCCACAATTCTAAGATGATATATGGCGAAATATAATAGATTTACTGCACAAGTCTTCTTCACATTAACATCTTGTAGAAAATGATACCTGATGCAGAACGAGCAAAGCTAGTTTTTAATACCTCAGAGAAATGTTTAGTAAATAAAAATGTGCATATGTTCAAATTTATTTTGATATTCATTGCAGTTCTGTAATGTCAATAAGAAATATTGTAAAACGAATGGCTCAATTGAGCACATATTAGGTCGATTTGGTATAAACGAAGTAATTGTAATATTATACTTGCAATTCTTAAATTTATTTAATATAACTTCATCTAGAAATATGGAATAAGTAAGACTGAAGTCAAAAATTTTAAATACTGCCTAGGGCATGGGAGTTTTATATTATTTTTTTCTTATTATATTTAATTTATTTTATTTAAATTTTATTTTATTTTTTTAAATTATAATTTATTTTATTTAATTTTATTATTTTAAATTAAACAATTAAATTTTATAAATTCAAAAATTACCCTTTTTATTTAATTTGATTATGATGTTTTCGCTACAGCTGCTGAATCAAGAAGAAAGAAGGAAGAATTTGCTTCCTGAAATTTAGCTAGTAAAATTATGTATATATGACGATGTTTCTCCAGTGTCATACTTTGTTTGAAAGACTGATTAATTGTATATCAGTATAGTAATAATTAACATTTGGTCTGCATACTTTTAGGATGACATATGATCGTATATGACTTGGATGTTAAAAAAATTTATTTGGTCACTCTGCATTGGATGCAGGTAGGTAGGTAGAAGTGGCCATTCCAGTTCTGGAAAACCAATTAGCACTTAATTAACACAATACCACAACTCGATTGACTTATTTCTTATTGTTGGTTATTATAGGTGATCATTCTCTTATTTTTACTCTCTTCATCAGAAACTTTGTACTACAGCCATACTGTGTGCATTTGAGCATTTTTCCCTGTGATTAATAAAGCAAAATAGACCTAATGAGCCAAATATCGCAAAATTGTCAAAATGGCTTTTGGTCACTTTTGTCCGAACACCGATGTTATTATAACACTTGAGCAGACTTGAAAGGTGAGACTAATTAATGAAAAGTAAATACATGAACACAACCAGCAATATCTACCATAAATTTCATCAAGCTGATAGAAACAAAGTTGTTGAAGAACAATAATTATTAATATAGGTACTACGATGTACTGAAATGAGATCATTACAATTATTTGTGTAAGGACCCATCATAGATTATATAGTTCATAGGGTAAGTAAAAGGCATCGATAGACAATACGTAAGAGTAAGATTTACATATCCATGCAATGTGTGTACGACAACAAACAAGTTGACCATCGATTACATATTTTTGCATAAAAAAACATAGTATGTGCCTAATTGTGCGAATACAAATTGAATTAGAATTATTTCGTTAACTTCATGAGATCAAATTAAAAATTCCTTTCTCGCTTATTTAAAGCCAAATTATCATCTTCATTGTCCTGTAATCCCGTTCGTGCAGCATATGGTAGAAATGAAAATGTGTTCACTGGTTTCAATCTATGGGTAACCTCTTCAGCTGTGACCACGTTTTTTATTTCATACTTGCTTTGGCTAAGACTGATATTCTACATCGTTTCTCAGCCTTCATACCCGACGTGTACCCTGAGGATTTTATTCGATACTCTGTTTCGCAATATTGATTTTAGCTTTTATCAGAACATGCCAGATCCAATGACATTTTTACTGTCGGATTTGCATATCTATTTGTTTTTGATTAATTTTTTCCCCATCAGTATTCTGTTGGAAATGGTTTGTGGTTAACGAATGTTTAGAATTGGCCGGAACCATTCATTGAAATATTGACCATGTTTTGCAGGCATACTATTATAAGCTTGCTTTTTGGAGGAGCATAGTGATAAAGGTCAAAGCTCACCCAGAGCTGTAGTGATGGTGATGACAATTAAAAACCATACTAAACTGACCCAAATCTTTAATATTCTAAATTTTAATTAACAAAAACAGAAAATGCATTTCTTTTAACGACAAAATCGAATATAAAACAACAACAACAAAAACAATAAAAAAAATTTCCAAAAACAAAAAAAAAATAAAACAAAAAATTAATTCTAATTTCTTTTTTCTCTAACATTTTTTTATATACAAAAATTAACTCGAAAACAAGAATGAACAACAACAAAAAAATATATATATATATAAAATCCTACTACATTTTAATTTTATATTCAGTAATTAAAATAACAATAACATTTCATCACTGATTTAATATTATAAAATATCCTATTCGCATTCTTACATCCATTCATCCATCCCACATACATTTAAAAAAAAAAAAACAAAAATGAAAATCTTTCAATATAATAATACTTAATGTTTATATACATAATATAAAAATGTTTATATACAAATATTTATAAACGAAACAAAACTGAAAATAAAAACAAAAAAAACATAAGAATAATTCAGTAGTAACAACAATAACAACAAAATCATAAAAACAAAATTACAAATAAAACACAAAAATTATATCATCATCTGATATGTCCTTTTTGATATAATCTTATTATTTGTTTATATACATAAACATACATACATTCATATAATTTTATAAATAAAAAAAAAAAAAATGAAAATAATAAAAAAGAAACGAAAATGAAAAAACAAAAAAAAAAATTAAATAAATATCCTTATATAAGGATACAAAATAGAGAGGTTAACATTCGTAAATAATCTGGCGGCTTGATTGTAACAATTCTCATTTTTATATTATTTTATTTTTTTTTTTGTTATTATTGTTATTTTCATATCTTTTGATGGAAATCAACTGATCCGCATTTTATCCTTAATACGGCAATCGACTTTTCTTTTATTTTGTTTTTATTCTTTTTTTTTTAGTTTTCAGTGTTTTTTTTTTTTTTTGTTATTGCTTTCTCTTTCTATTACATATCATTTCAATACTTTATCATCATTTTATAAAGATTTTTGATGGTGGTGTTTTGTTTTTGTTATTATATTATTATTGTTGTTTTTATTATTGCTATTTGTGTTTTTGTAGTAAAAAATGCCTCAAGGACCTGTTTGTTGGTATAAACAAAAACAAAAAAAAAAAAAATATAAAATAAAATAGAATTTTATTTGTTAAGTAGTGGTTTGTTGGTTCGTTATTTATAGAAAATAAAAATCTCATTCATGTACACACAAACACATATTATAATAGTTAAGATATAAAAATATACACCACTCATACTTCATTATGTACATAATATTTACAAAGAAGAAAAATTTATCAAGTTAATATCGTCATTTTGATAAAAAAAAAAAAAAAAACAAAACAAAAATAGTAAAAAAAAGCAAAGACAAGAAAAAAACAAATTAAGAAAAAGGATTTTCTCTTATAAATTTTCTTTAACATACATTTTCTGTTTACAGTTATTTTCCAGATTATTTGCTTACTAAATGTTAAAAATAGTTACCTTTGTCAAAGAGAGAGAAAAATAAAAAATAAAAACTATGGCAACTGTGGTATAAATGAATATTTCTGGGCCGGTGAACGGACAAGCAAAATTCAAATCAAGTTGCTTGTATTTATTGTGGTGAGCGAATATTCTTGTTAATGGCTCTAAACTTCTCGTAATTGGTTCTAAATGGAAGGTAGTGATAAAAATATTATTTGAATGGAAACGGATCCTGCAACGGGTCCTGCGTATAACTCGACTGTTGTCTTTATAGTATTTGACCAAATCTATTAAGAAACATTTTTAAAATGAAAGGGATATTTGCTACGGATCTTATCGTTTCTAATGTGTTTAATTACATTTATAGAATTAAACTGGCGATTGGGGTATAATGATGATGGCTAATAAGAGTGGAATAGTGGATTCAACCAATGTCAGTTGCGGAGAACGAACCGTAGACATTTCTTTTAAACTATTTCTGTTGATAGCGTAATACGGAGACCAGGTGGGACTAGCATATTCCAAATTGGGTCTTACGAGCAAGGTGTAAAGATATTTAAAAATGTAAGGGATTATGTTTATTGATATAGGCGTTAGAGAATTACTAGAAAGTAGATCAGTACTTTTCAAAGGATATTAAAATGTAAATTTTTAAATTTAAATATTAACTAGCTATTCTCGGTGTAACATTCGCCAGTCCAGCATTAAAAAAATATTTCTTTTCTCTGTATTTATATATTTAACACTCAAAACACAGTTTTCTATTTCTGCAAACCAGTTAATTTTTCTTAGCATATTATCATTTTTGTTATACATAGTGTATTTTTTTTCTTTTTTTAATGTCCTTGTTGTTAACACTGTGAAGTCATCAATGTACACCACTGTTCATTCTGATTTAAAATTTTCATTTGCATACGACGGAGACACTATAAGTGGAAATGAAGAAGATGTTAATTTTGTAATTTCAGCACCAATTGAAAAAAATAGTCTAAATTGGCCTTAAAATATCATTTACAATATCTTGCTTGCCATGTTTTTCGTATAAGAAGGATTTTTAGCAAATTTTGTGAATTTTGCAAAGCAAGATTTATTACCATGGAAATAATAGGAATATTTTTTTCTGTGTGTCAATATTTGTCAATATTTCATTTCTCAAAATAAACATTCATTTTTAACATGAGAATGTGCTTGCATTGGGAAATTAGAAATATTTCGAGGTGACTAGCAAAGACACAAACCAGGGAAATTTAAAAGTTTTCAATATAGGTATTTTATGTTTTGAATAACTTTAAAAAATACTTCTAATTTGAAAAAGCTTCATATTGTATTGATTTTATGATGTTTTACCATTCGGTTCTTGTATATAATATTTAGTTTTTCTATATTGGTTTAGAACTTGGATATGGTTTCCTATAAATGACTTTATTTAAAGATGGGGACACAAATTATTAATACTTTTTTAATTTTTTTATTTCTTCGATAATTATTTGCGGTAATATTTTTGAAAAATAAATTTTTGGGTTCCTATCAGTACTTTTTGCTTTACTTCACCGAGGTGGACAGTTTTACATACATTATTTTAGCTAATTAATATATTTAGATTCTAAAAATAACAAAGGTTCATAAGCTTGAATTTTATCTAATACAAGACTTGACCTATTGTGTTTGCCCTAATATGTTTTGACAGGAAAGAGCTAAACAATAATATACTTCTCAAATTTGAGTTTTTAAGTTGTTCAAATATTTTCAACAATGTTCTGTATGTAGATTAATCTAATAGTAGTAAATTAATTGTTTAAATAAAGCATGTACAGAGCAATATAGAGGGTAGTTATGTTTAAAATGTTGATACAAATAAAAAAATATCATATTTGTTTATTCAGGGGAAATTGTCCAACTGCAAAGTGGCCAATTTGAATCGAATTATAATAGGTAATATTGTTCGAAGAAAAATTGCTCAAATTAAATTGAAGCCAAATTATTTATTCATATTTTTTGATTATGGTAATTTTGTCTGTTTTTATTCTAAATAAAAAAACAAACGATCAAAATCAATCAAAACGATCAAAAATGGATTCTTGCCTGTTTTTATTTCTTCAAAAATTACAACAGTAACACAAATTTCTGAAAAAAAAAACAAATAAAATGGTATTCCGTAAACAATTCACGATTTATAACGCATAACTAATATATTTTATTCTTTTATTATTATTATTTTTATAGAATTTTTTTCTATATTCTGTGATTCTATGATTATTGTATTTTTAACTACATACTTATTTTATAATATGTAATACACAAGATGAACGACGTGGTTAGTAAAAAAGCAAGAGTACTTGATTAATAAAATACACCACAAATTAAATATTAAAATTTTAGCAAGTTTTTAAGCCTAAAAATATGCAAAACGGTGGTGAACACTTATTTTATTTAAGTTTTCAGTCAAAATATAGCTAATGATGTTTAATATGAATTGTATGTAAACTATGAACACATGTATATAAATAAATATATGTATAGTTATATTATTGTAAATGCTGTATGAAGTAATGAATATGTATGGATAATAATTTTGAATTTCAATAATTTTATTTTTTAAAGGTTTTTAATCAAAATAATTATGTTATATTCGTTTATATGTCATTCTAGAATAAAAAAAGGGTTAATAGAACTAACTGGCAAATAGAATAAAATTTATTTGAAATTTTTCTTTACTAAAAACTTAATTTTTATGATATCAACTTTTTTCCTCAATTTGGGTACGGGGTAAATAAAATACCAGCAAATTAAAATCATTATTTCAAGACAAAATTTTTTTTTGTATAAAATCGTGTCTGAAAGAACTACTTCTGTGCAATTGCACAGGGAATCACTAGTTTTAATATATCATACAAACATTGATATTCTAAATTTCTGATATTTTTTTATTATTTAAGTATGACGTAGCTATATTTTGTCATATCATATTTCTATGTACAAAATTCGTATAAGATTTGAACAGTAAAACTATTGTTACAAAAACTAAATTGTTTTGAAAATAAAATGAGAGAACGGGTTGTAATATAGTGACCCACTATATAAAAATAATATTTTAAACATTTGTATGTGAAAACACTATTTTTATTTAATGCTATTTGGTAAAACAAATCATTACGTATTTTTAACACTTTTGCTCCTGGTGGTGAAAATTTTCCGAATATACGAATTATATAACTGTACAAATAATTTTTAAATTAACTGTATACAGAATATTATATTGTATTAGTGTAAATATATGTGTGGTTTTATAAACATATAATAATATAAGGATTTTAAGAAAACTAATTTTGGATTTTAGTTTTTTTTTTTTTATATTTTTGTTTTGTTTTTGTTTTTTTTTTTGTAGAGATTTTTATCAAAAATATCTTAGAGAAACTAAATTAGAGAATAGAACGAAAAATGAGCAAAAGGTATAATTTTTTTGTAATTGAGTTGAACTAATTTTTTATTTAAGTATATGTATTAGTATATGTATATATATATATAAATGAAATTAAATGTATATATATAATTTAATGGACATTTTTGGTCATAAACATTTGTATCGCAACAATTTGTCTAATAATAATATTATGAAAATTCTCTTATTAAATGAATGCCATCAAATGGAATTAAATTTTATTATCATTTACTATGATTTAATAAAAATGTTTAGTAGAAATGAGAAGATGGAGTGTAGGAGAGGGTATATGAAATTCGTTAATTAAAATCTTATGATTTTAGATAGCTATTAAATGAGTTTTTTTTTTGTTTTATTTTTTTTTGTTTCTTTTAATTTGTATAATATTTATTTTTGAATTAATAAAATTAAAGAAGAATTGTTTGTTAATTGAAATTGATAGTAAGTCAGTGATGTAAAATTTAAAATTTTATTGAAATGAAGACTAATTTTAAAATGTTTATGTTTTTGGTTCTGATAAGCTTAATTAATATCTAATTAATTTCAAATAAGCTTTGAAATTAAATATTAGTATAGATATACATATGTATGATTAGAGAGCTATAATGTAATTAGAAATGCAAACATAGATACACATATTTTTACTTTTCTGGCATATTATAAATAAGGTCACGTGTCGTTTGAATATCTCCTTTTATTTTAACAAAATGAATATAAATTGTGAATTTATATAAACGCTGGGATTTTTAGATAATATTAGTCGACAACAATATCTTAACAATCAAAATGGAGTTTTGTTGCACAAGATCACAAATGTTCACTTTCAAAAACAATAATTAGCATTTACAATTAGCCTTAGATACTCCTAACAACTTTTCTGCTATAAAATCAAGTTATAGCTCCGGTCAAAATCCAATGAAATATTAAATCTATTTAAATTTAAGCTGAGAGAATTTTAACTGTGAGTTATAAAAATGAAACTAAATTTATTATAATAATTATTTTCTTATTATACAAATTCAATCAAAATAATTATAAAAAAAAGAACAACAGCAATGGGTGGAATGAAGAAAAACTGGGTAGAATAAAAATACTCAGAATAAAATTTCTTGAGTAGAAGAAATTTTCCAGATCTAAGTGTAAATAACGATTTTACTCAAAGTTGATCCTGTCCAACTCAATCTAAATTTCAAAATTCGAGTTTTTTAGAACTGTCAAATAGAATTGTTCGCAGTAGGCAATAAATAAGTGTGAATAATAAATTATAAATTTTTAACAAACTAATAACGATTGATTTAATAATTTTAAATATATTTCAGTATTCTTGTAAATATTCATATTAGTAGGGGGAAAATACTACAAATCGAGGCGTATTGGCGATGATTCACTGAAATCGTTTGTACAAATTCAATTTGAATAACTAGCCACTTTCATCCATTTTAGGAAAAAATTTAAATATGACAAATACCCGACCAGTCACACTTTTCGAAATCGGTACAAGATAATCTGTTTGTTACGATGTAGAAACTGGTAAAACGTATGTACGATATTCTGTTAACAAATGTCGCTCTTGCATAATTATTCTTTTAATCAAATCCTTTTGTATTGTATTCAGCCAAGATTCCAAATCCAATTTTTAAGCATGCTCATTAATTTGCACAAGCTTTTGATCAACAAAATTACAATCTTATCTACAAACATAACTTACCCATTTAGATTTGTTTTTGTTCATACTTTGTCAGCAAATTTGAACAACTTCAAACACGTTCATTAGGTTTATCGAATTTCGTCTTCACAGAGTATGATTCAACACCCCATAGCTTCAGATTGGCCTGATAATTGCTTTATTGAGTGCTAATTTACACTATAAAGAGATCTTGGAGTAAAGTTGATTGAACTTCCCATGTAACATTTTATTGTTATAAAAACAAAATTAGTGCTATAAGAATCCGATATGACTCCCGATAATCACTAAAGGTGCTATAATGATGTTTTTATGGGAATAATGTGATTAATATTGCTATAAGGATGTTATTATAGCAATGGCGGGAATTGTTAGAATGGGATTTTCAGTAAGTGCTACAGCAATGTTGTTATAAGTCTGAAAGTGCGTAATAAAATAAATATAACTCCATAAAATTATTATTTTAAAATTAAAAATAATACTTATCTCATTCTCGCATAACATAAATTATTTCAAAATACTTTCATTTCAAAATAAAAACATACACTAATACATATTATTATGTAAACTAATCCTATAACAATATTACAGCAACAATATTGCTCCGTTGCCTTATAGGATTCTCCAATTTAGTGCTATAACATATTTATAACGTTTGGCAACAATTGCGGAGCACTAAAATTAACACTAATACTGCTATAAGAGTGTTTATAATAGTGTTATAAGATGGTGTATGAGTCTTATAGCAATCAGATTGTTACATGGGTTAGCTTTTAACTGCTTTTTTTTTTTTGCTGACAATATAATTTTCTCAAGTGAGGCGTTTATCCAAATGCATACCTAAGTACTTTACCGACTCACTCAACACAAAATCTCTGTTGTAAAACTGAACTGGAAGTCTATTTCTCTTCCGGTTGGTAAAAGCAATATGGAGTGATTTGGATTCATTTGCTTAGATTCTCCAAGTTTTTAGCCTGTTTTGAATGTCAAGTAGGTTGTTCTAAAGTGCCAAACGTAGATCGGAATGCGACGCTACAACAGCTATGTCATCGGAAAAAGTAGCAATGAGAACGATCGATGAAGTTGGAAGGTCTGATGTGAAAAAGACGTATAAAAAGGGTCCTAGAGAGTACTAGAAGTATAACAAGGTCACACTAAATTCAATTTGTATTAGTGTAGTTTGTTCATCATTGTACTTAATACAGAATATTATCTTTGAAAAATATGATGACAAAAGTTGATGGTAGTAGCGATAGAGAAGCTGCTTTAGTTTGTGCAGAAATCCTTCATGACAAAATTTTGTCTAAGGCTTAAGTAATGTCCAGAAAATCTGTGGAGCAATACTTTTTCTCATCAAGTGAGTTGTTTATTTGACTAACTAGCATTCCTCGGCTGTCCCGTGTTTGTGGCGAAAATCAAACTGGTTATTAGGTAGCATATTTCGCTCAGCAATCAACTTTTGCAATCTGCTGGCTATTAATTTTTCAAATATTTTTGATATCACAGGTAGGAGACTGATCGGTCTATCGGAATTTGGTTCGTTTGGTAGCTTACCCAGTTTAGCTATCATTATAATCTGGCCTATTTGCCGTCCAGAAAGCAGCTTAATCTCAATATTGCATTGAAGACATACGTGAATAATTTTAAGCTTATAAGGGGAAGTTCCTTCACCATTTTCTCTAAGATCTCATCATTCCCCGGATACTTCTTGGCAGATATTGAACTTAGAATTATTTCTTTACGTTTCGTTATCTGAATTTTTTTGTTCGGTAGATCTAGTTGATAACTTCTAGAAAGTTTTCTATCTTGTTGTTTTCGTCATTTGTGATTTTTGATGGATATGGTATAAAAACATTGAGTGTTGAAGAGATGTGAAATAATTTAATGTAAAAAATATTTTTCGGAGCAATATCAACACATAATAACAGAATTAAGAGTCTATATTTTCCATCAAGAAGACCAGCTCCTTTTATAATTTTAAAATTCTAAATTTTGATTCCCCTACAATTCCATTTTGTGATACATGGAGCTTGATCATGTCTTTAAATGCAATTATCTATCTACTTACACCAATCATTATTAATAATGGTCTAATTTAAAAATCTCAAAATCTCAATTTAACAATTCAATAGACACATAGAACATGTTAGAAAATTGATTAAATCGGCAAATTTATCATTATTAAATAACGTTATATAAAATAGTAATTGACGTCGGTTTCTTAAAAATGCATCACAATAAAACTAAGCTATCCAAACAAAATAAAAAAATGTTACATATTTTTTTTTTAAGATTTTAAACAGGACACTTAACAGACACAATGAAAAAAAAAAAATTAAGAAAAAAAGCTTTGATTTAAAAAAACAAAATGAAATTAATTTTTTTTATTTTCGCAATCAAACAGAATAAAATTGCAGAGGCTAGAAAAAAGAAAGAAAAACAAAAAATCACTCATTTCCGCATGAGAGATAATTTTCTCTATCATGATATAAAATAAAACTGGGTTTCATTTTTTTAATTTTTATTGCAATTGCAGTGATTTCAATCGCAATGCATTTTTTTTATTTTTTTTTTTTTTTTAAGGAATAAACATTCAGGACTCTCTAAACGTTATAACATTTCATATCAACTTTCATTTAATGAATTCCATTACATTTTGTTTGCACACGCCTTCAATGATGATGATTAATCAATGCGATATACCATAATGATAATGATGATGTTGAGTGCGGCATCCAG
Source organism: Argyra leucocephala (assembly GCA_963942445.1). Taxonomy (NCBI): domain Eukaryota; kingdom Metazoa; phylum Arthropoda; class Insecta; order Diptera; family Dolichopodidae; genus Argyra; species Argyra leucocephala. The sequence continues at coordinate 15,716,823 of OZ012679.1, read as the reverse complement.
AACTCTATATATTATATTATAATCATTATTTTATATTCTTGGACAATCAATGTGCAAAAATTATCAAGAACAAAGAGAATAACTCTTCCAACACTGATTATAATCGAAAAACAATGGCGAAGAAACAAAAAAAAATAATAACAACAAAAAAAAAACAAAAATAATTTTTTTTTTTTTAAATTCATTATTAGCAAATAAAAAACTCTTTAAAAGACTAAAAATAAAGAAGGCCATCTTTATTTACCAACTCATTCTTAATTCAGAAAGTCTTGCAGCAGTTTTATTATTATTATTTTTTTTTTGTTTTGTTTGTTCACAAAAGTGAAATGCAATGCAGCAGGACGACGCGTTCAGTCAATCTACTAAAAAAAAAAAACAAAAAAACAAAATACAAATAGAATTCAAAATTACTGCTTTCACAGAATTTCAAATTAGGTTTCATCCCTTTTTATTTTTTTTTTTGTTTTTTGTTGTTTTTCTGTTTTATTTCTACTTTAATAAATGTTGAAAATTGCAAAGGAGATTCAATTGATAAGGACATAACGAACAAATATAAAACAAAAAAAAAAAAAAATAGAAACTAAAATAAATAATAATTATTCATCAATCGAATTCTTGTAATTTCAAATAAAAAATTGTGTAAAATAAAAAGAAAAAAATAAATCAAAATAAAGGTGATTTGAAATTGTATAAGAAAATCTTTGGAGTACACATCTTAAGTTCAATCTATTAGATATCGAAAAGAAAAAACAAATTCAAAAACTAAGTAAAAAAAAAAAAACAAAAATCTTTTATTTAAGAAATATTTAATTTATTTTCGAATCTAATTCAAAATCAAATTGTTGACCTAAAAGGTTGATAGATATTGGTTACAACGTTGCAATCTCTAAATCAATCTTATATGTGTTTTGTCATAGGTTTTTTCAGTATGCCCTATATACTGACTTATATACTGTAATCATTATATATGTATATCCTATATACTATCTTATATACTGTCATTCCTATATACAGTCATATAATATGTATGCCCTATTTACTGTCATATAGTGTATGTGATCAAATTCTTGTATATAATGGAGTAAGCTTAAGAAATGTAACTGCAGAACAAGCAGCAAATTAAATTTCTAATAAAATCACAGATACTGTCACTATATTAGTTCAGAACAATATACAAAAAGTAAATATAATTCAAGACACAAATGGGGATTCATTTTATATTCGAGTTGGATTTGATCGAACAGGTTATTTAAATGACGGTGATCTTCATTTTATAAAAGATGATGTCCTGTATATTGATAATACAATCTTTGGAGGAAATTTTGGACAAATGCAAAGATGAATATGCACATAAAAGAGAATGTGGTTTAATTCCCAGTCAAGCAAAGGAAGAGTTTCAATTATGTAGCAATAGTGTAGAATGTGAAGGTGGAAGCACTCTTCGTGGTACTACGACAGCTCGCAGATCGTTTTTTAGAAGAGAAAACATCTAAAACATCGTTTTTTAGAAAAAAACATCAACACAGTTCGTCTAGAAATTCCAAAAAATTTGCGAGCCTCAGCAATACACAATTAAGCTATTTTTCTGATTCCGGAATGTTAAATGATGATGGTGGAATTTTAAGTTATCCTCCACGAGTTGAACGACTGAATTATCCTACTTGTCGTCCAGTATTTGTACTGTGACCTTCAGCACAATGTGTTGCTGATCGATTAACTATTGATTATCCTTTATTATTTGAACATTGTATAAAGAAACAAATGGATTATTCGGAAGATGTAATGAAGGAAGTTATACAGAAAAATATATTTATAGATTATCGTCGGAAAGGAAACAAATTTGCATGTACTACAGTCTATACGAAATAGCTGTAAAAATAATCGACATTGTGTCTTAGATATATCTATAACAGCTGTTGAATGCTTGCAACGATTACAAATATATCCCATTGTATTGTTGTTTCGTTTCAAATCGGCTAAACAAATAAAAGAAATAAAAGATTCGCGTTATTCAACTGATAAAATATCCGCCAAGGCAGCTTGGGGAAATGTTTGAACTTGCCTTAAAATTAGAAACAGATTTTAAACAATATATTTCAGCTGTAATTCAAGCTGCGCGTTAATACAACACACATGAGTACTCAAATTAAAGCTTCTGTCGAAGAGGAGCAATCAAAAGTTCTATGGGTTCCAATTTCAAACTGATAATTATGCATGATATAGTATCAGATAGGTTACGGATACAGCCTTTTTAAGATATTTTTTTATTTTGGTATTTATTGAAAATGAAATACAACAAAAATTTTTATTGGTGCTAAAAACATAATCAAAAATTATGTTTATAATTATAACGAATACTAAGATTTTATTTCAATGACTTCACAACTTTAAATATTATTAATAAATTAAAATTTTTATATATTTGTCATATTTATAAAATGAAAGTAAATTTTGTCGGGAAGAAATGTGCAAAAAATTTTCTCTTCAATAACAATAAGAAATCGTGTTAGACATTTCTATATATTAAAAAATGTCCTATCTACTGTCATGTCGTATATACTTTCATATAATGTATGTCCTGTATACTATCTTACATACCGTCATATAATATGTATGTCCTATATACTGTGATATAATATTTAAGTCTTATGTACTGTCATGTCGTATATACTGTCATATAATATATGTCCTATTTACTGTCATGTCGTATATACTGTCGTATAATGTATGTCCTATATATTATTATCTTACATACCGTCATATAATATGTATGTTCTATATACTGTCATATAATATGTATGTCCTATGAACTGTCATGTCGTATATGCTTTCATATAATGTATGTCCTGTATACTATCTTACATACCGTCATATAATATGTATGTCCTATATACTGTCATATAATATGTATGTCTTTTGTACTGTCATGTCATATATACTGTCATATAATGAATGCCCTATGTACTGTCATGTCGTATATACTCTCATATAATATAATGTCCTATCTACTGTCATGTCGTATATACCGTCATATAATGTATGTCCCATATATTATCTTACATACCGTCATATAATAAGTATGTTCTATATACTGTCATATAATATGTATGTCCTATGAACTGTCATGTTGTATATGCTTTCATATAATGTATGTCCTGTATACTATCTTACATACCGTCATATAATATGTATGTCCTATATACTGTGATATAATATTTAAGTCTTTTGTACTGTCATGTCGTATATACTGTCATATAATGAATGCCCTATGTACTGTCATATCGTATATACTCTCATATAATATAATGTCCTATCTACTGTCATGTCGTATATACCGTCATATAATGTATGTCCCATATATTATCTTACATACCGTCATATAATAAGTATGTTCTATATACTGTCATATAATATGTATGTCCTATGAACTGTCATGTCGTATATACTTTCATATAATGTATGTCCTGTATACTATCTTACATACCGTCATATAATATGTATGTCCTATATACTGTCATATAATATGTATGTCTTTTGTAATGTCATGTCGTATATACTGTCATATAATGAATGCCCTATGTACTGTCATATCGTATATACTCTCATATAATATAATGTCCTATCTACTGTCATGTCGTATATACCGTCATATAATGTATGTCCCATATATTATCTTACATACCGTCATATAATAAGTATGTTCTATATACTGTCATATAATATGTATGTCCTATGAACTGTCATGTCGTATATACTTTCATATAATGTATGTCCTGTATACTATCTTACATACCGTCATATAATATGTATGTCCTATATACTGTCATATAATATGTATGTCTTTTGTAATGTCATGTCGTATATACTGTCATATAAGGAATGCCCTATGTACTGTCATATCGTATATACTCTCATATAATATAATGTCCTATCTACTGTCATGTCGTATATACCGTCATATAATGTATGTCCCATATATTATCTTACATACCGTCATATAATAAGTATGTTCTATATACTGTCATATAATATGTAAGTCCTATGTACTGTCATGTCGTATATACTGTCATATAATGTATGTCCTATGTCGTATATACTATCCTATAATGTATGTCTTATATACTGTCATATAATATGTATGTCCTATGTACATTCATATCGTAAATACTGTTATATAATGTATGTCCTATCTACTGTCATGTCGTATATACTGTCATATAATGTATGTCCTATATACTATCTTACATACCGTCATATAATATGTATGTCCTTTTTACTGTCATATAATGTATGTCCTATATATATACTGTCAAAGAAGACATTTAATGTACAAAAAATCTTAGCACGTTACCTACGTTGCTATATGAATCCTGTGGCTTGTTAATATAATAAATCACAATTTGGGTTATTAAAAAAACATTAATGCCGTCCGATTTTTGTTGTTCGAAATATTCAAATAAATAATTTGACATTACAAACAGAAGAATTTTATATTATTATAAGGTATAACTACTTCCCGATTTTTTACTAATTTGAAATTATAATTAGGTACTTGTTTGGTATGACATTAAGAGAAATTATTCTACTCGTAACTATATTGTAAAGTATTTTACATTTCGAAGTTCACATTAACATAGTATTAGGTATACCAGAAAATTAAACATATTATCATACAAAACAAATCTAGAATTGAAATATGTCAAATTTGGCTAACTATTTATTTTTTTGTGTATTAAACCAAAATTTAAGTAGAAAATATACCCAGTTTAACTGAACCATGGTCACACAAAACTTGGTAATACTCTCAAATTTACTTTTGCATTTATATTATAACTAGTATTATTAGGTCTACTCATACATCTTTTACCTACCTATTTTAAGCAATATAAATAGTTATGAAAATGAAGACAGAATACAAAGTTGAGCATATATATGTTTAAGGTTGTTATATTGTATAAGCAGGGTAGTCCAGTCACACCGGTTATTTATGATTTCTTTGTAATATTTTAAGAAAAAAATTATTCTAGTTTAGATGGTGTATTCTTAAATGTATTCCGGGTTAACAGATTAGAAAAATAATGTCTAATAAATATCAATTAAGCTCCAAAGATATGAGAGTTAAGAGCAATTTCAAAACCGGCTAGAAAATTGTCCAGAAAAATTATTTCCGTTATATACTTGTACAAAGAATTTCTAAGCTGAGATCCAACCACTCTGTATATTATTATTTTAGTTGTTAAGTTCAAAACGAAAATTATTTAAATTTTAGTAAGATACATTTTTGCCTATATATTTTCAAACTCATGAGACAATATTTATTTTAATAGACTCAACAAAAGGTTACATTTTATCAAATACATGTAACCGCCACATATAGGACATTTTACTGTCTATAAGCCACCACATATAGTATAGCATAGTACAGTATATATGAGCATTTTCTTTTAATCGATTTATTAATAATTTATAAGAGACAAGTGAGGTTTCAAAATAATTTTCTATTACGAATTACTAATGAAGTAATTTAAGAGAGCAGAGGTTAAGCGCGGTGCTTTCAAACGTTTATTTGGCTTTGTTTCATATTGAAGTTATAGGCTAAAACAATTTTTCCTTCATAAAATCTTAATTTTGTATAAGGAAAATGCAATTAAAAGTGATAACGAAATATTTTGTTTTATTGTCCGTTAATCCCATCCGCAGGACATAGGCCAGAGTTGTTTTTCTTCTCATTCACAACAATTAAAATTATAATATTAAAAATATTACTAGGCTTCAAAAATACTAAAAATTAAATGAGGATTCTGAGGGAGATGTTGTATCGGCGTAGGACCTAATGACAATATCCAAAGGATAGCTGGAATTCCTAGCTTTCCAAAAATATATACGTATTTAGTGGCGCATTTTATCCTTTAAGGAGGAAAAGGACATTTGAAAGCATCCTCGTTGTTTTGATGTTTTTGTATGAAAGCCTTTATATCTGCTGATCTATTAGATACATATATATATATATTTTCAAAACAATTTTGCGCCTTTTACAAGGTAATGGAATATGCTGGTAAAACATTTACTTCAGAAGGTTGTTACTTCGTAAAAGAAGGTTGTTACTTCGCACATTCCTAGTTTATTATAGAAAACGGATAAAAATAAATTTTTTTTTATAATAAATGCTTATATCTATTCGACGTAGACGCAAAGTATGTATGAGTGAGTTATAGCAAAACATTATACCTTTACAATGGTATATAAATATTGGGGTAGTTTTATAGTAAAATCTTTAGGTATTTGGTTTTTCAAGAAAGCAAATAAAGATTGTTTTTTTTTTCTAAAATTTTCTACTTTGAACTACAATATCTCCACAACAGTAGCACTAATCATTATCAAATAAACGTTAAAATATGCTCCAGATCGTTTGTTTAATAGATCAACAGATATAACGAGTTTTATACAAAAACATCAAAACAATGAGGATACTTTCAAATGTCTTTTTCGTCCTTGAAGGATAAAATGCGCTACTAATGATATATATTCTTGGAAAGCTAGGAAATCCAGCTATCTTTCGGATATAGTTATAAGATTCTAAACCGATATAATATCTATCTCAGAAGAGCCAATTAAATTTTATAATTCTACAAAAATTAAAATGACCCCATTTTCTTGACATATTTGTACAACTTGTCTTAGTTGTCTCAAGGACTTAAATTCTCAAAACTCATTTAAAAACGATTTATTTTTTCTTAACAGAAAATTTTAGAAAAATTTTCTTTTAATAATATTCATAGTATTTTTAACATAAATATTGTAGGACCCTACTTAAGGACTATTTTAATTCATAGTATCTAGTAAATTTGGTTCGCGAAATGTATTTTCCACTATAAGAATATTTTGCTAAAATAAAAAGAAACCTTTAAGCAATCAAGGTCTAAAATAAAATTTAAATTTTCAATTTTTTTTTTTTTTTTTTTGTTTGCAAGCTACCAAAGAATATTGTCCTCAAAATCCCCAAAATAAGTAATCCAAAATAAAATATTCTTTTCATTTTTTTTTTTTTCTGTCTTTTATATTTATAGCAAAAATTCTCAGCAATATTTTATTTAAATAAAAAACTAGAAATCCTTTAAAATTGCCTAAAACATTATTCATATGAAATGGAATTTAATTTAACATTCTACATAATATTATCCTTGTCCTTACATTCTCACACTTTAAAATATTATAGAGAAAATAACATGTATGTAAGTATGTAAGAAAAAACAAAAATAACACAACCATTTCAATAAAATAAACTGACAAGTAAATTTTCCACAAAAAAAAAACAAACGCACAATAAAATAGAAAAAAAAAAAAAAAACAAAAACAGTTTGTTTGTAAGAAAATTTCCCTTTACTTAAATATAACTGTTTATTTCTAGCCTAAGAGCAAAATTTGCTATTATTTTATTTATTTATTTAAAAAAATAAACGAAAATAAGTAATATAAATATGAAAAAAAAAAACAAAAAACAAAAAAAAAAATAAGAAAAGTTCAACCCCTATTTAACCCTAGTAAATGGCAATAATAATATTTCCCCATTATTTTACATTATTTCCTATTATACATGAGTACTACATATACACTTTCTTTGAATGAATTATGATAGAAAAAAATTGTGTTTTTTTTTTTATTTAATTTTTTTTTGCCGGAAAATCGCGATACTCAAATTCCTAAGAGTTGATCTTTGAAATATATTTTTGTTTTGTTTTTGCAATTGCCAAAACAATGGAATACACATTTCAGCTACTATAACAGAGTTTACGACATGCTAACAAAGAATTCATAACACTAAAATCATTAGTTGAAAATTGGATAATTTTCCTAAATTATTGCGTATTACCGTTCGTACATTTTCTCTTTCAATATATACGTCCCTAGCAGAATAAAGTTTGGCCAAAGCTTCCAAATATTTATTTATTTTCATATAGTGAGAATGAAATGTAATTTAAGCTATCAAACATCGATATTCTCTTAAACGCATCGTAATGAAAATATCACTTAAGTAATAGTTTTCTATTCTGCTAAGCGCAGACGTGACAGTTTTAAATTGACATGATGATAAAAAAAAACTTCCCAGTACTACCAAAATATACGATTTCCAATTAACCATCTTACAGAACCTTACGGAAATATAATATTCAGTTAGACTGATCTTGATATTCCGTCTAACAGAAAATTGTTGTCGGGTGATAGTAATATAGACGGGTTCCTCTTCTTTGAACTGAACTGAAAATTTACCAACATTTATCAAGTGAACTGAAATACCAACTAAACGCTGGCGATGTTCCTCCCTTCCTCATCACCTTTCTCTCACCTACGCTATTCCTTATATTTATAAATGACTTGCTTAAAGCCACCTTCTACCCAACCAGCAGATTTGCACACGATGGCACCGTAGTAGATTAATATCCTACAATTTTCATAAAAAATCTGAAGCTACATTTTTTACTTTATCAACTAAAAGAAATCATGACTAGTTCCCTTGTCCATGATTTGATCGCAATAGCTTATTATGACATAAAACAGACTGAGAATGAATAATTCAAAAGCTGAGGATTGTATTATCCCCTGAAACGCATAAATTTTTATTCTAGTTTTTCGTTTAAGGCAAATAAACTCTATCGGTTGGAAAGCTTTTAAGCATTTTAGGGATGCCCTTAAATTGGAAAATGATCTGGCTCATATGTTTAACGTTGTGAAGAACTCAGCCAAATTTATAGGTTTTCTAAGTTGCTGTATGAGCTAATTCTTCTACTTGGACCTATTGTAAATATATAAAGAATTCACACGACACAAAATATGGAGTATAATTCTCACATATGGGATGGCATTCCTAGTAATGCGTTAAAACATTTGGATGAAGTCGAAAACAGCGATTCGTTTTACTAATAACCCAAATATCACTGCTCACTTTGCTCCTCTTTGTCATCGTCGTATCGTTGGCGTTATTTTCTGTTTTTATATGTATTTCATTTCGGACACATACGCAAAGGTTACCAATGCTTAACTCTACAACGTAAAAATCCATATATGCCAAAAGACATCAAGTTATGGAGATTCATTTACAACCAGAACATCTCGAATGTTGAACCTAATTCCATTTTTTGTGTTTTCCAAAAATGATCAAATCTATATTTATTAGCTTTATCTTGTCTTGTATTTATTATATTTATGTAAATACAAAACCAACATTAACATTTTAATTCACAATTGTCTTGCTTTTCTAATTTTTCTTTCCCTCCCTAACCAAACTTACAAACCGCTATAAGAGATTTCAACCTAGTGTTTTGGCTATGTATAAGAAAAAAAAGCATAAACCATATTTTTTGAGTGTTGCGTGGTAGCGAATTGGTTCATTTTTGATAAAATTAAATATCAGACTGTATATGGACAGTATACATATAGACATTTATATGTACAGTAGTAGGTTAATTAGTTAGTTAGCTTAAAACAGTTTGGAAGCCACAGCTATTCATTGCCGACACGATATGATACTAAGCAGCTACGGATCACCCACTATTGATTTCTTTCACCACAACACAAACCTATAAACTGCGCTATTGTCTATAGTCCGAGCAGACACATTTCCGTCTAACAAATCTTTATATGGATATGAAAAAATAAAATATTAATTATGTATATTTTAGATTGCTAATTCTCCGCAGTTCAAGTAAATATTTCTAATATATAGGTATTTTTGATTAACTTTGAGGTATATGCAGCGCTGATAAGGTTTATAACCAACTTGACGTTGTCCCATATCCGAATCCCATTACGTGCTTGTGAAGCAAACAGAGTGGCCTATCAATATAACCATTATCATAATTTTCTATCTATTATCCTGTAACAATTTCCATCTTTCCCAATATTAGGATTAGATTTACATACTAGACATTATAAAGCCAATCAGACAAAAATAAAATTTATTTAATAAATCAGTGTTTAGTATAACATTGTGTACACTATTATAATACTAACCCATGCAAATCAAATTGTAAACATCACTATATTGCCAACATCTGAATTCAGAGATAGCCTCGACCATTACTGATCAGTATAAATATATCATTATTTGTAAGATGTAGTCAGTAACACAATTGGTTGACATATAGAGTGGGATATAAGAACCCGTAAGCCCAGTCGTTTTATACTCTTACGGTCCATTGTACACCCCCTGACCAACCTCGTGATAACCAATTACTGGTAAGTAAATTCACAATCACTGAGCTATTTTCAAATTACAAATTTGTTTTAATTTTATTATTTTATTTAAATTACGCATATATTCAGTATTCTGACAGCAAGGAAAGTCCTCTTTAAAAAAAAAATAAATATGAAATTATAGAAAACAAAATTTAAAAAAAAAAAACACAAAATTAAATAAAATAAATTGTTTTTGTTTTGCGTTTCAAATTCACTTTCTATATCTAATATTTAAATACACTAAAATTATTGTGAAGGGTATTATTAACTAGATTTTAAGTTTATAATCAATTTTCAACTGTTCAAACATGATGCATTTAGTTTACTAGATTTTCAGATAATTAAATTTTTAAATTACCTTGATTTATGATGAAATTAAATTATTAGGCATTGTAATTTTTTTGAAACAAAAAATTTAAATAGACCCCATCCACTGAATTGAGATGACCCACTTTGTAGAAATTAAAATGCCTAAGCTTTTTTTTTAATTTTAGGACTATACGAATAAAAGTTAGAATAAAAATGTATACGTCATACAAACTGAATCATATCAACTGAATTAGCAAGTTATAGATGAACTTAATGGGAATCACAATCACTGCACGAAGCAGAGAACAGTGGAGAAGGAAAAATTAATGCCAATTTTTCCCACGATCAGTAAAAACTGTAATCAACTGAAAAATTTTATGAGGGAAAAAAATATTTCATCCAATTTTAAGGTGTCAGACTTTGAAGGGTCTTGCCCCATATTACCCCTAACTGACTGCGGTTATAAACAGATTTCCTGCAGTTAAAAATATGAAGTTTTTTTTATCTCCGCGGATACTTCATCTCCCAAATGATGTGTTTTTTAACTGGAACATTTTCTTTCATTGGCTTCGCTTCGTAGAGTTGTGTCTGCACATTAGAGAATCCAAATGTTACTTGGATAAAATGTGGAATCTCTCAATACTAAACTATTTGGGCCTTAATCAAAACAAAACAGAAGAAACATTGAATATGAAACTAAAATTTGGAAATGTAGATTTTGTCTGATTTTTGGTTTGAGTTATATGGTTACTACTATTAACTGTAAAAAATAAACGAGGAAAAATAATTAGGTCGAAGAGTATCAGATTCAATAGACTATTACAAACATGGCAGCTGAAAACGCATTTCTGAGGATCGACTTTCTCAAAATCTTCTTTAATGGACAGCTCAAATAAATAAATCAGCTGAAACACCGACTCTGACATGTGACCAAAACAGCTGATACATATTCAGTTTTGTAAAACCACGAATTAGCAGTTTACATGATTCAAATATTAATCTTAGAGTTGAGTAAGTCAATCAGTACTTCCTTAATAATTTCATTTTGTTATTTTTTGTCAAAAAGAAAAGGCCAAAATAAATATAACAATTTTAGAAATTTTGTAATATTATTTTTTTTTTTTCACATATCATAAGTTTTTATCGTCTTATAACTCTTTCTACTTCAGACAATTTCAAGAGTACTGAATAATTTGTTTGTTTTTTTTTCTTCTGTCGTTTTTCTTTTAATATTGTTTTTCTTTCTATATTTTAGCTATATCCTTCCTTTAAAGGATATACTTTTTTTATTTCATTTCATTTTTCTACTAAGAACCAGTCATGTATTCTAATATTCTTCATCACCTTCTTCTAAAATTTGAATTATTTTTTTTTTTATGTTACTCTTTACTGAGTACTCCTTGCACACTACACCATAGATGACTCTTCTTCTTGTTATTCTATTGCTTATTCTTCAGTTGGCAGCACGAAAATCAAAATGTTGAAAATTTTAAGGAAGTTTTAAGGAATTTAGAAGGAGATTATTTATTTTTTTTTTGTGTTCTATTAAGGTGTGGGTGGAGAATAAGATTGAGATATATGTCTCTATTTCAGAAAAAAAGCAGAGAGAAAGAGAGAGAGAAACAAAAAAGAACACAGTTCATGTAAATTGTTGTGCTGAAGTGACTATTCATATGTAGAATAATTTGCACACTTTTTTTTGAAAAAAAAAAAAAAAAAAAAAATGAAAAAAATCTTAACTAGAATGGACAAAAATTTTCAAGAAGCTCTTAATTTTCCCGTTAAACATGTTAAAGCTATTTAATTATTGATTTTTGAGATTTTGTTGTTACAGAATTGACGGGATATGAAAATAAAAATGTTTGAGTTCTGAAATTAAATGTTTTGCTTTAGGATTTATTTGCTCTATTAATACTACTAAAATGAGAATAGTGGAGAGTTTGTAGAGATGAAAAATTGCTTAAATTATCTTATATAGGTAGCTCTGCATCAACACTACCATGCAAATTAGAAGAAAAATTTATTAGCCCTATTAATTCTACAACAATGAGAATAGTGGAGAGTTTGTAGAGATGAAAAATTGCTAAAATTGTCTTATATAGCTTGTTCTGCATCAACACTACCATGCAAATTAGAAGAAAAATTTATTTGCTCTATTAATTCTACTACAATGAGAACAGTGGAGAGTTTGTAGAGATAGAAAATTGCTAAAATTTGCTTATATAACTAGTTCTGCATCAACACTACCATGCAAATTAGAAGAAAATTGTATTTGCTCTATTAATTCTACCACAATGAGAATAGTGGAGAGTTTGTAGAGATGACAAATTGCTATAATTGTCTTATATAGCTAGTTCACCACCAACACTACCACGCAAATTAGAAAAAAAATTGATTTATTCTATTAATTTTACTACAATAAGAATGGTGGAGAGTTTGTAAAGATAGAAAATTGCTCAAATAGTCTTATGTAGCTTGTTATATACCAACACTACCATGCAAATTAGAAGAAAAATTTATTTGCTCCATTAATTCTACTACAATGCGAGAACAGTGGAGAGTTTGTAAAGATAGAAAATTACTTAAAATGGTCTTATATAGCTTGCTCTGCACCAACACTAACATGAAAATTAGAAGAAAAAATTATTTACTCTATTAATTCTACTACAATGAGAACGGTGGAGAGTTTGTAGAGATAGAAAATTGCTCAAATAGTCTTATACAGCTTGTTATGTACCAACACTACCATTCAAATTAGACGAAAAATTTATTTGATCTATTAATTCTACTACAATGCGAGAACATTGGAGAGTTTGTAAGGATAGAAAATTGCTGAAACTGTCTTATATTGTAGTTTCTAACATTATTCACTATCCTGCAACATAGAAAAATTTTTAGGAACGTGATGGTATTTAAATGGTATAAACTTTAAGAACTTCAATTTTAAGGACTTTGTAAGAACATTAAAGTGCGGTTTAGTAAGGGGAATTTATACGGGAAGGTTTTTGATTCCGTGATTCAACTAAGTACTTTTTGTACCCCATTGTTATGTTATTTTGTTTATAAGTCGTAGCGGAAGTACTGTAGTAAATTATATTAAAGTTCTTCAGCATTTTAAAGCACTTTGAAGCTGTCTTCAGTAAATTTGAAGTAATTATTTCCATTTACAAGTTCTTTATTAGTCTGTTTATGATGAAGAAATACTTTGTCAAGCCAGAGATTTAAATTCTCGTTACATATGTAGTAATATAAGATCAGAACACTGAAATAAATTATCACTGGCCATGGTCCATTCAAACAGATATCTGTTTGATTTCAAATCTGATTGTTTGAAATATTGGTAAGTCCAAAAAAGAAAGATGCAGATTGTGCTTAGTAGAAGTGTAATACCCCTCTCCTATTCTATTTGATTACGATGCCTAAGGTAGCAAAAGACATAAGTATTCTAAAATTGGCATTAAAGCACTAAACATGTGTTAACCATGCTTGGCGTTATAATATAGCGTTAACCAAACACATATAGACCTGCAATTTCAAGGTAGCAAACGGGGAAAGTACAATAAATTTGAAAGAGTATAGAACCCCGGATAGAATGGTAGAATAGATATTTACGAGTTTTAATCATTATTTTTCCCTTCTTCCCGGTCTTATGACCATAATTGATTTGCCCTTGGCGTTTAGTTGTACTACTACAGATTTTTTTTTTATTGCTCATGTCTTCTGAATGCTTTGAGAAGAAAAATCCAACACTAGAATCATGTGTTCAACCATAATTTACTGGTTTTATGAATTTTTAGGGTATATCAATTTTCTCCTTCTGCATTGTTTCGGTATGGATTCATTGCCAACTAGTGTCCGTTAGCTTGTCCTACTTTTCGCTCTTTCTGTTATAATATACTTTTCAATATAATATATAAAATGTGCCCTTAAAAACTTGCTTTGATTGAAATTGTTGGAAATAAACCAAATTTCACTGTCATCATAGACCCGAATAAATTTCGAAAACAATGATCCGAAGTAATGATAAAACTAAGTTCGGGAACAGAACCAATACATAATAGTTTTATGAGTTGTCTAGGTTGTTTAAATAAAAGTTTAATATTCTGTATAGGTTCTAAAGTGTTGTCATAGATTTACCGTTGGATGCACATAAGATGCTGCAATTTTCCAATCATATGCAGATGGTAGATTTTATTTTTTTTAACAACAACAACAAAAAAGTTGTAGCTTCAACTGGAGAGAAATCTCTCATGATTGACAAAAATGGAGAACATTGATGAGTCCGGCCCAGTATTGCTAGGGTCTACGACTGATTAATTTTACTTGGGTTACATAGCAAATTGTAAAATGAATACGTAAAATTTATATTTCAATTTCAACCTACCTGAAGCCGCAGTAATAAAATTGTCAGTTCAAATGTCAGTCCAAATGTCCAAAAATTACAGTACATTATTACTTTCAGGCAGTTGAAATTACTGTACAATGCAGTAATTAGGTACTGCACATTTAGGATCCCCGGTCAGGCCCAGTAAAATAATAATCTGTTGGCCATCTAAGTAGCTAAGTAATATTTTATTTCTTACAAACAGAAAATAATCCCGTTATTCAATCACAATTTTTACCAATTTTAATAAATTCACATTTCACCGCTAGACACAAAAAGTGTTATACTGGTATATTTAAATTTCGAAGATGTTAGAGCTATTCGCTAAATAAAAATAATATAAAAAAAAAATTCAAAAAATATTTTTGTAAATACATATACACAAAATGGAAGAGGTTTTCTTCTAGGATGTTGTTTTAATAGAATATTTATTTTTTTTTTAAATCATTAAAGACTATAGCTTATTTGTTATCCTCCATACCGCATTCCATCGATTCTCAATTCAACTCATATTATATTCTAATATGATATTTAAAAAAGACGATTTGATGAAAATTAAAAATAAAAAATGGCGTTTATAACGGTATTTGAAAACGAAGTCTGGAATACACTACTACTGGAAGAGTAATGGAAAATTTATTTAATTACCGTTATATACTCGGTTAGCACCGTTTGGCCTACATACGACTTAAAATATTTTCTTCTTAATACTCTGATATTAGCAAAGCAAAATACAAGACCTACTTTTAATCCCGATTCTAAATGGTTATGTTATAGAAGGTGACATACAAGTTATTTTTACCATTGAAAAAATTCCCGTTATATTTTGACAGGATTTTTTTTCCAGTAATTTCAATGACAAACATGACATTTCAAGTTATTTGTGTAATGGAATTACGTTTGCTCCCTTAGTCTTGCAAACAAAAAAAAACAAAATCTTCAAAAAGGGGAATTGAAACTCTCGATATTTTTTTTTTTCTCTGGATCTTCCATACTTGATCTTTTTATCCTTTTTTATGTTTTATTTTCAAAAGCAGAAAAAAACCGTTACACTAAAATAGACATTATTTTTGTTTTTTGCTAAGGATATTATATGACAGGATAAAAAATTCACATGTACATCACACATACATACATGTATAAAAAAAAGTAGAAAGCATGTTGTATTACTTTAGATTGAGTCATAGATTGTCGATATTTGTTGATTTTGTTATTTTATTATTTTTTTTTTGTTTTGTTTTGATTTTGGAATTCGATTTTATCATGGGCGTCTATTGGCGTTTTTAAAAGTAATATTTTTATTTTTTTGTTTTATTTTTGTTGTTGTTTTTTTTTTGGTTAAGATAATATTTTTTAAGCCCATTCAAATGGATTATAGGAATTTTTGGGCGATATATATATATATATATATATATAGAAAATTCTATCAGTTGAATTCGAATTATACGGCGATCAATTTCATAAATATAGGCAGGCAAAATGTATCCAATCGAGTATGTTTTGAGAATATAATTTCTGGTAACGATATAGAAAATGGAATGGAAAAACATTTAAGTTTAATATAATCGGTTTATATGTAGTTAGTATATAGAACAAAAAAAAAATAAAAACTAATCTATATGTATATATTAAATAAATTTTATAAAATGGAAAAATATTTTTAAAAAAAAAGTTTAAATTTAACCTTAGAGTACTAATATGGTACATTTTATTATGGAGGTATTTGCAGTGATTAGATTAGTTCAGTTGTTCAGTCCGTGTTTCAAAACTGAAAATGTAAAATATTATAAATTGAAAAATGTCATTCGGTTGATTGGCTTAAGTTAATTTAAAATATTTAATTTCGGAATAATTAAGACAGCCAGACCCATTTAGTGGCCTTTAAAAGTAGATGGAGACTGAACAGCTATGTTCTTCCTTCGATTGGAATAAATACTGAATAATTTAAATATCTAGGAATCATACTTGATAAAAAGCTCAATTGGGCGAAATATATATCGAGATGAAATGTACTAATGGTGTGAAAGTCCTATGGCATGCAGAAAGACCTTTGGCAACAAATGGGGCCTAATACCAAAAATAACCTAAAGACTATATAAAGTGTGCACCAGGTCTATTGTTAGCTATGTATAGCATTGCTTGGGTTCTGAGAACATTTACAGCAAATGCTATAAATAAAACTAGAAGCAATACAAAGGCTTACGTACCTCTGTACAACAAGTGCTTTTAGAACCACACCTACAGCGGTTATGCAAATACTTCTATATGGTTTTTATCTGCAAATGACATCACTCAATACGTATCACTAAAAAAGAGATACGAAGTAGAAATTTTGACAAGACAGATCTGATTTGGTTCAGAAGAGCAAAGTGGGTACTCATACCGCTCGGACATTTTCACTGATGGGTCCCTTATGGATCTAGGCGCGGTAGCTGGTGTGTTCTTTGAAAAATATAACAACTTGAAGTACAGTTTCCTCTTGAAGTCCTTTCCAGGTTGAAGTCTTTGCTATAAACACAACAGTGAATCTAATAAAAAGGCAGAGATGGTGTAACAAAGTCATTAGAATCTTTAGTGACAGTTAGGCTTCCTCAAAAGTTCTTGAAAGTAACATCACCAAATCTAGATTGGTTGGAGAATGTTCGGAAGCCCCTAATCTCATAGGGCTCTGAGATAAGCTAAAACTGATCTGGACACCGCACGATAGTGGCTTGACTCGAAATTAGAAGGCTGACAAACTAGTCATATCATTGGCAGCAAAATTTATGGATCGGAACCGGCAGTAGGTATATCTATTGGTAATATTCTACTACCGATAGAAAACATACTGAAGAGAGAAATAAAATTTCTTTGGGAGCATATTGAAGGCCAATTATATATGCAACAAGAACAAACAATTCTGTCAACAATTCCTACTAACTCTAAATTGAGCATACTATAGGAAGTTGGTGGGCATACCTACTGGTCATAACCACATAAATAAGCACATGTGCAGACTAGCACTAAGCGATGATCCGACCCGTAGACATTGTCTTGAAGAAGAAGAAATCTCCATACCATGTTGTTGGAGAGTGTCCTCGCTCTTTCAAGGCTGACACTCAGGCTGTTGGAAATGGGCTACATAACCTCAGAAAACTTCTGCAAAATAAAGCCCTCGAACATATTTGCCTTTATTAAAAAGGTAGAGTAAGTTGAGGAGAAGAGGGCATAAAGCGACAAAAGCCTACATGATATATTAGGCCACATATTAGGCTGCAGAGCCACTCCTGTAAGTAATAAAAAACAAAAACCATTATATTAATTTAATATAAACTCGAAAAGTCATGCACAAGTATCTGTAGTAGCTCAAGTTAATGTAATACTAAATACGTATAATAATAAAACATTTAATACTACAAAATTGCATCCAGAAAACTTATTTTATTAGATTTAGGTATTTGGGTTAGGTTTTTCTTAACTACTACAGATTATGTATTTTTATAAGATTTAGGTATTGGGGTTAGGTCATAATTCATGCTTATCTTCAAATTTATAGTACTACTAGCGTCATATACAACTATAAGATCATCTGCATATAGCAACGGTTGTCATTGTAGATTTAGCTCAGCGAAACTGTTTATGTAGCAGTTAAAAAGTGTATAACCCATCGAACTACCCGGTATTTTGCGTATATAGTCCGTTTTTCGATTGTACTTATATAGTGTAGCTATGTATGTACTAACAATCTTGTAACGTTTAATACTACAAAATTGAATCAAAAAACCTTATTTTACTTACAATAAAATGCAGTTAGAAAAACAGTTACAAAAAATGTATTATATAATATAAAGTTCATCATTTACACTATAGGGTTAATAGATAATTTTCAAGATAAATGAATATTTGTATATTCAAGTTATCAGTAGCCTTGCTATCATTATACTCACTAATAACACCACTACTAAATAGAGATCTAAAAAAAAAAAAACAAAAACAAAAAGTATCCTTAAAAAAAAAAAAATTATTCTAAAATGTTTTTGGCTGTTGTTGTTAGTTGGTTTGGCAGTTAGTTTTCTCTCTTAACTTCATCTATTTTAATACATATTTGTATGTATGAATGTATGTAAATATGTTTATATGACAGCACACATAAGATTTAATGGTAGTAATTTTCATCTTATATGCCTGTTTTTTATGTGTTATTATTGTTTTTTTTTTTTGTTTTTTGTTTTTGTTTTTATTATTGTAATTGAAATTGATTCGATTAATAGATTTTCTTCGGAAATCTATAATGTTATTACTCACTCATTCCATTTCCACTTAACATTTACACTTAAAAATAAATGATTAGAGAGTACTAGAATATGGTGTTGTTGTATTGTAGGAGCATTTTCTGTTATATTATTACAATATTATAATATAAAAATATCTATAGAATATTTTTTTTTTGTTTTTTTATCTATAAGTATTTTTATCAATTTTATTTGTATTAAAATTTTAGTGAAAATCAATAGCGTCCTCTTTATATTAGATATATACATATATAGATATTATGTATTATAATACTAGTATGCTCGAAAAGCTATATATTATAGTGATCAAGATAAAATATCAAGTGGAGGAATGAGATATTATAATACACGTCATATAAAAGATATGTATTTATAATAAAAAAAAATGTAAAAAACAAAAATTCGAATAGGAAATAATTGAATTTCGGAAAAGATAATGTAAATTTTATTGAAATTAAAAAAAAAAAAAAATAAAACAAAAAAATTGTAGAAAAATTTTCATTATAAAGGATTTAAATGAAAATGTGAATGAATTCGTTTTGATATTAGGTTATTTTCAATTCAACAATAGGGTCCAGATTTTTTTTGCAATTTTTTAAAATTTAATTTTCAGAATTGTTAAGAAAAATATTTGACTATAAAGTGAGTTAATGCATAAAATTAATTTAAGGAAAAATTTATATTAAATTAAATTTTTTAATAATTTTCAAAATGTCTTTGTAGTTAAACTGTGTAATATTCTACATCTGCTCTTTTATTATTAATTAGTATACGCTTGCTTCTCAGCATTCGAAGAAGTTTGATCAAAAATTCTAGTTAATATTTCGTTATGAATTGTTTTTTAACATTTGAATTTAACGTGGACACTTGGTTTTTTTATTGTTTTATCTTAAACAACAACCTCTAGCGAAGTAATAATTTTATTTACAAAAAAAAAATTAAATTTAATCTGGTGGTTTGTGCAGTAATTTTATAAATTAAAATTTATATATTATGTTAAAATGATTTATAGGTAAATGGGGTAAAATTTGAAATAAAAAATTTCTAATTTAATATTAAAATATTTAATTCGCCACGTCTCTTTTTAAATATCTATCATTTAAACGAATAATAATGAAAATTGGTTTTGAAATGGTTCAGATATTTGTGCAGTAGCCGCTTTGTTTTAATTTACAGATTTATAATGATATTTTAACAGGATAATAATATGTTTTAATTAAATTTTGTAATAATTTTCAAAATGTCTTTGCAGTTAAATTGTGTAATATTCTATACATCTGCTCTTTTATTATTAATTAGCATACGCTTGCTCCTCAGCATTCGAAGAAGTTTGATAAAAAATCATAGTTAATATTTCGTTATGAATTGTTTTCTAACATTTATTGATTTATCTTAAACAACAACCACTAATGTAGTAATAATTTTATTTGAAGAAAAAAAAAATTCAATTTAATCTGGTGTTTTGTGCAGTAATTTGATAAATTAAAGTTTATATATTATGTTAAAATGATTTATAGGTACATGGGGTGAAACTTGAAATTAAAATTTCTAATTTAAAATTAAAAAATTTTAATTCGCCACGTCTCTTTTTAAATATCTATCATTTAAACGAATAATAATGAAAATTGGTTTTAAAATGGTTCAGATTTTTGTACAGTAGCTGCTTTGTTTTAATTTACAGACTTATAATGATATTTTAACAGGATAATAATATGTTTTAATTAAATTTTGTAATAATTTTCAAAATGTCTTTGTAGTTAAATTGTGTAATATTCTATACATCTGATCTTTTATTATTAGTTAGCATACGCTTGCTCCTCAGCATTCGAAGAAATTTGATAAAAAATCATAGTTAATATTTCGTTATGAATTGTTTTCTAACATTTATTGATTTATCTTAAACAACAACCACTAATGTAGTAATAATTTTATTTGAAGAAAAAAAAAATTCAATTTAATCTGGTGTTTTGTGCAGTAATTTGATAAATTAAAGTTTATATATTATGTTAAAATGATTTATAGGTACATGGGGTGAAATTTGAAATAAAAATTTCTAATTTAAAATTAAAATATTTAATTCGCCACGTCTCTTTTTAAATATCTATCATTTAAACGAATAATAATGAAAATTGGTTTTAAAATGGTTCAGATATTTGTGCAGTAGCTGCTTTGTTTTAGTTTACAGATTTATAATGATATTTTAACAAGATAATATATTTTAATTGTACGGCCAAAACTTTTCTATTTAAAAGAGTTATTTTTTTTCTTTCATTCGTAATGTTAAAGCCAATTAATATATAGGGTATGGTATCCGATATAGTACCACGAATTTAACACTTCTAAAACTCAGAACTGTACAATCTTCAGAAAAATTCGAACTTTTGTTTCAGCGGTTCGAAAGCTTAGATATATTAGGAATGCACTGGAATAATTATATTTTTATTTTTTATTTTGTGTTTATTTTCTCTAAACGAGCTCATAGCTGATATACAGAGTATGGGATTCAACAGTTTCAAAAACTAAATAATAGATATATATTAAATTTAATTTAAAAGGGCATATATTTGATGTTTCAAAAAAAACCAAGCCAATGTTTAGGTTTTTTAGCCGCTATGAGGCTTACTTCTCTACTTGTGATCTCTTGAAAATCTATAAAGCTTTTCATATGAAAATGAAGTATAATTCTCACATATTGATTGTAGTATTGCGTTAAAACATTTGGATAAAGTCCAAAAACGGGTTATTCGTCTAATCAATGACCAAATGTTACTGCTCATATTTGCTCCTCTTGGACATCGTCGTAAAGTCGGATTGTAGATATTGCGTAGGAAACTGCACATGCTCAGTCGATATTAAATCTATAGTAAACCTATATTATACCTATATTTAATCGCTTCCCCTGAAAACACAAAAGGCAGCATGTCGTTATCCCTACACCGTAGAAATCGCTAGATGACAGAAGACACACATTATTCCCATAAAAACATCATTATCATACCTTTAGTGCTTATTGGGAGTCATATAGGAGTCTTATAGCACTAGAAGACAAGTTATGGAATTTTAAACAAAATTCCGCCTTATCTGTTCCGAAAACATGATAAATTCTATATTTATGACCTAAAAAAATTCAAGGCGAACATTAACAGCTTCATTTGTAATTGTCCTCCTTTCCTAATTTTATACTTTCCCACCTTAGCCAAATGTACAAAAGAGGCACAAAAGGTTTATCGGTATAAAAATAAACCTATTGTCTTGGCTATGTATAAAAAAAATATATATATTTGCTTACTTAGGTAGCCCATATAAATTGGTCTGATTTATCAATTTTCGTAAGTTTAATCGATATCGGAAATATTTTCTGTAAATTGAAAATACGAAATGGTTTAATGTCTTCTGATATATATTTCGTCTATCAAACGAAAATTTGATCCGCCCCAACGTCTCTGGTGCCCTTAGACCTCTGGATTAGAAGATTCTATTGTTTGGTATATTTGCATTCATATCCGCTCTAGGTATCACATCTCATTTTCTTCTCCAGACCCCACAATCGTTTTAAAAGCCGTTAGTATACCCACGTAACAATTCTATTGCTATAAGAATTTTGCGCACTCTTATAACACGATTATAAACACTCTTATAGCAGTATTAGTGTTAATTTGAGTGTTCCGTAATTGTTGCAAAACGTTATAAATACGTTATAGCACTAAAATAGAGAATTCTATAAGGCACCGAGGCAATTACTTCAAATATTAAGGATTAGTATACTAGGGTATATGTTTTTAACTTGAAATGAAATTCATTTGAAATAATTTGTGTTGTGTGAGAGTGAGAAATGTATTATTTTGAATTTTAAAATAATAATTTTGTGGAGTTTATATTACTATTTCATGAAAAAGGGAGATAGATATTAATTACATATTTTTATATTTGCATGTAAATAATTTATAATATAAAAAATGTCTTACTAATAAATAATATTTTACTGTTAAGAACAATTGTATTAATATTTATAATTATAGTACCCAAAATGCAAAAATTTGGTTGGAAAAAAATTTCATTGATATTTATTATAATAATACTTTTATTTTTTATAATAATAACAAATTTTTAAATAAATAAAATAAAATGTATTTTTGAGTCGCATCTTTAAAATGTTAAATAATGTACGTTAATTAAAGCATAACAGAAAATTTTATATTTCAATAATTATTATTCTTTTAAGTAAAAATGATACTTTTGCGAAAAGATTGTAAAGTTTTTCAGCTTTTGTTTAATTAAAAAAATTTTTTGTTTACCTTGTTTGAAAAAATAGTGGCCCTTCGCAAAATATTTATACTAAATTTAAAAGCTATAATAAGTTTATTAGTAACATTATAGGAATTCAGTTAAAAATTAACACTACTGCTGCTATTCTAGCAATTCTATTCGTATAACAACACTTTAACTCTTGTTATAGGATTATGGCGTACTTTTAGACTTAAAACGACATCACTGTAGCACTTACTGAAAATCTCATTCCTCCAATTGCTATAAAAAAATATCATTACCAAAAAAACATCAATATAACACCTTTAGTACTTATTGGGAGTCATATGGGAGTCTTATAGCACTAATTTTGTTTTTATAACAATAAAATGTTACGTGGGTATTTAAAATCTTCCTGATTGTAATTATATTATTATTATTATTTGATCATCTAACTATTTGACGAATCAACATATTTTCTGTGAACGTTAAACGATGGTAAACTACTTCATCTCAACAGACAAACAAACTACTATCTACATCTCAACAGACCAGTGATTTATTCAGTCTGAAGAATTTTATAAATATAGCAGAATATGCTTGGCATTACAAACAAATATTCAGCTTCGACAATACATTATTTTGATATTTATTTTACTATTGTGGGCTGCGCCATAAATTCTTGGTTGATTCGTGATTGCAATGGGAAATATTCAAATGCATTGAATATTATTTTTAATTTATTTCGAAGTCAAAATTTCATTTTAGTAATATTACTTTTTATTTTGTATAATAAATTAAAGAAAATTTACGTTCATACTAAATTTGGAAATAAAAGACCTAATTAAAAAGATAAAACAATTTCTATGAGATACTGGGAAATTATTACCAAAAACAATAATTCCTAAAAAATATTTAATATTGACCAAAATAAATGCAATCGTTTTGAAAATTTCAAAATTTCAATTCATTCAAATCAAATGTCACGTTTCAATTCAATGAACATATATTTGTTAAAACCACTGTTAAGTACTCATAACTACTACAAAAAATTAGCTTTACAAAATAAATATTTATATTAAAAAAAATATTTCATCATCATTTAAAATAATTAAATTAATATAAAAATTTTGAAAATTTTTTTAGATTATTTTGAACCTGATTTTATCAATAAAAAAAAAAAAAATTCATAAATTTAATTATAGAATAGCCTAAAAATCTTCAAAATATACGAGTAGGATATTGTGTGGAGCTTAGATGCTTTTAAAATGCATTGAAAAAAAAATATAATAAAATAAATACTTAATTAAATTTTCAATTATTTTATTTGAATCAATCACAGAATTTCTAATATTTTTTTTTTTTTGTTTTTTTTTTT
Source organism: Argyra leucocephala (assembly GCA_963942445.1). Taxonomy (NCBI): domain Eukaryota; kingdom Metazoa; phylum Arthropoda; class Insecta; order Diptera; family Dolichopodidae; genus Argyra; species Argyra leucocephala. The sequence continues at coordinate 15,692,003 of OZ012679.1, read as the reverse complement.
TTATAATATTACTTTTATACCTTTTAACTGTCTATGTCCTGTCCATATATTCTTAATAATAAAATAAAATAAAAATAAAATAAATAAAAAATAAATTTATATTCTCCTTTCATATCCGCAACTAACCAAATACCAATCATCAGGATATTCAGTTGATATTATTTTTTTTTTGTTTTTGTTTTATTTGAATTTTAATCTATTAACTTTAATATTTTAAGTGATATTAGAATTGTGAATTTCCGATTGTGATGTTATAGAATTTCCGATTGTGATGTTATAGGTAATGTTTAATTTAGTCATAATATGACTGAATTTAATACAAATTCCAAATATATATATAGTATAATTATTATTAAGCTGATGTGAACTTATGGTAGCCAGCTTTTGAAAAGACTAAATCTATAGTGGGATAAAATAAAAATATAGTGGAGCATAAATATTTATTCCTGTTAGCCCATATAGGTTTTAGTTTTTAAGCTTGAATCTAGTATAGTCTAAATCTAGTTATAATTTATTCAATAATCAATAAATATATGATTTTTTTTTTAGAGTGAATAGCGCTTTAAATTCATTAAACAAAAATATGCTATGTCACTTACATTTAGAATCATGAACTTATAGCTCGTTTTTGATGGATAAAAGATGTGACACTCTCTCACTCCAGCAATTTTTCTGTGATCACCATTTTCTTTTGCTTTATTTTAATAGCTTCTTGTTATAGTTTTCGCTTTCCTTCTGTACCCAAAATTTTTTCTTCTACAATTTCTTTTAAAACGTCGTAATTCTTTTCTTTTAGTTGGTACACATTTTTTTAAATATTGAGTTTGCTCTGACACATTGTAACTAATTTCTGTAAGCATTTTACAGAATGTATATATAAGTTTTTCTTTTCTGTGAAAGATCTTGAAGCAGTTGTTGAACTCTCATTTCTGCTGAAATTGACTCCATTGAAATATTTCGGATTTTGAACCAAAAAATCCATCAATAATCCATTTAAGCTATTTGACATGTTTAACTTTTCAGCACATTCCTCCCAAAAATTATTGTCAGTTTAGAGTCTTTACCTTTTTAAACCGTTGTGCTAAATGTTCATTTTTTTAGCAGATGTATAAACAATTCAAAGTGCAGTAGTAAATTTGGCCTAAATCAATTATATATATATTATTCTGCATTTATCTGGATGTTTGTAAGTTCGACGGAACGCTCCAACACATATACAAATTGCATATGCATACAAATGCATATATATACAAATTGCTTTGGTGCTTTTTTTTAACCACTGTCTACCATGCTGAACCTCTGCAGGAAAAATTGATTGCATGAATTATATTTTTTTAATTTAATGTTAGTCTTCTTCGCAAATAATAAGGAAAAATAAAAAATAATAATAATAATATAAATAAAACAAACCATTTTTTTTGATTTATAATAATAAGGACTAATAGAAATTTTATCAATAGTTTAATATGGTATAATAACCAAAAGGCAAACAGCATTTAACACAAAAAAAAAACATAATTCAATCAAAGGTTATTCTTATTACTTAAAATTATACACAATAATATAAATGTGTATCAGCATATTTGAATTGTATAATATTATACATTATACTACTTATACCCTGCTTATACCTTTTATTTTTGTCATTATTGTGTGCGTAACTCACTTCACTCAAAAAAAATTATTTTTGTTTTTGTTTTTTTTTGTTTTTTTCATTATTTGCTGTATCTGTATTCTGTATGTTCTGCATGCTCCATTCCAAAAATATTATTTTATTTTCAGTGTTAAGTGTTCACTGTTCACTTCACTGTTCAGGTTCACTGTTCAATCAATAGAACTTGATAGAAGTAGAGTAGGATAATAAACTCTACTTCTACAATCTTCTACTAACATCGGATAATAAAACATTGTTTTTTTTTTAAATTGAAAATTATTGATGAAAACGTTTTTGTAGTTTTTGTAAATTTTACCAATTTAGATATAAAATTTTGAATATTTTTTTAAAAATAAGACAATACCATAATAATAGTTTATTCATATAGCAAAATAAGATCCCTATACAGTATACAAAAGACAAAATTTATGTGAAAATAAGATCCCATTTTTAAATTTGCTCTCCCAGAGGCCACAATAACGCTAATACGGTATAATTTATACTAAATGGAACCCAACTAACGAATTATAACTAAATGGAAGTGACTACGAGTATACCATACAGAAATACAAACATTTTATACAAATTTGTTGGTATGGTACTTCTTTTTCTGTTATATAAAAAAAAAAAAGATTAGTGTTAGGCCAATATAAACATAAATAAAAATAAATAAAAAGTGATATAAACATAAGTACTGTAATTTCGGAATAAAGAATCTAATGAAAGAAAAAAAGAAACTAGGATTTATTTTGCTTCCGTCATTTATGACGGGTTACAAAGCTAGTAATAAATAATTAATTAGCTAAATAATAAAATAAACAATAAAAATTTTAACTTACTTTAATTTTTTTAAATATTTTTCTTATCTCGAAACAAGACACTATCAAACACAAGAACAAAAATGGTTAATTATTCGTTTATAAAATTTTGAACGAGAAAATTTTCGATCAAAAATATTCGAATTTTTTTTAAATCGAATTCGCCGGTTGAAAACTTACGAACGAGTACTCGATTTTTATTCGATCGAATTCACCGGTACGGCTGATTATATGATTGTACTATAACAATCAAAAAGGTGGTTAAAAAAAAATGTAAGAAGCATTGAAAGAATTGTCAATGTAACCGTCATAGTTATTCTCTTGTTGTAAAATCTACAAAATTAATTTATGAATTTGTATACACATTTAATGTAAAACTCCATCTACGACAAAATATTAAATCCCATTGCGAGAATTGAAGTAAAATTGTAGCACGGTAATACAATACAAAATTAAAATGGAACTGTATTTTATTAGTAATTTTTCTGTACATTATTTTAATGTATGTCCTAAATGTTTCTGCTTGCGCCAATTTTGAAATTAAATCATAATGCAGCCGGATAGAATAACAAAAGGCTCGTGATAACTTGATCAGATTTGATTTGATGCTTCAGAAGTTCTAATATTATCAATATTATTAACCAATATTATAAAAATTGTAATAAGATCAATATTAAAAAATTTATTCATAATGTACCTGTGATGAAAAGTGAAGTTAAATACGTACTGAGTTCAATTACTGAAAAATCTAAATAATATAACCACCTAATTGTTATAAATTAATAATTTTGACAAAAAAACAATTATTGCCCAAAATGAGATGAAAAATTTTCCACTGACGAGGGTAATTCAAGCAAACTGCGCAAATTATTCAACTGGCTCAAAGGAATCTCAACAACTTAATATTGAAGCACTAAATTTAATTGTGCTTCAAAAGTAAGTAAAATTACTCAAAACTGAAAAAAAAATTACTTCCAAGCAGATATGATAATTACATTCTTAAATACTTCAATCCCAGTATCTCCGCGTAATTGAAACATTTTTTTTATAGTTTGAAAACGTTCAGAAAATATGTTGCACCGTTTGTCCTACACCATTTTTTGTTTTTTTCAGTTAGTTCAGATATTTACACATTTGACAATCACTTGTTACGAAGTTCATAATAGAACGAATACCAGCTCTTTTAATGTTAATTTCTTTAAGTGTGGTGAACAAACATTTTTTTGACTTACAGCATCGCCCGTTTGCTTGGCAGTTATATTTTGTTTGGGTTTAAAATCACATTTTTTGGGCTCTTCTGAAGAAGATGTTGTATCGGCGTAAAACCAAATGACCATATCCCTAGGATAGCTGGAGTTGCTAGCTTTCCAAAAATATATGTCTTTAGTGTTAATCTTATCATTTAAGGACGATTGAGGACATTTGAAAGTATCCTTGTTGTTTCTGTTGCATTTCAGAAGATTGTTATTTCGTAAAAGACACATTCCTTTACATAGAAAAAGGTAAAAAAAAAACAATATTTCTTAATAAATGCTTATATCTTCTAATCTATTCGACGTAGACATAAAGTATGTTTGTATGAGTTATAGAAAAAAACGATATCTTTCTAACAGTATATTAATATTGGGGTTATAGTTTTATAGTAAAATCTTTAGGTATTTGGTTTTTCAAGAAAGAAAATAGAAATTGTTTTTTTTCCAAAATTTTCCACTTTGAACTACAATATTTTCATAACGGCAACACCAATCATCATCAAATAAATGTTATAATATGCTCCAGACCGATATCTTTCTAGAATATGTATATATATATATATATACATATATAATAGATCAACAGTTATAACGGCTTTTATACAAAAACATCAAAACAACAAGGATACTTTCAAATGTCCTTTTCGTCCTTCGAAGGTATAAGATGCGCCACAAAGACATATATTTTTGGGAAGCTAGCAATTCCAGGTATCCTAGGGATATGGTCATTAGGTCCTACGCCAATATAACAATTTTTTGCTTAACTTTGGATGTAGAGAATGATGTATAATAAATGTGGTGGTGGTTCGAATTTGAATTCATTTTCTTTTTCTTTTGGTAAGCCGTCAACATTTTTATTATCATTAATTCTAAACTCTAGCTCTGGAATCAAAATTATAATGACTATATATTCAACTGTACCAGTTATTTAAGAATGCTAAAACAATCTCGAACTAGTTTAAAAATTATTTGTTTAATTTTAATCAGTGGGACTGGTATATCAAAAGCATGATCTTCTACTCATTAATTTTATTTCAATTGTTTGTAGTGTCCAATAATAATGCTCAACAGTCTGAGAGAATTTAAATCTTTATTTTATATTCCCACTTATTTTATTTTGTATCAGTCATATCTCTACACTCTAATATTATTCATCGTCGCATAGCTCTGCAATTTTTTGATGAAATTAGTATACTTTAATTCCTGGTTCACCATTTTTGTTCTAGATCCATTTGTATACAAATTTACTGTTACTGTAAATTAATATTTACTGTACCATGATTGTCAAAGTATAACATGTACAGCGAGCTATAATCCGCAGAAATTCAAAGTACATATTTCCAGCATTTACATTCCTTATTCCCCTATACCTTCAATATTATAACCAAACGGTACGGAAGTAGATTAAATTAGGTTATGTAAATTCGAAATGGGTTCTGTGACCTCTATATCTTCGTGGCCGCAAATGTTCTTATTGTTATTAAGGTACGTAGGTATTAAACGTCATATTCTAGAGCATGGATATTTAAAAAATAACAAAACAAAAATTTAGCTAGTTCAGACCATTCCAATTGAAAGCGATTACAGTGTTAGTCTTCTCCAGTGGTAATTAACATTAAGTTATGCTTATTCTAACAGGAAATAAAATAAAAAACTAATGAAAAAATATTACCGATGCTAACTTATCAGACAGTCAACTAAAATACTACCTCATACTATAATACAGTTAGTTGTCAATATTTCACCTCAAAATTATTCAATCTATTCACCAAAAATTAGAGAAAATAAATCACCACACCACAACCACACCTACACCAGTACACTATCCTATTTATGCAAATTTCAAGAGAGTGCATAGCATAGGTAGCATATGAGCTTTATTTTCATCATTAAATGTAGGTAGGTCTAGGTACTCAGGTATAGACAATGTAATGTGTATCGTAGTAAGCTATAAACAAAATTATTATTGGTTTTTTTTTTATACCTATTCATTGATAGGGAGAAATATCAGTATATTTAAGTCCCTGTTCTGTTAAAAACGTTAAATTTGGCTTTAACTTGAATTATAATTAATAAATATAGGTTTGTAGTATACTTATACTATTATTGTGTAGTGCATGTAATGAATAGGGTACTATACTTAACAACAGTACAATTCCACTCATCTCCTAGTATATTTTTTTTTAATTTCCTAATGCCCTGAAGAAGAATAATGCTTCTACTATATCTACATCATCATGCTTCTGTAACACCATCGTTGGAGAATAGGGCGGAATATTTCCATATATCACATTATACCTTCTGATAGCATGTACAACTCCAATTTCCTTATTTAATATAACAAGAAAAAACAAAAAGAAAAACAAAAAAAAATATAAAACAAACAAAAATCGAAAAAATTCAACCAACGAGAAAAAAAAAGGATTATTTATCCTTCATTATTACATCTGAATCAAAATTCACTTCACATATCCACGAAAAAAAAAATAAAAAAAAAAAACAGGAAAAATATAGAAAATATTTTTTTTTTATTTTATATTATTATAAAAGGTTAGAAAAAAAAAAATAAAAAAAAACAAAACATATATATTTTTTTCACAATAATAACGTCCAAAATTTCAACAAGCCGCAATTGAAGCCGCTTCCTTATAATAATCCTTTTATCCTTAATTTTTATTTTCTTTTTACTATTTTTTGTTTAATTTTTTTTTTTTTTTGTTTTATTAATTTTCATCCTAAAAACAACAATTTTTACTGTACTTTATTTTAGTGTTGTTGTTGTTGTTGTTGTTGTTATTGTTCTTATCATTATTAATATATTTTGCCAATATTGAAAGTTATTGTACTGAAAATTTACTTCCTTATATCTCTTGTTCTCTATTTCTTTCTCTTTCTTTCTTTCAAACATGACGACATGTACAATCCCATTCCCCGTTCTCAATTTATCCTAATATTTTGGTTATTTTTATGTTATTCTACACATGATGAGAATTACCGTTACCACTTTTTTTTTCATTTTCTTTCTTTGTTTATTAAAATCTGTAAACGTGTATCAGTTGGGTATGTGTGGACTAAGCAGCTATAAGGAGTTAAAATAGCACGCGATTTAAACGAGCGTTAATAATTTCCTTTAAAAAAAGAATAACAAAATAAAAATAAATTTTTTTTTTTGGAAATTATTCTCTTGGGCCGTTTTTCTTTTGAAGAGTTCATTTATTATATATATGTATACCTATTTGTGGAGGCAAATGGGTTGAATTTTCAAACAATGAAAAAAAAAAAAATAAAAGAAAATCGTTTTTTCAATAAAAGCAAAAAGAAGAAAATTTTAAGCCGGAAAATTGTTTTTTCTAGGAAAATATTAAACAAAAACATCAGAAGAAAAACAAAATTAAAAAATTAAAAAATAGCAAATGATTATTGTTTGGTTAAATGTCTGTGTCTCTATATGTATACGTTTTAGTTTTGGTTCGTGTGTTGAGTTTTTCATTATAATTTTCTGTGTCTATTTGCAATTGCAGTATTTTTGCAGTGAGATGATGTTCGTATTGATCGTTGGGTCATTTTAATTTTTTTTTTTTAGCTCCTGGATGTTTAAATATTGAGTTGAAGCTTCAGGATGTGTTTTGAAAGATGAAAAGTGATAAAATGTAATCGAAATAAAATTGAATGTAATTTTTGTATTTAAAATGGCTTCAAGAAATGAATTGAGAAATGATAATAGGTAGTAGGTAATAAGTAGATAATATGATAAGTATTATAGATAATAGATAGGTATTATAGATAATAGACAGGTATTATAGAACAGTAATATTTCGAATAGTACAAAAAAGGAAGAACAAGGATTGTAATAAATGTTAATTTAGTATATAATTTTTCTAATATGCGAAAGTGGTAAGTGTTGATGATGATTGCAGTAGGAAACAGTTAATACTAGGTGCATTATTAATTCATTCATTTACTCAAATGAGCTCCATTGCTCGCACAGAGTGTTTTTAATTTTTAACAATTTTACTTATACTTATAATTATACTAAAATTCAAAATTTTGTTTCATTTTAGATAATCGTTAGTTGAAACAAATTCCGGATTCAACTTACAAAGTATACCTAAGTCCTCTTTCATTTAATTAAATTTTTTTACTAAGATTGCTGTCAAAGGGATCGAATGAAATGAATAGTTAGAAATGTGAAAAAATATTTTGTTTTTATTGTGAGACCAATCAGAAAAACTGTTTCAATAGAATTAGTTGTCATTACTCTTAGATTGCAACAGAATTTTTTTTTTCTGATTAAAATGAAATAGTGAAGTAATACGGTCAGATTAATGCTTAGACCAAACACATCAGACGTCTATTACTAAATGAAAGGTTCCTACACATGGCAGGAGTGAGGTATGGGTCAGAAAATTCTGAAAACTATCGTTTAGCCCAATTCTGTCGCAACTGTTTTGTCAAATTTTTTAAAACATTAGCCAATGCAAGCTGCTGAACGGTTCGACCGCAAACGCAAAAAATTTATAAAGATAAAAATGCCAAATCCGATTTTTTAATAAAACCGCACAATGGGTGGAGTCGATCTATTTGTTATAATGCTATAAATATTTATCGAATACTCATTCTAAGCAAAAAATTGTATTCATTTTACTGATCGCTATAACTTAGCGAGCCTAGGAGGTTAAAATAAAATTTATTAACCAATATTTACACGTTTATTAATTTGTGTAATCAAGAAAATATTTATTCTGTTAAAATTTTGATTAACCTGATGATGTTCAATCTTTGTTAATTGACATTGTGACAATGGAAATAAACTAAAATGTTTCAGCTGTGACAGAAAGTTGGCCTAAAAAGGAATGTTTGGTTTAAAATTCAATTTTAAAAGCAAATTAATCAGAATCGGGAATCAATATTCTTATGAAGTTGAGAGGCTTAAAAATTAAAACTATTTTTCCAATGAGAAAAACATTCAACTGTATACCTACCAGGTGCATCATATCGTCACTTTGATAGAGCGCGCATTCTAGTAAAACAAATATTGAGTATGGCATGAGGGCCTCATACACAAAATGTGCAACACCCAATTTGTAAATTACTGGAGTCTATACATATCCAATAGGAAATTCAGAGTAGCACACGGAGAAGCAACATCCAATTTTTATCCAATCGAAGCAGGTGTTGCTCAAGGCAGCATCTTAGGACCTATCTTATACTTGCTATGTGCTGCCGGTATTCCAACATTGACAAGGCAGTATTTGCAGATGATAATGGTCACAAACACAACGGAGAGACAAGCATTTGAGCAACTCCAAATAGAGCTAGATAAAATCAGTAAATGAAAACAGTAGAATACCATGGATTACACCTTGATTGGTGCTTCAACTGGAAACATCATGCTAGACAAAAAGTGATAGTAGCATAACCACCAGAATTTATTAATATTTATAATATATGGTTTAGGTCTTTTGTTTAGAGGCTCATGTTGTATCTCCAAATTGCTAGTGGGGTATTGGGAGTTAATGTTTGGCTCGAAAGTGATCTGTTATAGGGTGCTACGTGTAAAAGCGTGATAAATAATAAGAATATTACTATAATTGGATTGAATATATCTGTTGCGGTCAAGAAAGAATTGAGTTGAATTGAATGCTTTTTGGCCCTTTTCTTTAGGCCATAAGTTGCGATCAAGAAAGAGAAATGCTTCTGGGTGAATGAAACCTGAGCTTTATGAATTTTCAATGTATTTATTTTCTGGGTATGCAGAATGTGAAACTAAGCTATTATCTATTATATTAGTTGTGAATTTAACATAATGTTTTCTAATTAAATGCAAAACAAAAACATCAATTCTAGAAATATTTGCCCGGCTATACAGCTTTCTATTGGAAAGAAATGTTTATATTCAGTAGCTGGCTCACGTTAAATACCTGTACACCCTCTCAGAAATTTTCTTTCTTATACTTATACTTTCTGTATAATTCCAATGGTGAAGGCACTAATTTTATACTAAATTTGGCAACTGTAAGTCAAAATTGATCTAATAAGCGCTTGATACGCTATTATTTTAACCCTGGCAGACAAACATTTTGATTTAAACAATTTTTGGGTTATAGCGAATGCCTTTCTCTCCAAATTAATTTTATTTTTAATATGCTCAGTAAAATTAACATTGCATTGCAAAATTACCCCTAGATATTTCACATATATTTTGTTTACTAATTTAATGCTTCCCGGAGCTTGGGTATGGAAATCCCTTCAATTTTATCGAACGTCCTTATTTTATTTATCCAATGATGTTCGGAATTAAATGACTTCACATTTCCTAAAACTAACTCTCATTAAGCAAGAGTTAGCATGTGAAAGTTGGCATAAAAAGGAATGTTTGGTTTAAAATTCAATTTTAAAAGTAAATTAACCAGAATCGGGAATCAATTTTTTTTTGTAGTTGAGAGGCTTAAAAATTAAAACTATTTTTCCCATATCACATTTTCTACCATTTCATTCCATTTTTTATGTTTTATACAAATATATTAGATTGGTATCAGCCAGTTCGACAGATCCGAGTAGTACAGGATAGAAATCAAATAACGAAAAAAGAAATTGACCGCAAATATCAAAAGTCAGATAGCAGTAAAAGAAGTCTAATTTTTATATTAACAGTAAATTCGAGTTTTAAATTAACACCTGACTTCTGCTTACTAGATTGCCGCATTTAGTGGTTATTCACTGTTCTCACATTGGATCAGTTCTCAGCCTGATTTCCAACAAGAGCGATATGATTTCTTTTTAAAAACAAAAAACACTAATTGTTAAGGAAATTCAAATGTTTTTATTTAATGTGAAGTACAATCGATACAATTAAATTCTGAATAAAATGTCATTCAAATGGCCTCCACGACTTCTTCAGCAAAAACGAATTTGATGAACCCAACTTTCGAACACTTTTTCTACTAAATCCAGTCGTATGTCATAAATAGCATGTCCAATACTGACTTGTAAAGCTTGAAGAGAGTCTGGTTTATTGTTAAAGACCAATGACTTCAAATAACCCCACAAAATATAGTCTAATGCTGTTAAATCACAACTTCTTGGAGGCCATTCAATATCACAATTTCTTGAAATAATCGAATTTTCAAACTTTTCTCACAATAATTCAATTGATGCACTTGCTGTGTGGTACGTAGCCCCATCTTGTTGGAACCAAATGTTGCCAAGATCAACTTATTACAATTTCGGCAATAAAAAGTTTGTTATCGTCGATCTCTACCGCTCTCCATTCACATACCAGCTTCATTTCGAAAGAAGTACGAACCGATTGCACCAGACCAAAAACCACACCAAACTGTCAATTTATGTGAATGTAATTGTTTTTAATGAATAATTAGTGGATTTTCTTCGCACCAGAACCCAGTTGACCAAATTGGTTGGAATTCCAATTAGATTTCCAAATATTTTTTCCGAAATTGTACCACGTACCAATGGTTTGTTTATTTACCGCACCACTCAGATGAAAGTTAGCTTCATCAGTGAAGATGGTTTTCTTAAAAAAATCGTTATCGTTTTCAAGTTGTTCCAATGCAAAATCAGGAAATTCATGACGGTAACGGTGAAATTGTAAACATTACTGAATTCAATGAAAAATAAAATGACAGATCATGACATATTACAAATGGCCGAAACGTCACTGCAAAATCATATCATTCGAAAACCCTTTATATTCGGTGAGTATAAGTTGTGATTTAAATATAAGCTGAAAATAATGTCTAAAAATATTAAGTCTTCTCTAGACTTTCCAATAATACGAATACGATTAGAAAACTAAATAAAATACAACAACAAAAAATTACACTTTAACAATACACACATTTTGAAGGATATTTATCTTCAGTTTTGCTTCATTAAGTGCAAAGAAATGAAATAAGAAAATTGAAAAATTTTAGTCGAAAACCCCATATACACTTGCTACTAGAGATCCTTTTACAGTATCTATTATATTCTCTATTTCATTTTATGCTACGTGAATGTATTGAATTATTTTAAATTTCAATAATGTGTATAGAAAAAAAAAAACGTATCTTGGAAATGATGACTTCACCTGAATACATTTTCCTCTTTTTTTTTATAGTACGTATCTTATCCATTTTGAGTTTTTAGTCCTGATTTTATTTTTTTAAATTTAGATTTTGATTTTGTCTTTTGTTTTGTTTTCTTTTTAATAATGTTGCGCATTATTATTATTGTTTACTATCTCACCTTTCGGAATTGTTCTTGGACAGTAACTAGACGATCTTTATCTACATTTTTGTTGTTTTTCTTTTTAAAATAGATAAAAATTCGTCTTATATAATTCCACTTCAACCTATTGTCGAAAGTTTTGATAAAAGTTTGGTTGGATTGAATAGGATTTTTGAAATGTTTTTGATAATGGATGATAATGGGGATGATTTTGATTTTTACCAAATTTTATAGAAATCAATACTGTAGTACAAATTGAATTTGTAAATTTTATTTCATAAAATTCTGCGATGTTAGCAATGACCATAACAAGTAAAATAAGTAGGAGTTTATGTGAAACCGTTATTTAAAATAATTTTAATTTGACATAACAGAAAAATTAAAATTTTAATTAATGCCAAAATTACTTTTCTATAGCCTGTTTGATAGGATGTCATATATCTGAAGATGGTAGAAAAATTGAAACAAAACAATGTTGCAAGCATTTGTTCAACAACTCGTGATAGATCAAATCTGTCATTTCTGCTAATCAATAAATGGGTCTTGCGATATTAAGAAGAATATCAACACCAACGTTTTTTAAAACTTTGTGAAAAACACAAGTCTAACTATCCTAATACAAGTACGGGAGATAACAAAAAATAACTACCAATTATACTTGGGATCAACAGCTTAAAATAACTTATATCTACCACCCATTATAGATACATGGCAGAAGTATTTGTGCAACTAGAAATCAAAACCAAAAAAAGTAGGATTAAAAATCAACGAAGGCAAAACAAAATAATTAGATGTTATCACAATATAACAATCGGACCGCACAACTTTGACAGAGCTTACAAGCTTCGCATACCTCGGAACAATAATAAGAAACGATAATAGTACAGCATTAACAACAGAATTCAGACCGGAAACAAGGTTTTACTAACAGAAATTTGCTATACAATCAAAGTATATTATAAAACTCTAATACGACCGATATTGACGATTAGATGCGATGTATGGACCATAAATGTAGACGAGGAGAACAACCTACGTATATTTGAAAGAAAAATTATTCGTAACATAATCAGACCAAAAATATTGGTGAATATAATTTGAATCAACACATTGTACAGTTTGTAAAGGACCAAAGACTCAGATGAGCTGGTATTAAATATAAAGCCCGAAAGTAATCGTGGTAGGAGAATATGGGAAATCTATATGTTTAAAATGATGCCCGAACCTTACAAATCCTAAATCGGAGACAAGCGACGCAATATCGCCTCCTTTGGAGGAATATTGTGATGAAGGCCAAAACTCATTTATTTTTGTACCGATATAAAATAATGATAACTACCCACTACGTAATACCTGAATGTACATATTACCGAGATGCAACTTGCAATAATAATTACATCCCGAAAAATGTTTCTTCAGTGAAGCAATTTTATTGAAATCGAACCCGGCAAGCTTTAAGGTCCCAAAATGAAAATTTATAGACCTTAAATATAAAAATAAAATTTCTGATATAGATACTAACAACTGTAAACAGAAGATGACTAAGTAAAAGGAGTAAAGCGAGAACAAGCAGTGACCAGAAAATTACTACAATCAAGCCATGATTGAATTGATTATTTGGATTTATTTGTTTAACCACAATGCCTCCACGCAACAATGTTATTGCTATAAGACTCTTGCGCACTCTTATAACACTATTATAAACACCCTTATAGCTGTATTAGTGTTAATTTGAGTGCTCCGCAATTTCTGTAATATTGTTATAGGATTAGTATAATTTGAAATAATTTATGTAATGCGAGAGTGAGAAAAGTATACATTATTTTATATTTTAAAATAATAATTCTATGGAATTTATATTTATTGCCGAAATTGCTATAAGAACATTCTTATAGCAATATATTTAGTCACACTATTCCCATAAAACATCATAAGCGCTGTAAGATAATGATAACTACCCACAACTTAATACCAGAATGTACATATTACCGAGATGCAATTTACAATATAAATTACATCCCCAAAAGTGTTTCTTCAGTGAAGAAATTCTATTGAAATCGAGCCCGGCAGGCCTGAAGGTCCCAAAAGAAAAATTTATGGACCTTAAATATAAAAATAAAATTTGTGATATAGATACCAACAACTTTAAAGAGAGGCTTGGCTAAGTAAAAGAAAAAGTTTAGTGCTTATCGGGAGTCATATAGGAGTATTATAGCACTAATTTTGTTTTTATAACAATAAAATGTTACGTGGGTGGCTTTAATTGACATTTAAAAATTGTTTATTTCATCTTTTGACTGACTTCATCACAAATATCAAGACTTTTTTTAGCATATTTTAATTATATTATAAATTAAAATCAATATTTTTATTTTTGTATTGTAAGTTAACAAAATTTATTTTAATATGACAGTAGTTGACATTAGACGATGTACTCAGCTCAGATGTGTTATTCGATCTATTTCATTTATTCTTCTTGTATTTAGACTTGTTTATTTTTTGAATTCTTACCCATTACATATGTACGTAAAACTGTTCTTTAAACTACGATTTTGATCCCGTAAACGAACGAAGAACCACAGAAATAAACTATCGAATCATTTCAATTGGAGATATCATATATACAAACTGTTATACTTGTTAAATGCTAATTAATATAGTTGTCAAAATGTTAGCAATTAGGCACTTAATAAATTATTCAAATTTCAAGAAAAACATTTTTTTTTTTATTTAAATTAAAACCATATTAGCTAGCTACTTCTTACAATATTATTCTTTTATATTTCCAAAAAATTTTATTAACTTTGACATTGGTCAAAATTCAATTTTAAAATAAAAAAGCTGCTCACTTTCATATTCACTCCACTCAATTCAATTCAGTATAAAATAAACGCAAAAATGTAAGCAATTTAAAAATGAGAAGATAAAAGAAAAAAAACATCAGACACACACGTTTTAAAGAATATTTTTGGTATAGTGTGAGATTAGTACAATTATAGGATATACCTAATAGTGTGTATAGTTGGTTCGATATTAAAATATAAAGATTTTCTCATGTAATAAAATAAAATTAAGAATTACTTATGAAGTCTGATCCCACCTAATTGTAATTGTATAAATTCTACTATGTATTATTACAAATTCTATAACTAGTACTATTTGGTAATTATAGAAATAAATTTTGTTGAAATAAAAATTATTTCAACATTTCTTCACGAACTCGCGTAACGAACGATAATTCATCACTGTTACGACACTACGTCACTATAGTGAGCCCACAGCGAAATTAACAAATAATTTCAGCATCATTTATCTTGTCGCCCCTCGTGAGTGCATATGGCATCAAAAAATGTCCTCCATCGAATTCGATTTTGAACAAGAAACTTAAATTCACTCCAAATTTTTCTACAAGCACTAGCTTCATTTATTACTGTTCGGCGCCACGTTGTCTTAAGATGAACACGTTATTTTTGACCATTCAAGAACTGCTTGCGAAATTTATCGATGCGGTACCGTAATTATTTAAGCACGAAAAGGTAAAACTGTAGTTTGGATTACTGTCAAAAATATAAAAAAAAAAACAAAAGAAAAATTAATTAATATTCCCAGCTGATTTGGAACAATATTTTGAAAATATTTGAATCAGGCGTTTTGCATAATATCGCCAGGTAAACCCATATGTACATAACATAGTGAAACTGCCATACATTTTGTGTAATAAAAACACAGAATAATGAAGGCGAAGTACTCTACAATAGATAGAGTTTTCCACATTTAAATTAGTCTATACCAAAAAATTCTACAGAAAAAGCTATTATATGTGATTGTATATTACAAATCTCTGTGTAAAAGCAGTTAGGGTGTTCATCCCATAGACTTGAAATTATATAAAAAAAGTAAAAAAAAAAGATCACAGATAAATATAAAAAATAATAATGTATTCTCTGCAACACCCGGGATTGTGTAGAATTAAGCTTAGGTAGTTTATAGAGTTGATAAACTAGAACCTATGTCAGAGATACATTTTTTTCAGATATTCAAACGTTTATAATAGTCCTGCTTATTAGGAGTTCGCAATCAACATACTGTTGACTACAATTATTCTAAACTATTCGCCATATTGTGACATACTATTCTAAACGACAAACTTACTAAAATATAATTTAATATATTGCCAGCAATGCCATTAGTAATAAATAACGCAAGTTTTGAAACAGACATATTATAATTTTAGGTCCATGGCGAATTTCAAGTACATGTAGATAAGGTATTACCGCTAAAAATTATTATATTTAGTGTTGAAATAAATGAAATATAACTTATAATGTCAAATTTAATTAAATCATCGAATAAAAATCGAATAACGGTCCAAATATAACGAAATTTGAAAATTACAATTTATAAGCCGACAAATACAAAACGCGGATCTAAAAAAAAGCTAATAAAATTATTTTAATTTATATATCGTCGGCTTATCGTAAATACCACGTATCTCATTTTTTTTTCAAATTTTATATTTTTTAACTGAAATGTTCGTATTGAAATTTGGCGCCTTTTCCATTAACTTTCTCTCCGAAAATTATATTGTAACGGTAATTACAATAAGTTTTTAATAACACGTATCTTACAAATGCTAAAACTTATTCTGAAATAACACGTATTTCTTAGTTTTCATTGCATAACGTTCAGCGTAGGAGTGCCTGTGTTTATTATCAAAAGAATATAAAAAGAAATATGAATACATTAAACATAAAAGGAAATCGGATTTAGCTAAAATGAAAAAGTCGAAGGATAAAGTATGAGCTCTAAATAATGAAGTTGATGTATATAAAATGGATGTTCAAGCAGTCATAATGTGTGCAAGACTTGATGCTAGTGCCCTCTACTTCAAACAAAAATTACAGGTAAAACATTTATTTTTAATTTAATGTAAATAAACTGAAAATAAATAATTACAGGTTGATAATTATACAATCTATAACTTAAAGGATCACAATTGCGTCAATTACTGATGGAATGAATGTGAAAGTGATTTGCGGGCATCAAGTTTCATTTCTTGTCTTATAAAACATTTACACTACGACTATTTTGTTTCGAATCGTAACATTATAATTTTTTCTGATGGTTGTGGATATCAGAATCGAAATGCGATGATGTCAAATGCTCTACTTCAATTTGTTGTCCAGAAAAACATTGTGGTAAAGCAAAAATATTTAGAAAATGGCCACACAGAAATGGAGTGTCTGAGCTGTCCACAGCATGATTTAACGGAAGATAAAAAATCACCCAATTTATTTAACAAGCCAATAGGTCACCTTAATACATCAAGCACGAGGGAAACCTTTTCCATTAAAAGAATTTTATTTAACACATGAGTTCTTTTTCGATTATATCGACAATATTAGGTATAAATCAATAAGACCCGGGCGAAAACCCCACGATCCAGCAGTAACAGATCTCAGGGAACTTAAATACAATCCAGATGGTACTATTTTTTTAAAAATAAATTATGGAGATGAATACCAAGAACTCCCAATTCGAATGACTAAAGATTTTGACTTTAATGTGCCATTAAAACAGCTGCATACTCAACAGCTAAAAATTACTAAGTCAAAGTACAAACATCTACAGGAATTAAAATCAGTAATTCCTGAAGATAATCATTGTTTTTATGACAATTTACCAAAAAAAGAAGACAACTAACTACCTTTTTTAAACAATATTAATGTTCCTATATATTGATACCGAATTGAAATATTTATAAATATTGTGTTAATTTATTTTTGATTTTTGTAATTTATTTTTTGTTTTTTTTTTTTTGTTTTTGTTAATTACTTGAATTTTTTGTGAATTTATTAATAAATAATTAAATTACTTTTATAAAATAATTTTTCTTTTATTTGAACATTAAAAAAATATTTTTGATATAATAACACGTATCTTCACTCTATCAAATGTTTTAATAACACGTAAGTTGCGGGTGATTTTAATGTCCACAACAAAAATTGGCTTCAATACTCAGCACAAACTACGTCAGAAGGTAGATATGTAGAGCTTTTCAGCTCCCTTCACCAATTAACTCAATTGGTAAAAGAACCTACTCGAATTCCAGATTGTTCAACCCATAGTGCTAATACTCTGGACTTATTTCTAACATCACATCCGGAAAAATATAGCATTTCTGTAAATAGTCCTATAGGCAACTCTGACCACTGCCTTATTAACTCGCGCTTCATAGCTTCTAATTCCACCAATCAGAAAATTCCTCCCAAACGAAAAATATGGCAATTCAATAAAGCCAATTGGGATGGTTTAAACAGTTTCTTCAAAAATTTTGATTGGAATATTATCTTTCGTCACAGAAATGTTAATCTCACTGCAAATGCATTAACTAGTACTATAGTTTTCGGAATGCAGCTTTTCATTCCGAGTAACCTTAAGAGTGCTAAACCAACTCAAAAATATAATTGGTTCAATAACATATGCAAGCAAGCAGTCAAAAACAAAAAGAAAGCTTTCTACTCCTACAAGAACATACCGAGTGAAAGCAACCGGATAACTTATAAACAGGCTAGTAAAAGCTGTAAACGAGTATTAAAACAGCAAAAATTCCAATATGATAGTCGCCTAAGACAACAAATTATTCACTACCCAAAAGGTAGTAAAAATTTTTGGTCGTTTGCTAAAATAGTCAAACAAAACTTTTCATCATCAGCAACACCTCCGCTGATTGATAACAATGCTGTTATTTCAGATCCCGAACTCAAGGCAGACCTGCTTGCAAAAAAGGAAACTCTACATTACCAGCAACAACAGCAACTCCACCTGCCTTTGAACCAACTGAATGCTCACTTAAAAGAGTTTATTTCTGTCCTCGAGTTGTTGCAAAAGTTCTAAATGATCTGAATTCCAACAAATCTACCGGGCCTGACAACATCCCTCCATTAGTACTAAAAAATTGTGCAAACACCCTAGCCAGACCGCTGAGCAAACTTTTCCACAAATCATATGTTTCTGGTATTTACCCATCCTCATGGAAAATAGCTCATGTCCAGCCAATCCCAAAAAAGGGTGACCTTAGAAATCCCTCAAACTACCGGCCAATTGCTTTAACATCAGTAATATCAAAGGTCATGGAGACTATAATTAACTTCCAGTTAAAAACATATCTAGAAAGCAATCACCTTCTAAGCGATTGCCAATATGGTTTTAGGTCAAAAAGGTCAACTGGTGATCTTTTGACCTTTTTGACTGAAAAATGGCATCAATGCATAGAAAAATACGGTGAAGCTAAAGTTATCGCTCTAGATATCTCCAAAGTTTTTGATCGCGTTTGGCACACAGCATTACTAAAAAAAACTAGAAGCAATTGGTCTAGGAAACTTACTCAATACGTGGATTAAAAGTTCCCTTTCAAACCGTTCAATACAAATTGTTTTGGATGGGTTTATGTCCCAAAAATTCAATATCAATGCTGGTGTCCCTCAAGGCTCAGTTCTTTCTCCAACATTATTTATAATCTTTATAAATGATCTCCTATCCACGTCTTCAAATCATATACATAGCTTTGCTGATGATAGCATCCTTGATTCCTTGTATTTTTTTGAGAAAGCTGCTGAAGTGACCCAGACTTCGGTAAATAGAGAACGAAATAACATCTCTCGAGCTCTAAACAGCGATCTCCAAAAAATTCAAGCCTGGGGAAGTGTAAATAGGGTAAAATTTAACGCTTCAAAATCCCAGAGCTACCTAATATCAACAAAGCAAAGGCCTTCATTACCAAACATCCTTTTCGATAATGTAAATATTGAAAACTCCGAAACCTTAAGAATTCTTGGAATGGAGATAAACAACAAACTTTCGTGGCAGGACCATATTTTTGCAATTGCAAAAGATGCCGCGAAATGTTTGGGATTCTTAAGCAGAAGTAAAAAATATTTTACATGATCCAACCTTCTTCTAATATATAAGGCATACATTCGACCACGACTTGAGTATAACTCATCTATTCTCTTCTTATTTTCCGTTTATGTTATTATTTATTTCCTTTGTACTTTCTTTTATTCTATTACTATTACTAACTGGTTAAAATTCTGCGAAAGCAGCTAGGGTGTTTATCCCATTATTTTGGCCATTAAAAAAAAAAAAAAAAAAAGTTAGATAAAACTTGTAATACTTTATATTATCTTAAAAAATATTTTCCAAATAATGCATTACGTAATACATAAATAAGTTTGAAAAAAGTCGGGTTTTTACAATTGATGACTCGTGAAATAATTCGTTTTTTCTCTCTCCTGAAAATTTAGAAAAAATGAGATACATGGTATTTACGATAAGCCGACGATATTTAATCGGATTTTTTTATTTTTAGTTTATGACAACAATTAAATTATTTAATAAAATTAATTTCGAAGCATTCAAATGGAAGATATTTAGAAATATAATATTTGACTCCATAAGACAATTCGCTTATACCTACAGAATCCGCAACAATAAAAAATGCAGAACGTTGCATTTACGTTGATATAATAATTAGTATAGTATCGGCAATTATATACCAATTTCTTAAATGACGAAGATTATTGTGAGAGAAGGTGGGAAAACCTTTGTATAAAATTTGTATCGGACAGCGGCAGGGTGGCAAGCATCAAGTAGATTGACCAAAAGTAAAATAGTGCGATAATGGAAAAGTGGATATCGAGAAGATTTCTGCAAATAATTTTAAAATTTATTTGCTGGAAATCAAGTTATCTGGAATCATTAAGAAGGCCAACACTCTCAACAAACTATAGTTACCATTGCAAATAATTTAATTTAATTTTATTTTATTATTTCAACTGCACATAAATGTACTGACATAATTTAAGTCCCTTTTTCGGGTAGGATGTGGGTCATCTCTCTATTACAACTCTTATGTCTAGTTATTTAAATAGTCCTTGGAACGGGAGAAAATGGATTAGTGAGCAGATCCACAAAACAATATCTAGAAATTCAAAATCCATAAAAATGTGGCAAATTGGAAAAAGGAAATATCCTCGCTGTATCGAACAGGGGCTATGCATAAAAATAATTTATATAAATATTCTGTAAAAGCCGTAGAGCTTTGATTTTGAACCCAAGTCTAAAATATCTCCTACCACAGAATTTCGCTTAAAATGTCGTACATTATAAATTGAAATACGTAACAACAATAACAAAAATCGTTTTTGTCATCGTATTGAATCCGCCGCTGACTCAAGACTCAAAAAAACTGAAAACATTTCTGTTATAGTGCTAATCCGCCGTTGCCTCAAGACTCAAAAAAACTCAAAACATTTCTGTTATATAGTAGTCACAGGGTGGCTGTAGTACTGAGTCCCTGGGGAGAGTGAAGATAAGAAAACGCCCACCTATAACAACTGACAACATGAAATAGGTCACTCGAGTCGTGGTATCAAAAAGGCACAATTAAGTGCTAATTGGTTTTTCAGAAGTAACTGGAATTGCCACTTCTACCTACCTACCTACCTACCTACCAATCCAGCTCTATATATAGAGATATTATGATATATGACTTTAAGAAGTTGTAGGACTGCTGGGTATGGATTAAATTTCTCAAACCCAAGCTACATTATGACTATGTGGTGTATATCACGGGTATATCGCTTACAGTGTCTTACATTATAAATTGAAATACGTAAAAACAATAATAAGAATCGTTTTTTGTGGCAAAAGCCATTACGGATTTTCTTTTTTGTTGATTTAGGGACTAACCCAATAAAATACCAATTAACAATACAATATTGTCAACATAAAAAAAAATTGCTTCCAACATTTTACACCAATTTTTGGCACAATAAAACCAACTTCAATCCAAACCGAAAAATGTTTCATTCCAAACTTGAAAGTAATTCCAGAACAACTTTTAAATTCCTTCAAACATAAAAAAATAAAAATTCCTTCAATGCACTGCATTTCTATATTAGCCACTTGGAAATCAATTTTGGAATTTTAATACTCTAAAAAAAAAAAGCAAAAAAAAAAAAAATAACTAAAAAAGAAACCAGTGAATGCGAGATAATTTTTTACTTTTTCAATTGCCATATCCTTAAAAAACAAAACAAAAATTGAAAAAAAATTAAAAACCCAAAAAGACAGAAAATTGAGTTCTAAAATGAAAGAACTCAACAATTGTATGCTATGTGTGCAATCGTTAGTAAAGGTGTGCAAACACTTTAAAAATTTTCCAATTTTTTCGTTTAATTTTTTTTTTTTTTTTTTTTTTTGCTGTGTTAGTGAATTTTATAGTACTTACCATACTCCAAGTTTTTTCGTGAAGTAATTTTTTTTGTTATTGTTTTTTTTTTTCTTTACTATACCCAAATTTATATTCTGAAAATATTTTTTTCGAACTTCTAGAAAAATACGAATTGAGCAACAAGGATTATTTTCTGATGCAAAAACTACAATCCTTTGTAATAAAAATGAAGGTAAATATATTATTATAAATGATTCAAAATGTCCTTATTCAAATGCAGAGATCTCGATGTTATTGGATATTATTATAGTGTTAGATTTTTAATCTCTTTATTTTTCAATTTTACTCCTTTATTTTTTTTTTTTTGTCAATATTATTCTGAATACGAATTGAGTACTTAGTGGGTAATAGTATTGTGTTGTTTAGTAGTTTATATTATAGTGGGATTGGGATGATATGTTGGTATGTCATTTTATAACCAAATTTTAAGTGGCTATAACTGAATTTTATGTTTTTTTATTTTTCGTTTTTGTAAAATATTTTTTGGTTTTTATATTATAATCTGTGATAAAAGTGTGAAAGAAAATATTTTGAAAAATAAAATTTAAAATATTCAAATTGGTTTCGATTTGATTTTATTTTGTAAATAAAAATATAATTTTTGTGAAACTATTTTATTAAATAGAAAAATTAAATTTTATTTTAAAAATTTCCCATTCAATAACAGTGATTTTTTAGAAATGGTTTGGTCATTGTTGTGCCGCGTAAACTACATTATGTAGATTACGTTATTTTCTACATGTCGACAATACTTTATAGACAATATTTACAATTAAATAATAATGAGTTACAATTAACCCATTAGACCCGGCTCATAGATCCCGCCGTATTGTACGGAAATGTACATTATGAAATTTTCTAAGAATGGTCATAGAGGTCATAGAAGTTGCCTGGAAAAAATTTAGACCTCTAGCTCTTGCCACGCCTGAGATTTGGAATGGGTATTTAAATACCCAATCGGCGTTAGCGCTGTTACATTTTATATAATTTTTTAGATAAAATTTCATAGATATATTATTTCAAGTAGGAATAATCTATATGAAATAAAAGATCCATCTGATATATATTGATGAATTGTGGATTATATGACAAAATATATAATTGTTCTGTATTGTAAGATTTAATATGTTTTTTAACTTTTTCACATTATCTCATGGTTTGAAGTTTGACCGTTGTGTTTTCAGGTTTTAGAAATTCAAAAGTGAATTGATACAGTTATACAGTTTCAAATGTAGTTCCTTTTATGTAAAACTAATTAGTAGGCTAAGATTTATATAATTCTGTTTAAATTACTATAATGTCCAATTTTTTGAGACATGGCCGAATGTTCCATACAAAGCGGTACGACCGAAAAAATCGTAACATAACAATTAACCAGCCACTGGTCATACATGAGTATAAACGGATGAATGCTGTTGATCTGTTATCGAAACAATTATCGAATTAAAGTTCGTGGTAAAAATAGTATTGGTCATTGCTCAAAAATGCATTTGATGCCGCAATGGTGAATGAAAAAATATTTGTTTTATTAGATTGAGAAAGTTTGAGGCTAAGTGATGTTTAGAAATTTTCCCCGACTTTTCCCTTTTCCAATTTCCCAAAAACCATTTTTTATAGAAATTTTCGGGGCTTAAAAAATCCTAAGTTTTTGAGTCCAACTAACAACGGCAGTTCGTGAGAATTTTGATTAGCTCACTGAGAACGAATTATGGTCTGGCCTTTTTCTCTCTAATAAAATCAAAACTAGCTCAATATCCAAAGTTACCCAAAGGCAGATATAGCTATTTAAATGCACTAAGGTTTTTTGGGTACTTAAATACCCAATAGGCAGTAATGGCAGTAAGTTAAATAAATATAATGATTTTTTTTACAAATAATAATTATATATATATTATTCTGCATTTATCTGGATGTTTGTAAGTTCGACGGAACGATCCAACACATACACATAATGATCCATATATATATACAAATCGCTTTGGTGCTTTTTTTAACCCCTGTCTACCATGCTGAATCTTTGCAGGAAAAATTGATTGCATGAACTACATTTTTTTAGTTTAATGTTAGTGTTCTTCGCAAATAATAAGGAAAAATAAAAAATAATAATAATAATATAAATAAAACAAACATTTTTTTTGATTTATAATAATAAGGACTAATAGAAATTTAATCAATAGTTTAATATGGTATAATAACCAAAAGGCAAACAGCATTTAACACAAAAAAAAACATAATTCAGTCAAAGGTTATTCTTATTACTTAAAATTATACACAATAATATAAATGTGTATCAGCATATTTGAATTGTATAATATTATACATTATACTGCTTATACCTGCTTATACCTCTTATTTTTGTCATTATTGTGTGCGTAACTAACTTCACTCAAAAAAAATTAAGTAAGAATCCTACATACAGTGTCAAGCTACGGGGCTCATTGAATCTTTCTGAAGATCCCCACCAGCCTACGAAAAATAAAAAAATAAAAAAATTGGCAAAGT
The DNA here is from genome assembly GCA_963942445.1 of Argyra leucocephala. NCBI lineage: Eukaryota > Metazoa > Arthropoda > Insecta > Diptera > Dolichopodidae > Argyra > Argyra leucocephala. The sequence continues at coordinate 15,667,250 of OZ012679.1, read as the reverse complement.
TTTGACTCCAAAAAAAATATTTCTTTTATGTGTTTTAGAAAATTAAATGGTGATATAAACATAAGTACTGTAATTTCGGAATAAAGAATCTAATGAAAGAAAAAAAGAAACTAGGATTTATTTTGCTTCCGTCATTTATGACGGGTTAGAAAGCTAGTATTATATATAATTTCTTGCATATATCTGTCGATTCGACGGAACGCTCCAATACATTTACAAATTGCTTTGATTTGCAGTCGAGTACAAAACACTGAAGAAGTCTGCAAGTAGTAGACGAAATACGCGTATCTGTATGATAAGCATATCAGTAAAATTAAAAGGAAAATATTCGACTATTTTCGCTGTTATACCAAAATTTTACTCTAACGCTGGAAAACAATGCTTTGATTTGTTTTTCTAACATTAAATAAATAAATTTCGCCAACCAAAGTGCATTGAATATTAAAAATAAATAAAAGTAAATAAAGAAGATCAAATAAATATTGTGGGTCCAGTAGGGCTCACAATCACATAAATTTGAAATGAAAATTCTAATGAAGTAAAGAAAAAGCTAGAATTTATTTTGCTTCCGTCATTTATGGCGGGTTACAAGTCTAGTTTTATATATTTATTATAAATTGTGTAACATAAATTTAATCCGAATCATTCTTCAGATCCTACGATTGACAACTATTAATAAATTCACATAATTGGTACAAAAAGCTTTATATTTTCTTTAATATTATGTTCTACGAATTTATCATCAAATTTTCTATTGATTGGACAATTCGAAGATCACATGGTTTAATCCCAATTCTACCTTAATCAACCAAAAAATTTTCAAAATCAACTTGCTTAAATTATTTTAAAATAGATGTCACTCTATCCATTATTTTTTTATTTAAAATATCTTTTGCAAATAGATTGCCGGCGTAGCCAGTTACAGTTACTATGAAGTGCTGATACAATTTTCAAATCTGTTTATGCTACTATCGAATACAATAGCATAAAAAACAGTAGGAATTCAATTCCTTTGCAATATCAACAGACTTCACAACAATTTCAGATCATTTCACAGCTATTTCTGAATCTCCTGTTAAGCATTTAAAAAAAAAGCTTGATCTCGGATAGCAGGTTATATGTAACATTGAAACAATCGTTTTGTCCTTGTTGGAACAATTTTTTCACCCATCAATAAATAAAATGTATTCTAAACTCATAATAACCTTAGCTGGCATAATACATTTTTATATGCTTTATTATGATGACAGTGTTTTTCTACTTTAGAAACTTTATCTAAATGCGCTGACCGATTTTTTTTAATAAAGTACTTGAAATGAAGCGAATCTACTGGAAAAATAATTATTGTTTACATCATAGTTGAAATTGTTTTTATTCTATAGAGTGTAGTTTACATTGTCTAGGGTAAATTGCTTGTTTTACACTAAAGTCTACTTCAAAGTGTAGACAAAAAAAATTTACGCGTAAAAGAACAAAACTCGCTTGCTGCATTAAAAGAAAAAACTTAAATTTATATTGGGTTGGGATTGTTAACTTAGGTTGGGAACAATAGGAAAAGCAACTGATTTTCCCGAAATAATGCCCAAGGTTGGATAAAAGCTTTGGAGTCAATCATGAAAGTCTACTGGGTTTGTGACTTTTTTCAATTTTGCAAAAAAGTCAATTTTTGCTATCATGAAAGTCAACTTGGTTGACGATTTCAAGTCAACCATAATTTTGCTGTTGACTTTGAAGAATTAAGAATATTTTTTTTTTTTTTTTAATTCTATAAAATTTATTTAACCCTTTCTTCAAATTTGTACGATATATCGTACAAGAATTTTTGTCGTCTTCCTGCTTACGAAACTACCAGGGAGATCAGCGTTTCTTTTTTAAACATTCAAAAAATTACAAGAAAATCTATTACAATAACGAAAAATCTATTCCAATAATCAAATTTAATTCGAAACGTCAAAAATTTAGTCTTTTTCTCAAGTGTTTCCATTGAATATGGTGAAATGTAGTGAAGCATAATTTCAAAAGTTAAACTTAATAGTGTTATTTTTGGTTTAGAGCAATAAAATTTTATTTTTTATAATAAATAAATTTTAATTTATAGTATTTTATTGTAAGTATTTCTAGATAAGCATTATAAATATTTTTAAATTATAAATAAAATCTGTACGATATATCGTACAAAATATAAATAAAGGAACTTTACGTAAAAAAATAAATTTTATATTTTACTTGAAAGACTATGAACCAGGTTTGTCTGAAGAACAAATCAGGTTCACCTTAGAGCGGTTATGTGCTGATTGTTCGGATTTTGAGGACGACGAAAAGTTCGCAGAAAAAAATGACACTGAAAAAATGGGAAATGATGACGTAATTGAATTTGATATTGGTACAGCTGCCAAAAGTAATATACCAGAAGAATCTGAGGATATTCCAAATGTCTTCAAAACTATTGCAATAGGTTCAAATGAAAATTTAAATGAAAATTTTGTGATAGATGAGAATGCAATAATAGAAATAATTGAGTCATCTGAACCTCTTATAAATCAGGAACAATACGAAGTTACATCAAAACAAAACATAAAGTGGAAAAAAGTAGCCTACATCCCAAATCCTATTCCTTTTGTAAGAGAGAATATTGACTATTATTCTGAAATATATGAACCTGTTAAATATTTTGCATCATTTTTTACGGATGCTTTGTTTGAAAAAATGGTTGTTCATACTAATCTATATGCAAAACAGAATGATACAAGATATTATAAAAATGCAACGGTTGAGGAAATGAAAATTTTTATTGGTTGATATATAATGATGGGTTGCATGAAACTCCCAAGAATATCTTTGTACTGGGATCCAACAATTAAAATTGATCTTTTCCAAAACTCAATGACATTACAAAGATTTAGTCAGTTGCGTCTTCATCTTCATGTCATAAATAATTTGGAAATACCAGTAAACTGTACCGATAAATTTATCAAAATCAGACCATTGATTGATTGTGTAAGACAACGGTGTTTGCAAGAAGAGGTAGAGGTAGAGGTTTGTGTAGACGAACAAATTATTCCATTTAAAGGTAGACAACCGTGCAAAGTTTATTATAAACAAAAACCGAATCCATGGGGCTTGGTCATTTATTGCTTATGCGGAAAATCGGGTTTCCCATATGATTTCCTCGTTTACCAAGGTAAAGGGAGCGAAATTAATGCAAGCTTACAACAGAAATATAGGTTTTCTACGGCGGTAGTACTTCACTACTTTCTGAACGTCTACATACTCCTGGGCACAAAATGTTTTTTGATAATTACTTCAATGGATACAATCTCTTAGAAATTTTAATTCAAAAACAAATTAATGCAGCCGGGACAGCTCACATAAATCGATTCGGTCAACCTCCACTTTTGAGTGATAAAGACCTGCAAAAAAAAGGAAGAGGAGCTATGGATACGGCCGTAAGTATTGATAATAAAATTGTAGTCTGTAAATGGTATGACAGTCGACCTATATATATATGGTGTCAAACTATATGGGGGTTGGGAATGAAGAGACTGTAATACGATAAAAAATTAAAAGAATATGTAAGCTTTAATCAACCTCAAGTTGTAAAAGAATATAATAACTCAATGGGAGGTGTTGATCTTTTAGACCAGTTGATAAGTTTTTACAGAATTTTTTTAAAATAAAAAAAGTGGACATTACGTGTCACATCGCATTTTATTGATTTTGATTTGGCCTCATCATGGCTGTTGTATCGAAAAGGGCAAAATTGATAAAAAGGATATATTGGATTTAATTCACTTCAGAATTACAGTTGCAAATAGCTTAGTATATTCTAGTGTATGCAGTTTAACAATCAAAAAACGAGGTTGTCCTACATCAACCTTTCCAACTCCAGAATACTCTCCAAATTCTTCCAAGAAGCGGTTTGAAAGTAGACCAATGGAAGAAAAAAGAACTGATGAGGTAAATCATCTACCTGCGCATGACGAAGGAAAAACGCAGACAAGATGTAAAAATGTAGGATATGTAAAGGAAGAACATATTTTAAATGCATTAAATGCAATGTGCATTTATGTATAACCAGCAAAAATAACTGTTTTAAAGATTTTCACACAAAAACATAATTTTATATACATAGAAAAATTTTTATATTGCTCAAATATTCTACCGTTTAATCTTTTTATTTTTTTTTATTTTGTTTTTAAAAGTATTGGAATTAAGTATATTGTTATTTTTTTTTTTGTTATAAGTTTTCGCTAATTTTTTTTGTTTTTTATATTAGAAATTTGTAATTTTGTGATAATTTTGTTATTTTGAATTGAATTAAAATAATTTTTAAATTTATCAAATTTTATTTTATTTTGGTACCTTTCACAGAAAGTGTACGATATATCGTACAAACTTCATTGGCTCCCAAATCCCTACCACATTATTTTTTTTTTCTCTCAAAATGCAAAAAGCCTTAGAATAACCGTTAAAAATCTTCAAAAAATTTTTTCCCTATGTAAAACCGATTTCTTTTTATTTTTTTTTATTTTGTTTTTAAAAGTATTGGAATTAAGTATATTGTTATTTTTTTTTTTTTTGTTATTTTTAATAGAATTAAAGTTAAGTTTTCGTTAATTTTTTTTGTTTTTTATATTAGAAATTTGTAATTTTGTGATAATTTTGTTATTTTGAATTGAATTAAAATAATTTTTAAATTTATCAAATTTTATTTTATTTTGGTACCTTTCACAGAAAGTGTACGATATATCGTACAAACTTCATTGGCTCCCAAATCCCTACCACATTATTTTTTTTTTCTCTCAAAATGCAAAAAGCCTTAGAATAACCGTTAAAAATCTTCAAAAAATTTTTTCCCTATATAAAACCGATTTTCGTAGGAAAGGGTTTTAATAATTAGTTGGTTAATAAAACATTTTCAGGAAAATTTTTAGCAACAAAAGGCAGTTGGAAAAATTATTATTTAAATACACAAAATTAAACAAAAATTTAAAAAAAAAGTATACATATTTAAAACACAATTTATAATATTAAAATTGAAAGAAAAATTATTTCTATTATAAGTAAAATATCTAATCATGATTTATAACATAAAATATACATACCTAACTTGATCTAATCATATGTTTTTGACACCAAAAAATTTGCCTCAATGGCAACATTTTTATAGTCAAGTCAATTTTATTCAGTAGACTTTCATGATTGCGTGACTTATTTCTGTTGACTTTTTTTATTAGAAAAAATTCGAATGTCATTAGACTTTCATGATTGACCCTTTTGTTTTGCCCTGGTACAGGACAATTTGTTAATAGGAACAAATATATGATAAAAAATAGTTGACAGTATAATATTCTACTCCCTTCCCAACATGTAATAAAAAGTTGCAGTACAGGACTTAATGAACGGTATTCACTACCTCAGTTTATCGATAACATTTAACAGAAAATAGAAAAAAAATTGCAAGGTTAAATTTTTTTTACATTTTTATTTACAGAATTAGTTTTTCTTGCTTAAAAAATTCTAATATTTTTTCAAGAATTTAAATACAATGCAGGTATTAATTAGGACTTTGATATTAAGCAAATCAATTAAAATATGCATATTATCGAATCTGGACTTGACTCAAGACTAAAAAAAAATTCACAACATTTCATGGGCTGCATTCGTATGTATCCAAAAAACCATTTTTTCCTAAATTGACTTTTCAACTTTGACTATGCTGAATCCGAATTTGCAGTCAAAATAAACGTATCTCTTATAGTTTTCGAAATATTATTTTCTGATTTATCCAAACAATCTATATTTTTCTGCTTTTTAGACCTTCAAGTTGTGCCTATTTATCCAAACTACAGTTTATGTACTGACAAGTCATACAAATTTGTATTCCCAAATATCTAACAGATATTTTTATTCCCAAATGTCCAAACACATATGAAGCTTTACCCTATACATACTAACATTTTTTTAAATACATTATTTTGATATTTCAAAATATTAAAATTATAAAACCATGTATGTTAGATGTTAAAAAATTACTCAAATTTTTTATAAAATTCAAATTTTGTTTGATTATATTTAAATTTTTCCATTCAAAATTTCCGTCAAACTTAAAAAATCACTTTTATCAACATTTTGCTTTTGGTCGATTAGATATCTAGGAATGCTGCCGACGAATTGTCTGTTATAGTACTAATCCAACTCTATATACAAAGCTATTATGACATAATATGGCTTTAAGCAGTTGTAGGAGTGCTGGGTATGGATTAAAATTTTCAAATCCAAGCTACATTACGATTATGTTGTGTATATCACATTACATATATGATAAGTTCAATATACTGCTTGATAGAAGTTATAAGTCAATATCTATCTATTCACAACATTAAGTCATGTAGGTATTGTGTCCGACCCAAACATTTTTTATGAACTTATCAAGGCTAAACACAAAACTGATGGATTTAATATTATTTGATCTAATGGTTCGACTACTATTGCTGACCTTTTTGCATTATATTAAATCTATCTTTATGTGTTTCGTAGATTTGAGTCAAGCTTTCGACAAAGTACAACTAAATTATGTGATCCAAATATTACAAGAAATTAATCACAGTTTAATAGGACTGATACAAGATCTGTATACAAATAACAAAACAAAAATGAAATTAAATAACGTACCTACTCACCGAAGATATCGGAACATCAACAGGTATTAGATAAGGTGATAGTCTCAGTCCAACTCTGTTTAACATGATAATGGATAAAATAATCAGAATCATAGTTAACACCTCTTGGCCTCTTGGGAATATCGAATTGGCTTTTATTACACATACGACGCGATATACTAGTCGCAGAGAATGAAGATGATCTCGAAAGATTATTATCCAGATTTAGTAAAACTGCCAAATTGTACAACATTTTTTTTTTTTTGTATTATAGCGAAATCTAGGTTGTCAACCTTTAATTCCTTGCGTACAGTTGACTATTTGAAAGAGGAATGGATAGTTAGAGAAAAAAAACGAAAAAGGAAGAAGAAAAGTTTTGTGGGAAAGAGCGAACTATGTTGTTAATATTCGTCTAAAACCACTGTAAGTCATAAAAAAAACATGGAGGTATTTTTACAACAAAATTCAAATCCATGACTATTTCGAAGAATCCCATCAGATGTAAATTATCCATTAACAATCAAATAACTGGGCGTAAATATCACCACCTTTCGCAACACAGAAAGAGAAACAATAACCCAAGCAAAAAAACCCGCAGCCATTTCAGGCTATTTCCGAGATATTATAAATGGAAAAACAAATGCATGCTAATAGAAAACGAAATACGAATATACAAAAGCTGTATTCAGCACATACTAACATTGAAACAACCGCGGAGACATCTAAATCAAAATAGAAAATGAGAAGAACAGAAATGTGGATACACATTAAATTATTACCTCTTAATAAGCGCATGTACGTAGCAACGATATCAAAAACGCATGCGACATACAAAACATTGTCCGTTGTAGTGGAAATAGACAAAGAAACTGGAGAGACCATGTAAATAGAATGGCACAAGGTCAACTGACGTAGGTAGTAATGAATGACCAAATCAATTTCAAACGTCTACCGCCAAGATCTCCAAAAGGTGATATAAATGCTGGACGCCGTTATAACAGATATTGTCCGTTGTAGTCGAAATAAACTAAGAAACTGGAGAGACCATGTAAATAGAATGGCAGAAGGTCAACTGGCGTAGATAGTAATGAATGGCCAAATCAATGTCAAACGTCTACCAGGAAACCTTCTAAAAGATGGTGTGAATGCTGGACGTCGTCATTTCCAAAATTAAAGAGAAAAATATTTATATTGAAAAAAACAAGCACTAAATGCCTATTAAAAAAAAAGAAGAGTTTGGCTACACTATATCTAGCGTTAAAAAAATATATATTTGAATAACTTTATTTTCTAACTGCCAGTTATGTAACATGTGTCCTTTTCCACCATTTGATTCAATTGTCACGTTTAATATATTGCAGTGCATATTTCAGTTGTTATTGCTGCGAATTTGTAATGAACTTGTGTGTTATTGCAAGACATGTAAAAGAGCAATATTTTGAATTGTATTATTCTTAATTGAATAAAAATTCAACGGAAATAAATTTTCTGTTATTGAAGCACTAAACAACCAACAAAAGCAAAATAGATATCTTTTATTTAATTTTTGTTTTAATTTTAATTTTTCTATTATTTATATATTTTTTATCATTATTTTAATTTTCATATTTACCCTTATTTTACTTTAATCCATTATCTATATACCCAACAATATTTTATAATTTTATATGCTGTATTATACTTTTTTTTTGTATTTCATTCATCATTTTATGTTCTTCTGAATATCTAAATAACTCTATATTATTATTCTTATTATTTTTGTAAGTGAAACTTACTATTAACACGTTGATCGATTTTGGTAGAGGAAAATGTAATAAACTCGCGTTACGCTATAAATTTAAATTTATATATTGTATTGTTATATTGCATATTTTAAATTTTTCTTTATTTTATAAAATGAAAAATTTAAAAATTAAAAATTATATCAATAACGTATCTTAAGTTTTTAAAAATAATATATAAAAAAGTGATTGATCTTAACATAAAAAATAGTTTTAATTTTATTTTTAGGTCTTTTAATATAAAAGTCTGTAACAGTTTTTTTTTTTAATTTTTCAAGACCTAACTATTATATTTAAACAATTCAATTAAATAATTACATAGCTATTTTAAATTTTTATATCGCATTGTTATATTATTACATGCATATTATATATTATATTTAAATATTTTTTATTTTGTTTATAAGACAACGATCGATGCGGTTTTCACACGATATATTTACATTAATTCTAATCAAAAATTTTTGTTTTCTACTTCAGTTACCATAAGCCTATTGTATCTTTTTTAGAATATAATGAAAATTGTCTAATCTAATGGACCCTTAGGCCTCAATCTCAATCTCAATCATCTGCATTTAAATGTTGTTTCACTTACTACCACCAGTCCCATGACTGGACTTTCTTTTTTTTGTTTAGTAAATCTATATTTTATATAATAATCCAATTTAATCATATTTCACTCGCGTTGTTGCATCAAAAATCCATAATACAGCATTAATTGACTTACCAGAAGCATCTGAAATATTCAAATCAACCTATTCTATCTACAGACAGACCCTACAGAGTGCAGGGTATCGTAAAAACAAATTATTTTTCGTTATACATATTTGAAAAAATTATATATTTTTTTTAATTATGTCACTACAAAAATACATACAAAAATTTATTACAAGATTCTTGACTCTATATTTCATATTTTTTGTTCAACAAATAATTGGTTATGACTAGAGACTGCGACTTTTATTATTTTTAATTTTTTATATTTATTTTAGAATAATTTTTTTATGCCTAGAACTGCGATACAAAAAATAAAAAAAATAAAAATTAATAAAATTCAATAGTATGGAAATTACGATGCGTTTTTTTATTACAAAAATATAATATTTTTTTTTTTTATTATTGGTATTAAAGTATTAATCTCAATCCCTATATTAGCAATATTTCATTTAAGTTCGAAAGCAAAAAAAAAATTCATTGTTGTATAACCCGAATTCGGAAGTAAAAAATTTATAACGTTTTTTTTTCTGTTAAATATAAATCAAAATCTAATTTCTAAACTTATAAATTTTAGTTTTGAAATTCTTGTTGTAAAATGGAGTTTTTTTTTGTTACAAAACAATTTATTTACTATAAAAAAAATATCCTTTAAAAAAAATTTACTGTAAAATATGATGTTTTTTTTTGTTGTTGTTAATAATAATATAAAAACTGTTATGAAAATGTTAGAAAAATAGCTAGATAATAAAATAATTTTTATTCCGAAATAATTTACAATTTAAATCTATCTATATTATAGTTTCTATAATATAAGAAGGTTTATACAATTCAATTTGAAAATTTAATTTTCTTCATCACTCTTTCCGCACCCCAACCCCAAACCAACAAAATCAAATTAAAACAAATATGTACGGACATGTATGATAAAAATGTTGTATGATATTATTTTATTTTATTTTTATCTTATCTCAGGACTCATAATTTGATGTCAAAATAGTCATAGAACTAAAAAAAGAAACAATGTAAAGAGTATAACATCAAAAAAAAGAAAAAACAAGTATGGCAATAATAAAATACTGGACGCCAAATATAATAACCAAAACATAAAAATTCTTTTGTCTCTATGCCTTTGATGAAAAATGTTTTTTGGAAGTATAAAAATATGTTATGAAATTCATATTCCATTCATAAGATAATTTTATTTAATATTTGATTTTATTTGCTTCCCAGCATGGAGTTGTATGTTCATAATAATTTTTTCTTTTACACTAGTTCTACAACATACCGTCGATAATTATTAAAGAATAAAAGTTTGTTTTAACGCTTTTATAATGTAAAATTCGTCTATCGGTTAAACCACCCAAAATATACCTACTCAATAATTTTTTAGGGGATTTTAAAATTGTGCTCAATATTTCAGTAAAATATGACATAACAAAATAGTGATAAAATTTGAGTTTTCGAATTGAAAAAACAAAAAAATTGAAGACGTTTTATTTTCTGACCTTGTTTTTTATTAATACAAATCGATTGTCCCATGCTTACGCGCTGTTTAATGATTAAAATAAATTTTATAACAAAATTATAATAATATGTTAGCTAAACCAACTCTCTTTTATAAAATAAATAATAAACTTATCATATTATAAAAAAGATAATATATCGCACGGTAATTGAATTACAATTGCAGTCAATAAGTGATGTTACAAAGGCCAACTGTCTCAATTTTATCTTTCATTACACCAACTACACAATTATCTTTTTGCTATCATTTAGATATGATAAAATTTTATAGCTATTCATCATGCATTATTATTTAATCTGTAATCTGAACCATTTCACAGCCGAATTTCATTATTATTCTTTTAAATTATAAATATTTAAAAAGAAACGTAGCGAAACTAAATATTTTTTTCAAAGCTTTCTAATTTTCAATGAGAAATTTTAATTTAAAATTTCAGGTCATTTATAAGTAATTTCAAATTATCATTATCATCCTCATAATGACCCATCGTCAGAGTTAATTTTAAATTTTTTTTTTATTGTTAAATAAATTATTAACTACCTAAGCGGTTGCTGTCTAATATAAATCAATAAAAAAATAAAATATAGTGTCAAAAATGAATTGAAGTGATGGAATCGAATTTCGAGGAGCGGTCGGAATTAAATTACGAAAAATAATATCGATTAAATGGCTGTCTTTGGGACATTATTATACATATTTTTCAGATGAATACCTATGGCTTATTCTATCTATCTATGATATTTTTTAAATAAATTTCGGGTTTGATATCTCAATTGTAATTTGGCGAATGTTGGTTATGTAATGCGATCTATGTTCGACAACAAACCTAAGAGTAATCGCACAAAAATTCAACGGTGTTGATTTGGCGAATGTTGGTTAGGTAATGCGATCTATGTTCGACAACAAATCTTAGAGTAATCGCACAAAAATTCAACGGTATGAATTTGACGAATGTTGGTTAGGTGATGCGATCTATCTTCGACAACAAATCTAAGAGTAATCGCACAAAAATTCAACGGTGTTAATTTGACGAATGTTGGTTAGGTAATACGGTCTATGTTCGACAACAAATCTTAGAGTAATCGCACAAAAATTCAACGGTGTTAATTTAACGAATGTTGGTTAGGTAATGCGATCAATCTTCGACAACAAATCTAAGAGTAATCGCACAAAAATTCAACGGTGTTGATTTGGCGAATGTTGGTTAGGTAATACGATCTACGTTCGACAACAAATCTTAGAGTAATCGCACAAAAATTCAACGGTGTTGATTTGGCGAATGTTGGTTAGGTAATGCGATCTATCTTCGACAACAAATCTAAGAGTAATCGCACAAAAATTCAACGGTATGAATTTGACGAATGTTGGTTAGGTAATGCGATCTATCTTCGACAACAAATCTAAGAGTATTCACACAAAAATTCAACGGTGTTAATTTAACGAATGTTGGTTAGGTAATGCGATCTATCTTCGACAACCAATCTTAGAGTAATCGCACAAAAATTCAACGGTGTTAAGCCGCGTAATGTTGACCAGAATATATTGCTTAACAGAGATGAAAACGAAAATGTGAAATAACTTAATGAAATTGTTCATACTAAACATTCAACGTTGCATCCAAATTGTGTAAAGAGTTGTCCCACCACGTTGTACAAATACTTCCAACCTTTGATTCTATGTAAAAAAAAAAAAATAGTATCCATTGTCATGTGCATATCTTGTTCACAATCGATATATAAAGTCTAACCTTAGTCGTTGTAAAAAAAATGTGGATAGAATTATGCCATCAGACAATAATGCGTAGTAAAGAATAATTTTGTGGACATGTAATGGTACCCTTGCAAGTTGAATGTGGTACATCGCATATTTTTTTGACACTTTTTCTTAACCAAAAGAGGTAGAAATGTGCATCAGGAGAGAAGAAGATTTTCTTTGAAAAATCTGAATTCATTTCCTGATGTTCTAATACCCAATCATTGCGTTGTTGGCTGTGTACGTGTACATTGAATGTTTAGTATGATCAATCCCATTAAGTTATTTCTAATTTTCATTTTATCTCTGTTAAACAACATGTTCTGGTCAAGATTACGTGGCTTTACTTTCTTTTTCAGTTTTCATAAAAAAAAATTTTCAATTCAATTAGTACAATTTTATGTTAGTGTAGGAGTGTCATAGGGAAACACCAGAAGCTGTGAAATTATTAATTTTAAGTTTTTGGCAAGATTTCACTTACAACAGTAATGTTTTTAATTGAATGGATTCAATGGATATACTATAAAATAACATTACTCTATCACCAATGCTTCCAATCTCTTCGTATTTTTTTACTACACATTGTGATTTTTTATCTATTAGTAGAGATTGAGAGATCTACCCGTAAACATACAGCTTATACAAAAATGTTATTTTTGTGTAACAATTGAATACTTGTAATGTGTTAAGATTTGCGGCTAAACCTATTTTGTGGCTAAGTCTATTTTATAATTTGTATATTGTTGCAACAACAAGTATTTCGGCCTACAATGCCAACAAGATACGAAATACTGTAGCAAAAATGATCTCTATAACTCACGAATTGCTTTTATTGCGTACTATACCCTCATAAAGAATTCTTTAAATAACACACTTTGTCCTAGAGTTGTGTAAACCAAGCAAACATTTTTTTTTCGCTGTTTATTGTTAGTTAGGAAGGATAATATAATAATGTAAAAGAAAGGATAATATTCTATAAATTATTTTGTTGTTTAAATTTAATTTTTTTTTTTTTTGTTATGCCCAACATTTCTATTTACAATAAGATTTTTAATGGTATCATGTTAACAATAAATAAAAATTAAAAGTATAAAAATAAAGAGAAAATAAGTAAAAAAAAAAAAGGAAGAAAAATAATAATAATAATACAAAATTTAATTTGCAAATAAAACGTAAATGATTTTCTTGTTAAATTCAAATAAACAAAAATTTTATTTTTTGTAATAAATGTACTACATTATTATAATATTATTATATAGCTATATATGTATGTATATAATATATTTTTATATACAAATTGAGATATGAAGTTAATTGTCCTTCGTGATTTATTATTGAATATAAAATAAAAATTGTTCACAGGATAAAGTAACTGATATTAAAAGTCTAAATTTTTTTTGTAATATTTTTTTTTGTTTTCAATTTCAGTTTTGAATCATTTATGACTAATACGAATAACTTCATATTAACTAAGTGATAGCTAGAGCTTAAATTTAGTATTAAATTTTTGATCTGCCATTTTAATTAAAATTAATTAATTATAATAAAATATTTTGATTTGCATTGGTGAAAATCTGAAACCGAAAAATTCTAAACCTTAAAATCCCAGACTAATGGTACTTAAGATTTTAAATATAAATATTAAATAGTTAAAAATTAATCTATTTAATAATATAGAAAAATTTAGCAATAAACGATAATTGACTTTGATAATTGACATTTTCAAATTTCAATGATTTTCAAGTATCATCAGACTTTTTGATTTTCTCTGCCTGATCTTGGATTTTTCATTTACTTTAAAATGTTTGAAAATGAATGAAGGGTTTTATCATTGCAGGTTATAGCTTATACATTGTATGACTCTTATTGTAATGACAGAGTGATTTTAACAAACAAAAAATGTCAATAACATTTAAAAAATAATTTTCAAACAATGTTTTATAAATTTGCTTATTAGTAAAGTTAACAAGAACGATATGACCACATACAATTGTCATAATGTCTGTAAATATATTTCAATATTTTAAAATTAATTTGAAATTCAATATAACAAAACATTAAAAAAAAAATAGATATCGAAACATATCAGAATTAAACAAACATGTATAGCTAAGACTGATTAACAATATTGAATCCTTTAACCAGCTAGTTTTACCTAGTTTTGAGAACCATGCTTTATAACGCTATTTCTATTTTGCTGTCAATAACATGTTGCCGGTTTTATTATTACTAAATGTTTTAGCCTTTTATTGTCCCAACTGGATAATGATATGATAAATAACCATATAAAGCAGACCAGCTTACTTCTACTATTAGATGACTAATGTGCTCTTTCTAATTATAAATCTGACAATATAGTAAAAAATATGAAAAGTTGACTCTGATTCCAAAGTATATTGTTTAATAGTAACAAAACAAATACGGTGGTACTTGAGTTTTAACTAAAAGAGCAAAAGCTGGAAAATCATCAATTGTTGTAGAAGCAATCAAATTGAATATCTCAAAGTACAGCCTAACAAAATTTTTTTAACAGAATAGCAATATAAAAGGTAAATGAAAACGAAGGTACTTTTTAAATAAAATTTCAGGTTAAAAATTAACAAACAAATGATCAGACCAATATTTACGATAATTATATACATAGAAAGTAAACAAAATAATTTCCATGTAAAAAGGGTCTAGCTAGTGTTCGTAAATCATTATTGTGTATAATTTAAATTAGCTTAATTAAATAAAAAATAATAATAATAATAATAATAAAGCTGAAAAACTCTATGCATATCTCAAATTGCATATATTTAGGGGCAATTCTTTTAATTTTGATTTTATTTCGATTCTACTTGAATTAAGTTATAATTAAATAAATAAATAAATAAATACGAATTCAAACTATAGAAAAACACAAATAAAAATCATATAGAATCTAAAAATCTATTTATCTTATCTTTAAAATTTATTTTATAAATTATATATATCTTAACAATTATTTTGCTTACTACATAAATTACACCACGCTTCCAAAACATAACAAATTTATTACACAAAAAAAAAAAAAAAAAAACACTTCATCACATATCCTTATTTATGATAAGAAAAATATCGTCCTATATATTGTCCTTATTATTTTAAACTAAAAAAAAAAGCAATAAAAAATCAAATAAAAAAAAAACTACAATCTAAAAAAAAAATGTAATCACATTTATATATTACTATTTTTTTTTTTTTTTTTATATATTTTTGTGTTAACGTAAACTTTTTATATTTCCGGATGGGCTATAAAATACACAGTTTTTTTGTTTTTTGAAAATAAACAAAAAAATCTTTAATATTTACGATTGTATCCCTCAATACCTTTATTATAAATACTAACACCTATATAAATTTTACAATCAATTCTCATGACAATAATAATATTTTGACCTGTGGACTTACAATTTATGCCATACAATACAGGGTGGTTTTTGCACAACATAATTATTATATTTTTGATGACAGTTGTGGAAATAATTTTAGTAGTGATGTTTACTGATAAAGCTATTTTTTTTAAATATTTTTATGTCTTCAATTTCAGTTTTCTGTCCTCTATAACTAATTCAAATAACTTAAATAACTTTATATTGACTACCTAAGGTAGGAATTAAGATTTATATATTATGATTTTGTTTTTTTTTCTGCCTTATCCTTGTCTTTTTCTATTGTTTTTTTTACCTCTTTTCTTCATGTGAAATTCCAATGCATAGTTCCATGACATTTTTTTATATTTCTGACTACATTCAATGTGTTTTTACAAGCTTTTCACTTATTAAACAGTATAACTATCCACTACATAACTCCATATTAATTGGGCTCTACCCCAATTTATATGGAGTTATGTAGGTGTGTTTGATCATTTACTGAATAAATGAACAAACTATTATTTCATAAACACACCTACTCATGATGAATGAAATAATAGTGAAAATAATGAATTACAATATTACTACAGACCTGCGGCACCTTCGCACCTTCTACATCATGATGGCGATAAAGCTGTGATAAGGTTATTCAGACCTATTTGATTTTTTTACAAAAATTCTTATAAATAACTTAGGAGGGTCAAAATTTCAATTCCTGGAACCTTTTTGGGAGAAAACATCTTAAGAAAAGGACAAATTCGACTGAAAACTATATAGGACAAAAACCATTGTCGTTTATTTAAAATTTTACAGTTAGATTGTTTGTAAAAATTCAAGTAAAATATGTACCATTTTCTATTTAAAAAAAAATATTGTTTATTATTATTTACTACAACTTTAAGTTCTAATGAATAATGATAATAAACTTTCAACACAAAAATTAATGATTTTAATATTTTGTTTTTTAATTTAGGAAAAATGTATATATACATTATAAATATACATATGTTATGTATTTCTGCTACATTATACTTTCAATTATTAGGTTTGTTCAATAAACTGTTCCAGAACACTCTAGAACAATCAAACAAATCCCCACTCCGTATTATTGAAATCCTGATTTTGCTGACTGCAGAAAGATGTTAATGGCAGGAAAAAACAAAATTTGAAAATTAAGTATTACATTTTTTTTATTGTCCCCGCTCCATATTGTTGAAACCCGAATTTAGCTGACGGCAGTAGAAAAATATTGGTTTTAAACTATGTTGTAAAATCCGGACTAACTAATTTTATTTCATACAAACATACTTAAAATGAAGTATATACATGTATATACATAATTTGTATGCTTGGATTTATTCTAAAGGATTTTGCGTTTTGTTGAAATAATTGAGAAGAGAATAATAATTAAAAGTTACTTTTTTTTTTATTAAAAAAATATTTTTTCTTGTGTATAAAAAATAATTTTTATAATATAATAACAAAAAACAAATATTTTTTTAATTACGAAAAAAAAACATTTTTTAATAAAGAAAAATAAAATTTGACTCAACAGAGAATTGAACCTACCAAAATTTGCGATATTAACATGACGCTTTAACCAATAATTTAGCTAATAACCGATTAAAATTTTTTCATCAATATGCAAACATAAAATAATATTTTGATCTACACAAAATTCAATAAAATAAAATGAGTATCTATACCCAAATGAGATATGTACAATACAAACAAACCAAATCAGAGTATGTACTCGTAAAAAGTAAATTGTATATATATATATATCAGGCACGAAGCGTCCATATATTGAGTTGAATGAGTGCTTCCCCAAATGAAATATTATTTATTATTTTTTACATCTTAGTATAAAATTTATATTTAGTTTAATATAAAAATTACTTAACTACAAAAATTCAAAACAAATGAAAAAAAAATTTCAAGCACAAATTATATGCATAGATATTAACTACATTACGTATGTTTAGAAAATAATGCCTATATAAACATCATTATTTTCTATTATTCTTTCAATCATACAAGCCAACAAGAGATATTCAACAACCACAAATTTAAAATATTTGAAATTAATGCCTATTAAAAATCTTTATTCTCTTACCAATATGCTATAATAATTATACATTGCAAAAAAATGTAATGACAAATTAAATATCATTCTCCTCAGCTCTCTCCACATTTAAAATGTACATATACTCAAACACACAGTCTCTATTTAGTTTCCTAGCAACAACAACAAAATAACAAATGAAGCGACAATAAAATAAAATCTTAGAAGGAAAAAAAATATAATTTGAATGAGTGGCTGATATTCATTCCAAATCTACCTGATATAATTAGAAAATATCTGATAGAAAATATATTATCTAGGGAAACAACAACAAAATATCGCATGACACAAAATGAATTTACAAATAAAAAAAATAGCAGGGAATGAATTATTTGTATGCATTATTGTGGCTGTTGACTTGAATGAGAATTAATATTTATATAAATAATGTATGTAGTTTTGGGTTTCTTTTAAAGAATAGTATTGATTTGTGTTAAGTAATTCTGTAGTTTTTTGTTACTGGATGCTACATTTTTTATTTTCAACCATAATTTTGTTTTGTGCAGTTTTGAAACAATTAATTTATTTGTTAACAAATTTAAAAATTTAAAACATTTTGTTTTTTGTTATTTATAAATAATTATAATAGAAAATTGTAATTGTGTTATTGAAAGAACAAATAATTTTCTGCTGGAAGTTTTGTGGAAAAATTATTAATTGTTAAGGATGGTAAACCAATGCTTGATCTACTAATAACAACAACAATAAAACGGTGTAATCAACATTTTTCAGTAAAATCTTATAATTCGTATACGTTGTATTTTCCAACATAAATATAGAAAATTCATATTCACACTTTTTTTACATTGCTTTCTTAAAGTCAGAGCTTAAATTAAAGTTATATTTTCAGATGAAAATTTAAATAGCAAACACAGTATTTGCGAAATATTAACATTTTTA
This sequence comes from Argyra leucocephala, assembly GCA_963942445.1. Classification (NCBI taxonomy): domain Eukaryota; kingdom Metazoa; phylum Arthropoda; class Insecta; order Diptera; family Dolichopodidae; genus Argyra; species Argyra leucocephala. The sequence goes on along the minus strand of OZ012679.1, from coordinate 15,648,393 downwards.
ATTGAAACAGAATTAAAGAATTCTTTTAATAAATATTCCCAACTTTGTAAATTTATAATAACACTTCATAATAACTACTTCAGTTGAGCGATTGTTTTTCCTAAACAGAATTAAAATTACTTTGAGAAGTAGATTTGAGCAACTTTGACTGTCGAAATTAGCACAAATTTCAATAGAAAAAGAAAAGCCAAAGCAAACTGACGCTTTCTTTTATAGTGCTTCCCCAGTTGAAAATTCCACGCCCCGTCACTGATATATATATATATATATAAGATGAATACTCAGAGATTTCGTATTCTACTCTAATATTATTATTGTGTGTTGTGTAAACCAATACATGCAGGGTTTTTGAAAGCAATTCATATAAATAGTATTAGGTTTATTTAGTTAATACCTTTAAGTTAATGTTAATAATATTTTTATTTTAATAATTGAAACCACACTTTAAAAGTATTTTTATAATAATAAAATGTTACGTGGAATAATATTGCAATTCATAATCCAAAAAAAGATTTATATGAGTATTTAAAATAAATCGATCCCTCAGAGAAAGATATGTAATCTTATGTTAGAAATATAAAATTGACTTGTAAAGTTGAGCGAGACATTGACAGGTGCAATATAGATCGTAACACCTGTATTTTATGACTTAATATTAATTCTACTACAATTAAAATGTTTATGACCAATTCCAATTTAGAATGTTTAATACAAAAAATTTCGGAGCATGGTCACTCCAATATTCAGGAGGTGGACAATAAATAGGTACTTAAAAAATATAGAAATTTATAGCCTCCTTCACCTATAATTCGTTTATTAAAAAATATTAACAACAAAAATGTAAATAATTTATCTATTCTGCAAATGAATCGATTTTAAAATTTATTCAACTGTTTCAAACTAAATTGGATTTTTCTAAAGTACCGTTTTCGAATATTAAATTAATTATCTATGAAAAATAGGATGAATCTAGTTTTAGTATAAAATATAAAAGGTCATATTAGGAAATGGAGTACAAAATGGTTTCTTTAAATAAAAAAGCAACAAAGAAAATATTAACGTCGAATTAACCGAAAAGTATATTTTCTATACCAGTCGCAATTCCACCTTAATCTCTGGTTTCCATGAAAAAAATGTATGAAATATAGGATCTTTTTACATTTTTGACTACCGAAGATATACATTTTTATAAAGTGTTTGTTTGTTTTTTTTTTTTTTTTTTTTTTTTTTTTTTTTTTTTTTTTTTTCTTCTACATATAAGACGACTACATTAAGCATGTAACTAGAATCCATAATTTAAAACTAATAAAACTAAAAATATTAGAAAATAACAATGAAAAATGTTAAAATGTAAAAATATAAAGTGCTTAACCCTTAAACGCATACTGTAGCAGATCTGCATCATGTTCGTTTTTTCTTTGTAATTACGTGGTAAAACTTCCAAAATTCATCCTGACGAGTTTGCTTTGTTTTTTTGGAGCATCCTTGATCGAATGCTAGGCTTATGGGAGTCGTACTGATACAAGTGGGGCATAAAATATTTTTAAAAGATATCATACTAAAATTTCTCTAGTGGTAGAATTGGCTAAAACAGGAATGTTTTCTTTAGGCACCGTACAGAGGAGTAAATTGCCAAATTGTAAATTACCAAAAGATAATCAACTGAAAGTATATTTGCCGTATATATCAACCGTAGATATTTGTGCGTTAATATGGAAGGATAATAGAGCTCAAAATGTCTTATAATTAGCTGTAATCCATTGGGTTCTATAAAACGCTTTAATCGAATAACGGCGGATAATTTTATTCTCGAAGGCACCAAATGCATACTCATTTGCCTTGGACTGTGCCATGATTCTGCTTCGTAAATTAGAACCGGAGAGTATGGGTGTTTTGTAGATTTGAGCTTTGGTGCATCGTGGAAAGGAACTTTGACCCCAGATGATTTGCAGCAATGTAGAAACGACGCTTTGCAATGGTGATTATTCGCCGTACATTAATGTCGTTTGTGGGATTAAATTATCAAGATAGATAACCTACTGTACTACCTCGGAACTATATGTGCCGACAGTGGTATTTTGACCAATATAATGTTGATAGGCCTTTTTGTTTGACAACATATATATTGTTTTTTCATCATTTACTTTGAAACCCATATGTTCCGCTTTCTCTTCAATCTGGGTAAAAGTCTAAACCGTTCGTTGTGATCTGGCGATGAAATCAATCTCGTCAGTATTCCCATATAGTTAGATAGATCTTAAAAATTCTCAAAAGATTCTAAAAATTGAAGAAATTCTATATTATGAACCGTTATGCAGTTAATAGATATCATACAAAGGAATTTCAATAAATCATTAGTTACTTTAATATTTACTGAAATGATTGTGGTGGTACAAATAAACTATTAATGCTTAAACAAAATTTCTAAAATTTGTTACCCATTTTTTTAGCTTTAGATCTCTTCCAAAGATCTAATTTGATATTTGGAATACGATTTGGGTTTCAGGGAGTCGAAATCTACTCAAAAATATTTTCAATGAAAAAGGAAAAATCATGCATTTAAGGATTAAACTATAACTAGATTAAATTACCAAATTAATAAAAATAATATATATTACATATATAGAGATATAAAAATGAGAAAAAAAAAAAAAAAAAAACAATGCTATATACAAAAATTTACATACTTAATATATAATACATGTATACCAATGTATGCCTGTTGAACTGAAATAATACATTTGCCTACCTCAAATCATGATTTCTAAAATACTCACTGCTGAGCTCAGTAAAGCTTTTAATGTTATTAATGCGCAGAATGTAGTTCGGTATGGAGTTCCAAAGAACAGTAGTTCTGACAAAATACGATAGGTGTCTTAATCGACTCCTGTGACGAGTGACTACTAAATTCATATTTCTTGTTGATCTACCAGTAGTGACCTTTTCAGAAAGGTATAATGGCATAAGATTTAACAAGATCTTTTTCATAACAACAATATACCTTGCTTTCAAAAAGTTACTTAGTGTAATACCTAATATGCAACAGCACTAATGTGATCATGTTTACGCCGGTTTGTGACAAAACGAGTGCAAGCATTAAAAATTAGTTGCAGCCGGTGAAATTCACTAGCAGACATACCAGAGTAAACAATATCACAGTATGTGAAATGTGGAATCAATAAAGCTAGGAAGAGTTTACGTTTTAACCATTCATTTAGAAAATAAGAATATTTCTACAATTTTCTTAAAATACAGTACACATTTTTGGATATTCTATCAATGTGGTCATTCCAAGTTAGTGTATTATTAAAAATCACTCCTAAATTTTTAGCTTTAGTGACATATTGAATTGCAATTTATTCATTTTAATTTGGGATAATATAGATGTATCAACTTCCCTAGAATAAACAATCATTGCTTGCATTGCTTGATTTAGATGCATTTAACTTTAGCCAATTATTATTAGTCCAAAATAAAATAGCATCAAGATCGTCGTTAATTTTAGCAATGTAGGTAATGATATTTGTAATAGGTCCACTAATAAATATTTGGGTATCATCAGCATACAATCTGCATTTTGACTCTGATAAACATAGTGGCATGTCATTAACAAACAAACTAAACAACAAGGGTCCTAATAGGGACCCTTGAGGTACACCACATTTTAGCTCAACTATATCCGATCTCATTCAAATAAACAAATTGATTTCTTTTATAAAGTAAATAACATAATAATTTAATAGCTGATAAGTCAAAGCCAAATGACTGCCTGAGTTTTTTGTATAGAAGTTCATGATTTACACAATCAAAAGCTTTGGAGAAATCCAAGAATAGTAAAACAGTAGCATTTTTTTTATCCATTTCCATGTACATATTATCGGATATTTCAAGCAAGGCGGATGATGTGCTGTGCTGTTTTCTGAATCCAGACTGGAAATTATATAAAAGACTATTAGCTTCAACATATTGAGTGATTTGTCTATGCATAATGTACTCAAACACCTTAGATAGAAAGGGTTAAATAGAAAGAGATAGAAAGTGTTATTTAAATTAAAAATATCCGCATATATAAACAATTTTTATTTATTTATTTATTTAATTATTATGCTCCATAAATTGTACAATTAATTCTTTTAAAACTATTTACTTAGATACAGATATATAATTTAGCTTTACTACAGTTGATTTGTATTGTTTTATTTTTATTAAAAATTTTCTAGTTTACTACTATAAATTTAAAGGAAAATTTTTAAACATCAAATTTTGTTAATTGATATGACGAATGTCCTTCCCACATTAAAATTGGAAATCATAGAATTTTCTTTGATTGTGCCTATTTGTATTATAATGTAAAATAAAATTGTCCGGATATTTGAACATAAAGAGAAAATTCACCTTAAACTCTGCAAACTTACTTGGAATTGATAAAAAAAAATATAAAAACTAACTGAATATCGATAATATACTGCGTACACCCTATCCTCTTTATACTATATACAAATATTATTATATTAATATATTATTATGTATTAAAAATATATAGTGGCCATCATATCATTTAAAATCCCACTACCGTTTTTATTTATGTTGAATTTTTTTTTTTGTTAATTTTTTTCTTATTTTTGTACATCACACACAGGATATGATGAAGTCCATAAGGACATAAAACAAATAAAACAAATAAAAAAAAAAAAGTTTAGGCTAAAAATTTTGAGCAATTCAATAATAATAAAAAAAAAAACTGAAATTTTACTTCATCATTCTGGACAAGAAAAGGTAGAATAATAAATTTTTCAATTCATTGATCATTCATCACTATTTTTATCACATATAAATATCATTTTCCATTCTGTTACTCTCATATTCTGTTTTTATCACCCCGTCTCTCTCTCTCTCTCTCTGTTTGCCTATTGTAATTTTTATATTTTATTTCCCTTTAACAATCATTCAATTTGTTTGTTTTTGTTTTTGATTTTTTTTTTTTTTTTTTTTTTTGTTAAGTTTTATAGTGTTGATTTGATATGACAATTTCAAAATTTTTTGCATCATTTTGATGGTCATTTTAACAATCACTATATTATTATACTTACTTATTCCTCCAATTCAACATTTTTATTTATCAGCAGAAAATAAAAAAAAATTAAAAAAAAAAAAAACAAAAAAATACAAATAAATAAATAAATTCGTTTGGTGTGAACAGTTTTTTGTGTCCTTTTTAGTCCTTTTTTTTTGTATTTTGCTCTATTTTGATTTGAAATTTTATTTTATTGTTTTTATTTTGTAATTGAGAACAGTTACAATTTCCTAAAAATGATTTCAGTTAAAATATAAAAAGTATAGTTAGTAAATTTAAACTTCTCTATATTAGGAAAATATTTTGTGACAATGAAATTGGAATGAATGAATAGAGAGAAAAAAAAAATGTTTCTTCGGAACGGATTTAAAATGTCAAAAAATTTTCATTTATCATCTTGACTATTAAAAAAACAATAGAAAAAAATAAATTAAAAAAAAAAGAACAGAAGAAACAAACTTAGCTTTGTTTTTGATGATTTGATAACATATTGCTGTGTACATAACAGTTTGAACTTATATTTTTAGGATATTTTTGGGAGAGTTGGGTTTTTCAATGAAAATAATTCAATATAAAAATTTATTTGTTAATATTGTAAAATTTATTCAGCCTAAATTATCATAAGCCAAAATGGCGATAAAAAAGATGTGACTGTTGTGTTCCTAGCTTACTTCTGGTTCAGCCAAAGTGTTTTCAATACCTTAACAAAATATAACATAACAAATTAACCACTAGCGTGTAGTATAGTAAGATAAATAGCGAGTAGTATAGCAAGATAAGTATAGTAGATAAATACGAGTAGGTTATTTTACCCAATTGTGTTAATAGGCGAATAGAGCTGAATAATTCTATATATCTACCTTCTGACAATGTTTGTGAAGCCAATTTTTGTATCTACCTTCTGAGTATTGAAGCCAATTTTTGTTGTGGACATTGAAATCACAAGCAATTGTGATCTCCGTTTGAGGGTGGTCCTGAAGAAAGCTATTAACCTATTAGATGCCACTGTACCAATTTTGGCAAAGGTTTTTTTATATTGCTCCCCCTGCCATCTTTAGTTCAAAAAAGTTCTTGAAGATGTCGTCCACAAAGTATATTGGCGAAATTTTCGAATTGTTATTTTTTGGCTGTCAGAATAATGTCTTTGTTTTTTTAGATTTTGAATTTTTTCATATTTATGAGCAATAAAACTATAAACTTGAACTATTTTTCTTGCATAAAAGTGAAAATTTAAATTATTGTATTGCAAATATTATAAAAAAAAATGTTGAAGAAGAATAATAACTGATTTTGGTAATTTTATAATGTTTTTAAATTTGGTGTGCCAATTTTGGTACAGTGGTTCATTTAACATTTTTTTTAGTACAATTTTTTACAATTTATTTCTCTGTATACCTAGATTAATTTCGTCATGGAAAAACGGGTATTTGAAGGAAGCAAGAATTTCAGAGGATTGGAGGAGTTTATAGATAACTTTTCTGAAGAAAATTTGGATAATGTAGAATTTGTTATTGTACCTCCAGATCCAGATATTTTAACGGATGACCTAATGATATTCCAGGAACCTATATATTATAATTTACCTAATGATATTCCAGGAACTATAGAAGTTTTTTTTCATGAAAGAATTTTTAATAATGATGATAGTGATGAAGAAATGTTAGTTAGAAAAAAGAAGAAATTGGAAAAAAAATCTGATAAGAGTCAAGACAAGACTAAGCCCAAGTGGATTAAAGATTCTCCAAGCTACTCGACATATTTAAACGATCCAGAATCACTCTCAGATATACAAGAAAAAGTTAAAAACGACATGTGTGACTTAGCACCGTACCAAATATTTGAAAAATTATTCAATGACGAGGATCAGTCGATTATCGTTTTGAAAAGACTGATGAGATATTATATGTGAGATGGAATGACAACAAAGCAGTTACTATAGTAACAAACCACGATACAATTGAACCTATGGGTAAGGTAAAAAGATGGTCACGAGAAAAAAAAAATTAAACTTGATATTTCCCAGCCTTCTTTATTTAAAAATTATACCATGGGATGGGCGGAGTTGATCGACAATGATCAATCGCTTTCCAATTATCGCATTTCAAGCCGTGGAAAAAAATGGTGGTGGAGTATTTTTACATACATGATTGATATGACACTAATCAATGCATGAAAGCTACATATGTCTGCTTGCAATGAAAAATTAGATCTTCTGAACTATCGAAGAAGTATAACCAGATATTATCTTCAAAAGTATAACAAATACGTTTACAAAATAACGGCAAAATCAGGAACTATTCCATTAGGCTTATCTTCTGATAATATAGGACACTATCCAAAAAAATTAAAAAATCGTCTTAGATGTATTACTTGTCATAGAAGAGGTATTTGGCAATGCGAAAAATGTAATAAAACATTATGTATTGATCAAGACTGTTTTAAAAAATTTCATACACAAGATTCCACTGTACCAGTTTGGGAACACTATTATAAAAGTCAAATAAAATATTTTTCCGTCCAAATTGTTGTAATTTTTATTTTTTTTACTTCTAAACTTTATTATTTTCATAAAAATAACATTTTTTTTCCAAAGGGTTTGGCTTGGCATCTAATGGGTTAATAGGTTAAATCTGATAATTTATCAATGTTTATTATAGTGTCCATATTCGAAATATTTGGGCATCTATACAAAAAACAAAAGTGTATCATGTGGCCTTCTATGAGAAATTTTACCCAAACGTAGTTGAATTCTGGGTAGGAGCTATTATTATATTTGTCTAGAATTTGGTAAGCCACATTATTACGGGCATACAAGGCAATGTCTCTATATGGGGACTGAAAAATTACTCAAGTTTATAACCGGATACACTAAATCTGTTAGCGTCTGCGTTTACAAACACCTGAGTTTCATTTAGACCAAAAACAGCTGGATTTTTAGTTGTAAGATGAACATAAACTCCAAAATAGTTATATTCTAAGCCTATTGAGTTTGCAAAATCAAGATCTAAATGATCTTGCATAATAAACTCAGAAATAATCAAGGACAAGTAAATAGAAGAAAAGACAACAAGAATAAATAGATAAAATAAATTTAAATAGTTTTAAATAAATAGAAAAGCTAGAGAAAAATAGAGGTAAGGATAGAGAATACACCCAAGTATTTCAGTATAATATTTGACGCTAAACTTAAGTGGGAAGCTCATGCAAAAACGAAGAAAGAGGAATTCAATATGAAAATACAATCATAAATTGTATGTATAGGGTTATAGAAGAAACTCACGTTTTCCGGTTTGAGGATAAGGTAAGGAAAACCGGTTTGAGTATAAGATATTCAAATATGGGATGCTTGGCTGAAACTCATATTGAATCTATTCAAAAATTCCAAAACAAGATACTAAAAACAATGATCAATGCACCTAGGTACAGCAGAAATAGCAGCATACACCGAGATCTACACATCGACCCGTGTTTGAAGTAATAATTAAAAAAATTGCACAATAAAACATGAAGCAAGATTGCTCCAAGATGTCAACAATTAAGCGCTACAGTTCTTGGAGATCATCAACTTGACACGAATTCATTATTGATTGGTCCACAAGGCCAGTTTTAATAAAATAATATAGAGAGAAAAAATTTACGACAAAAAATAATTTTCAACAATCAATCATGAGTGGGAAAAACAATACGAATTGTAATTCTTAGTATATTGATCCAGTGCCATACGACATATAATTTGATGGGAGACTAACCAGATTAATAAAAAAAGTTCCTTTAAGCTAAAATTTCCAACGATAAAATTAATCCACACTTAAAATATATCCAAAGGTAAAATCCTCAAAATAAAAATCAACGACTTTTTGTTTTGCGTAGTCACTTGAATGAATACAAAAAAAGGAAATATTTCAATTTGGGATTTTGTTTTTGGGTATTTCGTCTTTGGTGATATTGTCCAGGAATTTTGTTTTTTTTTTTTTTAAGTTAAGCCAAACATCAGGTTTTAAACTATACCTTTATACCCGAATGCACAGTTTGGGCTAGTTGAAGATTGGTGAAATAAAAAATGTCCCTTTGATCAGTAGGGAAATTTTGAATAAATTCATTACTATTACTCTTAGAATTGTGTAGATTGTACGTAGGTATATTTTTGAATTGGGGAAGCATATTCGTTCTAATATGATTTCACATACGAGAAATATTTTTAGAGATTTGATTTTTGGCGATTTTGTTTTGCGCATTTTTTATCGACTGGTTTTTGGGATGGGGTTTTTGAAATTGTATAACCAACCCTAATTTTATCGTCCCTGCAATTTATAAGCTTGCCCAAAACTGCATAAAAACAGATCTATAATAAAATATCAGAAAGTGTAGACAAACTAAATTGATATTGCGTTCAATAATACCAAAAGAAGATACCGGATATTGTAAAGCTTGGCAAAAATTTATGTTCTACTCTAGAACGGAATTTACAGTGTCCAAGAAAGCGTAAACAACAAAAAATAACATTTATCTTCCTTCCCTTTTACCCCCCTTTTTTCTTACTTTTCTTTTCCACCCTAGCGAAACGTACAACCAGCAAAATAAATGGCGAAGACCTAGTGTTTTGGCTATCTTGAAAAAGAAAGTAAAATGGCGCTGAACAGTACTGAAAAATAACAGTACTTTGTAAAACTAACTATCAAAAAATTAATTTCGGTATGCGTGCGTATTCAGCGAACCGAACACTTGAATATCCTGGGCATGAAGGTCAACAATAAAATGATATGGAATGACCATATCTTTGACATTGCTAAAAATTCCGCGAGATTTTTGGGTTTTTTGAGTCGCTGCAAAACGTATTTTTCTCCCCAGGACATGCTAAATATCTATACATCATACATACGACCCAAGTTGGAATACAATTCACATATATGGACCGGTTCATCACGAACCGCACTTAATTTTAATTTTCTTGACAAAGTTCAAAAGCCTTATTGACAACCCTAATGTGACATCCTCCCTTGTACCACTTGAAAATCGTCGTGTTGTTGGAGCACTTTCTCTATTTTATAGATATCTCGTAGGTTTAGGCACTTGTTCAGATGAAATAAAAACCCTAATGCCACCTCTCAAGCATTTCCGCCGAGCAACAAGAGAGGCATCAAGTGCCCACCCCTACTCAGTGCAAATTCCAAGGTGGCTCAAAACTGGCTATGGGAATTCGTTTGTAGTCAAATTTTCTCGAATGTGGAACCATATTCCATATATCTACAATCTACAAAAGTTCAAGAGTAATATTAATAAATTTATTCAAAATGTCCCTACTGATCAAATGGATATTTTTCTTTCTACAATCCTCAATTAGTCCAAACTCTATATTCGGGTATAAAGGTATCGTTTAAAACCTAGTGTTTGGCTTAACTTTAAAAAAAAAAAAAAAAAAAAAAGTTTATGCTTGTGGGATGCAACAAACGAGCATAATATATCAGAAGAGATTGACGAGAACAATGATGATGATGAATTTAAGAATTTTCTAGTGAATAATATTGAAGTCATCATGTGTTAAGCATCGTTTTTCTAAATTTTTTTTCATAAACAGTTAGGTGTGAAGTTATTCAATTTTCTTATATTTGTTCTCAAGTCATAATATAAAAATAATATCAAAGCACTCAAAATATAACAGAATCTGGTAAATAGGGATTTATAAAACCGCCGGGAATTTATTATGGTCTAAATCGCTTAAATTTTTTGACATTTAGTTATTCCAATTCAATTTATTAATAATTGGTGAGTTCAGTAGAATCTAGTGGTGCAATAAATAGCAAATAGTGCTACATTGTTGCACTGAACGTTTTGCAAGCAAAATTTAAAATTACATTGTTTTTCTATCCATCAAAACTTTACTTAAATTACTTCACTAAATTTATTTGTCTATATACCAACAATAATTATAATAAAAAATTTTAATAAAAAATATTTTTCAAATTTAAATATATTAAAATTACATTAACACTTATAAATCACTAAATTATTATATAAAAATTCACTCACACACTCCAATCACAACAAATTTAATGCAAACAAATAATTTTTACATCAAAATATGAGCACATAAACGTCACTAAATGGTCGGTGTACAACATAGCATAAATTTTTTTCGCTGCAAAGTTTGTCAACGTTCAGTAGAAACATTTCATTTCTATCATACCTACTGGAGCTAAAAAACTTAGAATTTGCTGAGTCTACCGCAATATAACTGAACTCCGACTATAGTTATGAGCAATAATTTATTATTAAATTCACTCCATTTTTATTCACATCCCCAATTACAACACACAAGTGATTTAAATACAAAATTAACTCTAATGCAGATGGTATTATAAACGTGAAAAAAATATGTAACATCATAAAATTTAAAGGCGACTCAAATTTTTTGTTGTTGTTATTTTATGTTTTTTTTTTTTTGTATATGTTATGTATTATAAAATATTTTATTGTCTCAATTTGAAATTAATATGCGATCCAAGTGCTCAAACAAAATAACAGAAAAAGAAATAGTATAGGCTGTAGAATTAAAAAAAAAAAAAGTAATAACAATAACAAAAAAAAAAAAAATTGATTTGTTTGTAATTTTTTGTTTTTGTTTTATTTTGTGTTGTTTTTTTTTTTACTATTTTCCAATCCTATGCCATCAGGTCAAGCCATTCAATCAATTCATTTAACTATTGCTGATTTTAGCAAAAACGCGAACATGTACATGATCTTTACATCTTCTAAACATATATACGCAAAAGGTAGGTACATATATATACAAATATAAATAGATTCTAATGTATTTATATATTTTGTTTCTATTAGAGTGACCAGATATTGAAAATAATACATCATTTTTGTAAAAATGTTTATATAAAAGTTTTTTTAGGATTTTTAATTGTGAAGACGTTGAATTTATGAATGTTAATATTATTTTGGATATCTACGGTACTGTAGTAAATTTTTATATTCAGTTTTGTTATCATTTCTTGTTGTTTATTTTTACTAAAACAGATAAAAAAATTATGAGAAAACAAGAGTGGCATTTTTTAAGGGTAAGTAATAATGGGTTGAGTACGAAATTCCAAAAAACAAATTCTATTCATGTTGGATAATATCTAGTTTTTTTTTTATCCAACAGCGGCTGCGCATAAAAATAATAAAGTTAAATATTCTGGAAAAAGCAGACATGATCTTTTTTGTATCCAAAAGCAGTTACGCATAACAATAATTATGAAAATATTCTGTAAAAGGCCTGATTTTGTACAGCTTTGATTTTGAATCCAACTCTAAAATCATTCTAAATGCTCCAACTCTAAAATACATGTGTAGAATTTTTTATTTTGGAATTATTGTTTTTTTTGATAATAATTGATACTCACTGTGATACAGAAAATAAAAGTGATCAAAAATAATTTTATGATAAATATGTATACCTGTGAAATTATATTGTTGGTGAAAAAATAATATTTCGCATGGCTGTGACAACGAATTTGCTGTTATTCTCAATTTAACAAAAATTGTCATTATCGCAGTGACAAAAGCCTTACAAAAGGCCAACAAAGTGATTATTTTTTTGTCACTATACATTATCACCTTACAAAATTCCACTCTTGAATTAGTAAGCACCATACAGCAAAAAAAAATTAGATCAATTTTAGCGAAATGGGAAAATTAATATTTCTCTCGTTCTGATCAATTTTCCATCAGTTTTAACTCTGTGTTACTTATTTTTTCGTGATTTCCACACTGATTCTGTATCTTAAAACAATTAAATCAAATTTTTTGGAGTATTTCGATTTAGTTTCGATTTAAATGAATGGAAAAGACAAATTTAGATTTATTTTCGTTTAAACCTGTTTAAAAATAAAACAATTGGATTTAGTTATTAATTAAACATTGTTTCTATTGGTTACATTCTTAAATACTTTTTTTTAATTGAATTAATAATATTTCAAAAATGTAAATATGTAAATAGATATACTCTATATGAGCAGAATGAGAAAAATAAATAAAATAGTTTCGCTTACGGTTTGTTGAGGAAAAAATAAAATATTTTGTACTAAAAAACTAATTCAAAATAATTCAAAATAAAAACACACAATTATTGGGCTTATAGAACTCTCTGTACAAAACTATAACAAACCAAGCTTTGATATATATAAAAAAATCATAAAATTATAATCATCATTTTTTAAACCTGCTTAAAATTACAAAAGAATGAAAAACTTTAATGTAGGCATCACATTAGACAACTACAGGCTTTCTTATTAAAAATTTACATTATGACCAATGTTCCCTCTAAGCTGCGCGGCTAAAAATCATTCGCGCATTGGTTTTCAAAATCCGCTCACTTATTTTTTTTTTAATTTTTAATTTTTATCTTTTTAAGTAAATGTTTCTAAATTTTTGTTATTTGTAGTAATAATATAGTTTTTATTAAAATTATGTATTATGTAGGTATATATTATATACATACCTCTTAAATGACAAAATTTTTTATTTTTAGTAATTTTATCCACTAAATGCCACTTACTATAGGGAATATATCGGAAACGAAGCAGTATATGAGGGACGTGTATTTATGTGTCCTAAATAAAACTTACTAACCACAAAACTTTTTATTAAACACGAGTGGTTTCTGCTATATCGTGCGAAGTCTATGTCAGTACGTAAATTATTGTTTTTTTAAAAACTTTAAATTTGACTTCAACTTGAAATATAATTACTCAACAGGGGCCCCTAGTTATTATATAATGTACAGCAGCACACGCATGTAGGTACTATCAAAGGATATCCATTAATAAGAAAATGCACTGGAATAAAATTTTATAACAATTGTCAATTTTTGGTGTAGCAGCATGACTTCGACATGAAATTAAGCATTTATCTGAACAACATTGCGTAGCCCACAAAGAAGATCTTGCCATAGATGATGCTTGGAGACAGATCTCGATCATGCAGGATATCGAAACACTTTTGAGGACAGTTTACACTATGTTTCACCGATCGTCTATAAGGAAAAAACAATTTCAAGAAATGGCTATTTTAACAGAATGTGATGCACTAGCGTTTCGATCACTCAATGAAGTAAAATGGTTTTCTAGACACTTTGCCGTGAAAGCTTTAATTCGAAATTATGATACCCTAATTGACTACTGCACCGAAAAGGTCCAAAATTTTAATGATCCTATTAGCAAATATTGTTTGAAAATGCTTAAAAAACCACAATACCATGTTACAATAGTAATTTTAAATGAAGTTTTATGCGACCTTGCTGCACTAACCAATTTATTTCAAAGAAGTGGTTTAACATCATTGGAAGCTCTTTAGTTTGCAATAGAAACTATAAATAAACTGAAAAGTCAGTATTTGAGTGAAGATGTCAAGAAACTTTTAGCTCTATAAAACAATGACGTTGATACATCTGCAATTATTCGATTTATTGAACTTTTATGTAAACACTTGGAGAGTAGATTCCCTGAAGAAGATTTTATAGAGTGGTATGCATTCGATCCTGGTGCAATAGCAAACACTACTAACTTTGAATTTGGGAAAGAAAGTGTTCTAAAATTAGTACGAAAATATTCTATGTTTATTCCCAATTTTAATAACACTGCAGCAGAGACGATATGTCAGCAATATACCACATTAAAATTTATTGTGGCCGAAAAATACAAAGCTGGTTCAATTCAAACATTCACGAACTTAGTGAATTTCATTTTAAAAGATGACCAATTCAATGAACTGAAATTTTTACTAGACATTAGCTCAACATTTCTAGCATCAAGTTGCATCAATTGTGAACGTGGATTCAGTTTAATGAATTCTATATAAACTAAATCTAGAAATGGAATTGAAATTATTCATTTGGAATGCTTGTTGCGAATAAAATCACATTTATTGTCTCAAAAAAATATAGATTTAGATGAAGTTTATCAATATTGGGCTAATGAAAAAGACAGACGTGAAAAAATGCCGTAGTGGACATTCCGTCGTTTAATATTATATATTTTCTTTTATAAATCCAAATATTTATTTATTTATTTATTTAGTTTAGCTCAAACTTCATTACAATAATTATTATTATTTTTTTTTTATTTGTTTTTACAATACAACACAACACATTCAATTTAGAAATTAAAATTATATCTAGCTTAGAACTAGTTAAAATACATTGAAATAAATTGCACACATATTTTAATTACTACAGATTACTTATATAATTTAAGTTTTTGAGTCTGTTTCGAAAATGTGAAGTCAATATAGTTCATGTGCTTATTACCAATTAGTAACATTCTATGAATTGGCTCATAATTGCCATAATTGGTCCTATGAAAACTTAATGTAAAGAAGTTTGTATTTCGTAGGCGATTATTTGAATTAATGTTAATGTTTATTCAAAATCTGAGGACAAGCAATGTTTCCTTTAATAATTTCAGTAAGAAAAATAACATCCGCCACTTCTCGTCTTAATTTCAAAGTTTTCAAATGAATTAAGTTCAATCTATGCTCATATGGCGGTAAAATTAATTGATTTAACCATTGGAAATTACGCAAAGCAAATCTGAAAAAAATTTTTTTGCACTGCTTCAATCCT
This sequence comes from Argyra leucocephala, assembly GCA_963942445.1. Classification (NCBI taxonomy): domain Eukaryota; kingdom Metazoa; phylum Arthropoda; class Insecta; order Diptera; family Dolichopodidae; genus Argyra; species Argyra leucocephala. The sequence goes on along the minus strand of OZ012679.1, from coordinate 15,632,710 downwards.
GTTAATATGAACATCATAGAAAGGTGACCAAACTTGACTAGCATACTCCAAATTTGGTCTAACGAGACTAGAATACAAAGATTTGAGAACATAGGGATCGTTAAATTCCTTTGACCAACTTTTAACGAACCATAGCATAGAATTAGCTTTATTGATAATATTACAAAAATGTGATTTAAAGTTAAGCTTGTCGTCAAAGTAAACCCCTAACGCTTTAATTGAGCTCGTTTTGGAAAGGCTAATACAATTTAACGAATAATTAAAATAAATCGGATTACGTCAACGTGTGTAACACATAAGTGCACATTTATTCACATTCAAAAGAAGATTATTAGCTGTACACCATTTAAAGAAGTTATCTAAATCGCCTTCTTGTAGGAGTAAAGCGTCTTCTAAAGATGTAATTTTTTTGAAAATTTTCATGTCATCCGCGTAAATTTTCCGTTCACTATTAAGAACAGACTGAACAGACATCATTAATCGAGATTATAAAAAAAAGCGGTCCTAAATGATTGCCTTGTGGGAATCCTGAATTAGCATAAACAGACTTAGAAGTATTTTTTCTAAATAAAATACTATAAGATCTATCAGTTAGATATGATTTAACCCATTTCAGAAAGAATTCTGGGAAACCAAGTATCCTTAATTTTACAAGTATTATTGCATGTGGTAAAACATCAAAGGCTTTACTATAATCGGTATAGATAACATCCGTTTGAAAACCTGCTTCCATATTTCTCGTAAACGTTGAAACTGACTCAACAAGATTAGTAACTGTGGATTTTTGATCCACAAATCCATGTTGGTTGTGAACTAAAAAAGATTTACAGTGATAATGAATGGAATCATACAATATTAACTCAAAAAGTTTAGGGGTGGATGAAAATTTCGCGATTGGTCTATAATTAGTGATTTCATTTTTGGTGTTCTTCTTATGAACTGATCTAATAAATGAATGCTTCCAAATAGAGGGAAAAACGCCTGATTTTAAAGAAGAATTGAAGATGAATGACAGTGGAATTGCTAAGGCACTTGAGCATTTATTAAGTATAACTTCGGGAATACCATCTGGTCCAGGAAAGTCATTAGTCTCAAGATTGTCCATATATTTTTTTTATTAAAGTTTCATTAATATCAATATTAGACCAAGTAGTTTTAGGAAAATCACTTAAATGAGAAAAATCATCATTATTTGGTGCGAAAATTGAGTTAGTGTACGCTGAACTAAAATATTCGCGAAAGAAATTAGATATTATTTCTGAATCATTACTAGAAATTCCATTGTATTTCATATATTTTTTTTTTTTTTTTTTTTTTTGCGTGGATTGGTGGGAATCTTCATAGACACAATGAGCCCCGTAGCTTCCATTGTGTGCCAGATTTTTACTGACTAAACCACACCCCTCCCATTAATACTAGTCCAACGGACTAACCATTAATTTATTGCTATTTTGATTTTCTTAAAGGAAAAGTTTACGAAATTCTATCGTATTAAATCTAGTGGCTTAGTTCTTTTAAGCCTTCTGACATCATGGCCTCAACGTTAACATGACCCTCCAGACGAGCTATATGCTTTGTTGCATATCTTTTTATTTCATTTTCTATGCAAGGAATTTTTAGATCTCTTTGCAAATCACTGTTGCGAACATACCAGGGGGCATTTACCATGTTGCGCAAGACTTTATTTTGGAATTTTTGTATACAAAGTACATGTGTTTGTTTGGCACATCCCCATATTTGTATGCCGTACAACCATATTGGTTTGAGTATCTGATTATATAACAAAATCTTGTTATGTATAGGTAATTTAGAATTACGACCTAAGAGCCAGTACATTTCTCTATACTTATTTTCAAGCTCAAATTTTTTCTTTTTAACGTGCTCTTTCCATCTAAGTTTGACATCTAATGTCATTCCTAGGTATTTAGCATTGTTTTCTTGGGGTATATTGACCCCATTCAGATTTACCAATGGTGGTTGATTTTCTAATTTTTTATTTGTAAAATTTACATGTCGATACCTTTTTGGAAGAATGTACTAAGCGACATTTTGAAAAATGTTCACAAAACGAAAAAAACTTCTCACTCACTGGTTTTTTTTACAATTTTAAGTTATTATACTAATTTTAAAAGGATTTTTAATTACAAATATGTCTAGTCTTTTCAAAAAATTATACTTTGAAAGGGAGCTGAGTTTTTGTCGCTTAGTTCATTTTTCTTACAACGATATTGTCGCTTAGTACAATGCAAAATGTCGCTTAGAACATTTATGCTTGTAAAAAAAAAGAAAAATAAAAACAATTTTGTCGCTTAATATAATGAATTTATTTAAAAAAAAAAACAAAAAAGGTATTTAAAAATTATTTCAAAAATAAATTATGTAAATAAAAACTAACTCAACAAAATTAAATTCAAATATAATTTTAATAATTATAATAAAGCTTTATTTAAGCTTCAGTTAAATTTCCTCTCTCTCAGGAACTACATCTTCTTCATCAGTTTCTGATAACTGATCTTCTATTTCACCCACGGTATTTATAATTTCTTTGAATTAATTCTGATACCTTTCCGGAATTAATTGCTTTTTAAATAGTAATTCAAAGTCTTTTTTCTTCGAATCCGATATGGGTAAGTTTGTAATATATAATAATTCAGCTCCTTTAAAGTTTAGATGTTGTATCTGTTTACGGGTTCGACCCAATTCTAGAGTAGAATAAGTTAGCTGACATTTGGCGGATTAAAACTTTGAATATTTTATATCACTTCGCATCCTTCGTTATTCTTTTTAATTTGCTTCGGAAAATATTTTAAGGTTTCAATTTTCCAATCTCGAAAATCTTTAAAGGTTAATGGAATCACCTCATATTATTTGTTCTTGAATTAGCAATCATAGTGATCCATTCTGACGGCGTCCAAATTGTTCTTTTTTTCATAAGCCTTTCAATATTTGCAGCACGGAGTCAACTGGCATGTAAGTGTAACCAGGAAGCAAAAAATTTAATTTAATTTCGTTATTATTTTTAGTTTGAGTCTTCAAAAACAAGAAAATCATTATTAACATTTGGCGATTTTTATTTTGGCCAAGACAGCTATCACAGTAAAGAGAAATATTTGTAATATTTCCTCTTTCATCAACAATACTCAAATATCTATATAGTATTGAGCAAATTTCGTTTGCTCTTCGCATACCGTCTATTTCTCCCCAAAGAAAATTGTAAGCAGTTTGGGTTCCGCTTTCATAAACAGTTTCGTTATTAAAAGAATATATTCTGGTATAATATAACAGCATGCTTTGTGTATGTGGAACATTTAGTACCTTTTGCATATCAAAACTTACACACAAAAATGAAGTAGAAGTCTTCGACCTTTCCTGGTCATCTTTGAATAATTGTAGACTGTCCTTCTTATCTTGCATATGTTGTAAATATTTTTGATTTTGTTGCTTATCTTTTTCACAATTTTTGTTGGCTTCACAAAATGCACATTTATCCTTTTTGGGAACATGTATAATGATATTATAAGTTTTTTAAATATTCGTCGAAAAATGTTTTCTGAAACGTATTTCTTATCTTCTTCCTTCTCCTTTTCTCTATACACTCTGTATATGTTGGAAATGCTGAGGTAGTCTGATGGAAGGTAAGAGCGATTTATTTTAGATCGACAATAATGTGAGGGGACTTTCGGCAAGTTTTTTTATAAAACTATGAAATGATGCTATCAATTCTTGAGAAATAGCATTTGCAGGAGTAGCTGAACCTCTATTATCCTTCGATATTGTATTTAAGCAAGATGATTTTTCAAGAGCATAAGTTACAACTTGACTGGAAATATTTAAGGTTTTAAGCAAATACTCTCTGCAAACTTGGACTTTTTTCCCTTCAAAATTTATAAAAAACCCGCACTTTTTTGTAATTTAATGTATTTTAAACACTTTTGCTTAAATTTGAAGAAATTAAATAATATAATTTTATTTGATGAAAAAAACACATTTTTGCGTGTTTTGGGTTTTTACGACAAACCATATAATTGAATTTCCTTGCTATCTGAACGACAGATAAAATTTCAAAGTTATCCGTCTGGTTACAGAACTTTATTGTATGATCGAAAACCTTTCTCGAACAATGTTTTTTTTTATTTTTTATAATATTTTTTGAATTAGATGCACTTTTGCTGTTTCAAGTCCTAACTTTATACTTAATACTTCATCAAAAAATGAAATGCTTAACAGACCTTCTTTTTCCTAAAGTAGCGTTACTTCCAAAAAAATATTTTAGAGGTTCCCACAAGTAATAAAACTAAATTTCAGAGTAAAACTAGAACAAATACAAAAATAATCACAATAATAATAACAAAAATAGTAAAAATCATAGTACCTTTCCAGTTGAAGTAAGGGTTTTGGAATGCCAGCTGAATAAAGGTTAAGTCTTCTGCAACCAAGAAGTTTCTGCAAGGCGTAAAAACTAAACTCATTTAATTTTTCACCAAAAAAATACATGCTAAGCGCCAACAATTGTATGAAACTTTTAATAGGCTATGTACTAAGCGACAAATTGAAATATACTAAGCGACATGTGTTGCATAAAAATGTACTAAGCGACAGATTTTTTTTTTTGTTTTTTTTTTGTTTGTCGCTTAGTACATTTTTGTTACTATAAATATTAATAATGTATTAAAATGTCGCTTAGTATAAATTTATTTTACTTATAACTTTTTTTGTTATTTAAATAGAATAATGGAGATTAGGCGAAACTGTGGGATTTGTCTTAAGCTTTAAGAATAATATAAAAAGTTAATTTTGAAAATTTTGTCGCTTAGTATACTCTTCCGAAAAGGTATCGAATTGTACTGATTTTAACTCATTGAGTTTAATTTTCCATTTCTTTGTCCAGAGGTATAGCTTATCGTTTGCTCTTTGCAATTTAATTGTAGCCTCGTCAATATTTGATCCTACTGCCATCACCGCAGTATCGTCAGTGAATGTAGCTACAGTTATATTTTCCATTTCTGGTAAATCATTGGTGTAGAGCAAATACAGTATGGGACCCAGAATACTACCTTGAGGCACACCCGTTTTAATATCTCTAATAGTAGAATACTCTTCGTCTTGTTTTATTCTGAATAGTCTGTTTTCTAGATATGATGAGAGTATATCTACGTATTGTTTAGGTAACATATTGTTTAGTTTATTTATTAAGCCTCGATGCCATACTTTATCAAAAGCTTGGGCTACATCTAGAAATATGGTAGAGCATACTTTCTTTTCCTCTAAAGCTTTTTCTATTATGTCTGTTATTCTATGAATTTGATCGATTGTCGAGTGCTTAGATCTAAAGCCAAAATTGTATTTCATATGAGTAGGAAACTCATCACATTTTCGTTTGGAATTGACGAATCTCCAGAAATGTTTTGGATTTGATATTAATTTAGAAGACATTCCACGAACAAAATCGTTATAAAGTAATTCCGAAAATGCTTTGAATTCATCAAAAAGGCTTTTAAATATATTATAATCGTAAGGATTCTTTGATTTAACATAACAACGCCAGGCTTTATTTTTTTAATTTCTGAGTTTCCTCAAATCCGATGTGAACCATGGTGGACTCGAAAAAGGGTTTCGGTCTTTAGATATTGGAACAAATTGCCTAAAACCATCAAACATAATTTCATAAAACCTATTCGTCATTTGGTTAGTATCCATATAATTAAATATGGAAGAAAAGTCATAGGAAATAATGAATTCGTTTAAAGTATCAAAATTTGTTTTATTAAACTTAAAACAATAAGACTTAGTAACATTCGATTCGATTGGCGAATTTATACAAAACGTAAAACTTAAGGGAGGATGGAATTGATCAATAACCACAATAGGAAAGGTATTATCACAAAAAATCAAATTGTTCCATTCCGAGGTAAACACTAAATCAAGCTGTTTATGCTGAAAGTTACAAATTTCAGAGACTTGTTGTAAATAATTAGTATTTAATTTATACATTCCGCCCTAATATGTTTCGGAATCATAAAATATTTCTCGTCATGCCTTATCCATCTTAAGTTCGGAAGATTAAAATCGCCACATAAAATCAATTCGTCATTTGGTCCAAAATTGTTGCAAATTGAATCAATGGTTTCACCTACAGAAGTGTAAATATTAATGTTGGAAGCAGGAGGAATATAACAGTTAATAAGAAATAATTTTTTTGAAATAATTAAATGTAAAAAGATTATTATAAGATAAGTATGTACATTATGAAATGTAAATTGAATAAATAAATGAAGTATTAATATGCATTAATTACTAAGTCAATATGTAGCTTTATTATAAATGATATACATATATAATAAAATAAATATTTAATTTTTTAATTTTTGTTTTAATTAATTTTTATGCAAATTTTCCGCTCACTAAATCTTGTTCTGTAAATTTACTGCTCACGCCGCACATTTTCCGCTCAGATATCTAAAAAATTAGAGGGAACGTTGATTATGACCGCTCATCACTATGTTGAACAATTTTTTCTTTAAGTCCGCGGCACCAAAATCTACATTTAATATTTCTTAAAAACAAGGTCACCCTAAATAATACCAATTCATGTTATGAAAACACTATCAAAACAAAAAAAAATATCATCAAAACAATAAAAAAAAAAAAAAAAATAAAATAAAAACTGAAAATTGATGTGATTGACGATTACAACAAACAAATTGACGACTTCATAAAATTAACGAGAGAGCACAAAAAAAAAAAAAACAAAAAAAAAAATAAATAAAAAATAAATAAAAGAAAATAAAGGAAAGAAAATTGGTTTTATTGCTTTTCGCGAAAATAATAATGTTATGTATGTTGTGTATATTGAGTGCGTGTATGTTATGTGTTGCTATTTTTTTTTTTGTGTTATTATTTTGTTGTTTTTCTCTATGTAATAATATGTTTTATGTTTCGTAGATTTTTTGGGTCCTTTTTCTCGTTCCCCATTCTGTTTTTTTTTTTTTTTTTTAATGTTTAATTTACAGTTTTATATATGTGACTTCAGTTTCCTGTCAGTACACAATAAAATAAACATTTTTATGTGTAATATGGAACCAAAAAAAAAAAAAAAAAAAAAAAAAAAAGAATAAATATAAGAGTAACAGTAACAGGAAAATTTATACAACAGTTTAAATGATAAATGATTGGGTACTTAAAAATTTGTTACAAATAAATTCATACAACAACAACAAAATACATGATGATGGAAATATAATGATTTTGATGATGTCCTTATTAAATATCACGGTTATATTGAGGGAAGATATTCTTCTTTTAATACTTTTTTATTTTTTTTTATTTTCGTATTGAATAATAATTATTATTATTGTATTGTAAAATCATTGTGTATATTATTATACTTAATGGAGTATGCTTGTATATTATTATGAAGTATATCAAAATTTAGTGAAATAAATTTAATTAAAAAAAATCATATGGGGTTAAATCTGGAATGGAATAAATAATACATTATTATCAAAAATCAATGATTAATTTAACATATTATATTGTGGTTGAAGAAATTAATAATATATTCATAGTTAATGTTATGGAAGAAATACAGTCCAGGAGATAATAATAATATTTAAAAAAAATTTGACTATATCCAATTTAAAGAGAATTAACTTTAAATCTTGGAGTAAAAAAAAACACTCTACTCCGGTAATAAAATTAAAATTGACAAGCTGAAGAGATGAATGAAAATATTATTTTAAGAACATGCGGAGTTCTTGATGTTGTGAAAATTATATAATTTATTGTTTGGATAGTTTGAATATAAATTGTTTACACAACCCCTTTAAAATTTGATTTTTGCGGTCTTCATCGTTCTATTCTTATTTTGCTCTATATGCACAAAATAATTTATTCCAAGTTATTCCAAGTTACTAATTTTCCACTTATTAACCTAGATGATGTCTAAATGTGTTTTTATGTCTTAAATGTTCTCAAAAATTAGTGAATCTGCTGCATGTCGAATAATGTCCTAACAAAAATATTTAAAAAAATTCTTCATATATTTTTTAATGTTATTTCTACAATGTCGGTACGTTCTTGTTTTGTTCTATACTTCAAATTGTCTTAACCCATATAGTCCCGGACCTAGCTCCAGTTCACCCATAGTCATAAAAATTTATACATAAAGTACTTTTAACTTAATTAAGAAAAAAAAAATAACGTATTTGATATCACATCCTGGAAAGGAGTTATTACATGTTTCGAAAATGAAACTTCAGGATCAAACGATATAATTTTTTCAATAAAAAATATTTATTCAAAAATCTACTACAATAAATTCCTGAATTGAATAAATTCCTTACAAAAAAAAATTACAATTTATTTTATAAAAAAAAGAATTTTATTGTTTTAACAAATATTAATTTTAAAAAATTATCAGATCCTAGATAGGCTAGCTGTGATATGGTAAAGAGCATTTCGGATGCAAATTAACGCCACATTTGGTGCATGAAACCTACCTACCTACCTACCTTGGTGCATGAAAAGCCAGTTTGATTTCTGCAGTGACGTCATCAAGCTCGTTTCTCACTATGGATGATATTGTGATCCACACGGTCATATCTAATTGAGGTACCAGAGCTTTGTCCGCTCTCTCTTAGTGCTGATACTTTCCTTAAAGGTATTTTCGCGGATTTCAGCAAGCACTTGACAAAAAAAAACTCGGAATTCAAGTTGGTATATAATGCTTTTTTTCAACTTTTCTTAGTAAACAATGAAGTTTCCATGCATTCACCATAGCAGCATCTAAAGCATTAGTAAGCAGAGACCAATACGATTTTTTGCCTCGAATGCATATTCGATAATTATTTATAGCATTATCAAATAAATCAACTTCACCCATTGTGCGGGTCTATTCAAAAATCGGATTTGGCATGTTTATCTTTATAAATTTTTTGCTTTTGCGGTCGAACCATTTAGTAACTTGCATTGGCTCATGTTTTAAAAAATTTGACAAAACAGTTATGACAGAATTAACATTCCATCACAAAGCAAGAATCTGATCTGAAGGATCAAAACACAAGTCGTTGCTTCCACATTCTTTTCTCTTCATTTCTTTTACATCAAAAAGTTTTGCTTTATTTGTACGGTTATCTCGAACAATTCCTTTTAGAAATAACAATAATCAATTTTATATATAACATTGTATTTATAACTATTTTATTAAAACAAAAACCTTACCAGTTGCAAAATAACTAAGTGATGAAAGGTAGCACATAAGTTTGTGTAATGTAAATCGAACGTAACGGTGTGTTGGTTTCCAATTTCTACATTTGCTAATAAGCGCAAAATTACGTTTTCTCCTAGTCCAATATAAAATCCATATAAATGCGAACAGGGTCTTCGTCATCTGAACTTTCATTTATTAATTCTCGAAATATTTTTCTCTAAGCATTTTGGCACAGATTATCTTATATTCACTTTATTTTAACTCTCTTTTATATTACGACTGATGACGATTGAACATTGGTTGTGATATTTATACTAATTTACTGGCGTTGATTTTAAGTGGCTTGGTATTATATTTCCAAGAATTCAAAACGAGGTATTGAATTCTAGTTATCATCAAGCTATTGACGCCGATTTAGCATAACTTGTTATTTGATTTCCTAGTATTCAATCGCAGAATACATGGTCCGTAATAAAAAAGACAGGATTGGTATAATTATAGCTTGGAAAAAACAACAAAAAAGAATAAAGCATTTTTTTTTATATGAAAATTTTTAGATATCGTTTAAACCTGATGTTTCGTTTTCGATACACTGCTTGAAAAAGTCACCCTGTAGCTACAAAATTTTGTTGGATTAGTTTTATATTGTGATTAAATTATTACTATGGATTTGAATTAGTTTATTTAAAAGATTTTTTTTTATTTTTTTTTTTGTATTTCTTTTTTTGATTTTAACAAGAATGAAAAAAAAACTCGAAATTCTGACTTTTCAAGCCATCGGCAAACATGCTTTTTGTCACGTTTCAAAAAAATTAGATATTTGTTTTAAATTAAATAATAAATTTAAGTTTAATTTAAAATACACACCGAGTGACCCCTATGCCGGAAAACGTTATATGTTTCGTTTTCGACACTCTGGGTTTATATGGGTTAACTTGGCGTAATTTTAAAGGTTTTTAGGATATCCGAATCGAACGCTGCTATCGTAGCATATACTATCTGTCAATGTCGCGTCATTTCTATCATTAGAATCAAATCGAATTACCACTGATTGAACATAACATAATATCAAATCAAATTATTACCACCCAGGAAAATTGTAAGCGAGCTCAATATTGAATCCGTATAGTATTATAGAACCAATATTTTTTTTTTTTTTGAAATTGGGGAGTTCTAAGTAGTCGCTATGTCTTAAGATCTATTGTACTTCCCCGTTCATTTCAGAATTGCAGGTCTATGTCCTTGATGAACGCTATTATTGTCTTGATGTCAAAGTCAGAATCAGGCGATTTGTATCCAATAAAATATGGGAGGAGTAATCCTCCTCTTCTAAACAGAATCTGCACCTGTCTGTCTGTGTGGATCTACCAATCCTGAAGAGATGTTTGTTGAATAAGCCATGACCTGTGATGAACCATGTCAGCATTCTGACATTGAGTCTAGTCTCCCTGATTATCTGGTTCAATCCATGAACATTTGAAAAAGAATTTGAACTGCGTAAGTCCTTGGCAGCTATCCCATATGTTCTGGGTTTCTGTGGACTCCCACTTGGAAACAATTCCTTGTAAATAGGCATTTGAACCAGAAATACTTGGCTATGGTCCTAAGAATTGACTCTTCGCATCTGTTTTTGCGAGGACATCTGCCTCTTCATTGTCCTGTTATCCTTCATGTCCAGAAGTCCACATAAGAGTAACTCTGTTTCGTTCGGTTAGCTTTATTAAGCTTCTGTAACAGGTATAGATAAGCTTTGATTTAAAAATTGAGGAAGCCAGAGCTTTTAAAGCAACTTGGCTATCTGAAATCATGTAGGCGCCTCTGTACCCCCTTTTACTGCAATGTAATGCCGATACCTCGATGGTTTTAGCTTGAAAGATAGTGGGATATGTGCCAAGTGCCGCGTTAAACATGAACCTTGGTCCAAATACCCGTGCACTGGTTTTCCCCGCGATTTTTGAGCCATCAGTATACCATACTGAGGATCCTGGAGGTAAGGCTCTTATTAAACCTTCGACTTCTTCTCTTTTGGGTATTAGTACAGTGAAGTTCCTGCGACAATTATTTGCTTTTGTAATATAGTCTGACATTGCAATTGCTTAGGTTCCCAGTTTAGTTTTTTGCAGGATCATGCTATGTCCTGGTCTTTTGTGTTTGAAATTGTTTGTTAGATGCAGTCTTGTTGCTGTTATTCCTGCCGTTCTTCATAAAGTATAGATAAATCGATGGGAGTTCCAGGATTTTTTCTAGGGCTAAAATTGGGCACATTCTGAGTACTCAAGTAGCCCCAAGACATGCTATTTTTTGTATTTTTGTAAGCTTAACACATGCTTTTGTCTGTTCAATTTTTGGCCACCATACAAATGTCGCGTAAGATATACTTGCATAACGATAAATATTATTGTTCTAAGAAGTAGCTATATTTTTGCAATTTATTTACTAAATTTAGAATTAATTAAAATTAGCCAACAACACTTTTTGATAGTTTTATTTTATTTTTTTTTCGATCAAATAGAATATGGAAAGAGTACTCTTCCTCTTCTAAGCAGAATTTGCATCTGTCTGTGCTCGATCTTCCAATCTTGAAGAGATGTTTGTTGAATGGGTCATGACCTGTGATGCACCATGTCAGCATTCTGAAATTGAGTCTAGTCTGCCTGATTATCTGGTTCAATCCATGAATATTTAGCTTGAAAAAGAATTTGGCTACTAGCTACCGTTAGGTCATTTAAATTTCACTATAAATGTACTTATGAAATAGTGACACTGCTATAACAATTTTAATTCTTTTACAATTCACAATTTCGTCCCTCTACACTCAAATGCACATATATATTTACTTTTTATTATATATTATATACATACATATATATATGTATATATTTTTAGTTACTCTATCATCATTTATAATGATGTGTCATTTTTATTACTTTATTATTTTCAGATCAACATTTTTATAATTTAATCATAAACTACACAACCACCATAATCAAGTAGACCAGTTAAAAAAGAAAATTTTATGACATTTTCCACAAAAAAAAAAAAAAAAAAAAAAAAAAAAAACAAAAGTTATGTGCATCCTGTGAAGTGATTGTCATTACTTCTTGCAAAATACAAACAAAAAAAAACAAATTAAAATACAAAAAAACAATAAAAACAACAATATTTTTATTATAAAGCAATAATTGAAATTGTGTAAACACTAATGTCAATACAACGATAATAAAATTGCATATATATATATATACATATTTATATATATATATATGCTAGAATGTATGACAATAAAATGTCATATCTGTACAATTATTATAATATCTACTACTATTATGTACATAAGAATGTGATATGAACACACAAAATCAGATTCTGTAGTAACACACTTAAAATGACTCCTGTGTCATAGATTTTATCTTTTAAAAATAAAAAAAAAAAAAAAAAAAGGTTCAATTTTTTTTTAACGACTTCTTCTTACTGGTATATAATGGGTGATGGGTTATGATAACAGGTGATGGATTGGTATATTATTTGACCCTCATATGTTTATGTTATTATTATTGTGTATTGCATTTTTAACTACATAAAAAAACAAAATAGCAAAAAACAAACGAAGCTATTAAAAAGAGTCATAAAAATAACTAAATTACAAATTATAATGTTCATAACAATATGAGAATGGTAGGTAAATAGGGTGAAGGGGCGTGGATTGGGGTCTTAATTTTATATAGGTAAAATTATTTTTCTTTAAAGAACTTAAAAAGGAAATTCATTCATTTTTTTTTTTTATATAAAAATAATTTATTTTATTTCCTTAATGAATTTAATTTCGACATATGGGTAATTTTGCTTTATATTTGGAGTATAGCCACCACTGATGAGCTTTCAGCATAATGGTGAAGATGATGGGGAAAATATTATATACAGGATATTTAATGATTTTCGTCAATTTTTTATAGTCAATATAATTTTGATAGAATATATTTTTTTTTTTATTTTATGAAGCTCTAATTATTGTTGTATGAAATTCGCGAACTCTGTTTGAATTTAATTTTAAAAAATTTTGCTTTTTATTTTAAAAATTTTATATTTGTATAAAAATATAATTAAAAATATAAAAAAAAATTTTCAATACCATAATTAGTTACTTCAGAGGGTATCATTCAATATACTTTTTTTTATATACACCATCATTATGAATATTGTTGTAAAGCTATATTGAAGATCGTTACTACTCCGTTAAACAACAAACTGTAATATCAAATATACAGGAAATCAAATCAGGAGTACCACTAGAGAAGTGTTCTTGGCCCTATTTATTATTTATTGTAAACTTGCCTCAAACTGGAAATACAATTTTAAGGACTTTGCGTACGACATAGCTCAATAATTCAAGTTTTTTTTTATTTCAAATTCAATTTTACTTATTTCAAATTCAATATTTGTTAATTTTGTTATTTTTATTTTTAAATGTTTGCAAGAAAACCAACTAAGTATACAAAAAAAAAATAAATTTTTAAACAAATAAACTTTAAATGAGTTTTAGCAATTTCAGTAGTCTTGTTAATCTAAAAAATGAATAACACTTGGTCCATAGAATCTAGTCCTTTGATCAGTCCCAATGGACAGAATTATCGACTAATAATATCCCCTGATGATAGCAGTGTAGAAACTACATCTAACTGGGTTGTATGTCGTAGAGGATACCATAGGAAGCCATACAGTAAAACTAGACAAAAAGCGTAGGATCTGCTGGATAAAATGCTATGAAGAAGGCGAAACCATAATTGAACCAATAAAAATACTGCCATTTCTATGATAAATCGTTACAAAAAACTGTTATAACTGATAATAAATCATTACTGCTGCTCATATCATAGTACCAACTGTAAGAAGGTGACATGTTTCCTTAATAGCAGCTATGATATTACATGGAATAATATATAGTCAAATAATAGCAAACTAATCTGTTAATTCAAACAATTTTTATTACATTCCTTAATGAGTTATTTGTTGAACTGGCTGAAGCTAACATAACAGTAGCATGGCTGGCTTTGCACAATTACACAATCCACAAAATTCTAGGTGTGCGTGAAAAAATTAGTTCGACAAGTCATACTTTAATTTTTCTTTCTCCATACTCACCGATGTTCAGTCCAATTGAAAAAGTATTTTAAAAAATAAAATTATCAACAAGAACGGATTTTTGGTGGATCGACAAACTAATATAAATTTGGTAAATGTAATAGAAACATCCGTGGCAACGGTTACCTCAGCCGATTGCAACAATTATTTCGCGGATATGTCACTGAAATTACCATTGGCTGTAGTTGGGCAACCATTACATTAATTATTGTATTTAATAGGCTTTATCTTTTTTAAATAGAAAAAATCTATAATCGCTAAACCTGATAATTGTTCAAAATTTAAAAGCAAATTATGTTTTAACTATTAATTATTCTATAAATGTTTGTGGCCCCATTTCAAATTTTCGAACTTAAGCAGTGTTGACATTTTACGTGTAAATTACCGGTTTTTCTGATTCTTTACATACCTGACATAAATAAGTGTAAAATGCAAATAAACAAATGTAAATAACTGTTAACAAACTGTAAGCAACTGTTAACAATGGTAAACAACTGTAAATTACTATAAAATTATTTGATTTTGACAGTTAATAGATAATAAATAATTTTATAAATTTTCAATTTTTATTTTTTTATTTTTTTATTTTTTTTTATTGATTCATTTATTTACTCAAATGAGCTCCATTGCTCGTACAGAGTGTTTTTAGTTTTTTACAATTTTACTTATAGTTGCAACTAATTAAGTTTTAATTCAGTGCAATTTTAATTTTAAAATAAGGAATGTTTTGTTTTTTATAGAAGATATTTAAATATGATTTTTTTTTATATAATATTAAGTATTATTACTATTATTTAATTGATAAAAATAATCACTAATTTTATTTTTGAATTTAGATATTTGAGCAGTTTCTTTGATCTCAACTGGTAATTCATTATACACGTTTTGTATGCTGTATTGTATATTGTGTCATGTTTGTTAAATCTTTTTGTTGAAGATGTTACCCTTATTTGAGCTGCATTTCTAGTTGAGTATGTATGAACTTCATTATTCAACATCGGCTTAATATTTTTATTAATATTCTTAGTAAGTATGAGATGTATTTGTGTGGCCTGTTTGCATTTTATAACATGATTCAATTGTAATATTTTGTGCTTTCTATGAATTTCCTGTGTTGAAATTTGACTTTTATATCCAAACAAGTTCTTTATCGCTTTATTCTGCAGTTTCTGTAATGTGTTTAAATTTTTATTCACAGTGTTTCCCCATATTTGAATTCCATACATAATTGCGCTCGCTATGAAATAAGCTGTAGTAAATTGATCTCTTATTTTGTAGTGGTACTCTTTTATTTATTAGTTTGAATAGTCCTGCAATTTTTCTTCCTTTTTTTATTAGTTCTTTTATATGCTGTTCCCACTTTAAGTTCTCATCTAATACTATTCCCAAATATTTGTAACTGTTCACGGGATCCAACTTACATTTGTTATAGTAAATATTTATCTGTCTTTCATCCTAAATATTTATCTGTAAATCACCTGTCTTTCTTTTAAATAACATATATTTTGTTTTAGCTGTATTTATTGTCAGCTTATGTCGCTCCATCCATTGGTGAACTTCACTCATGTCCATGTTGATTAATTCTTCTAATTCTTTGTTTGTTTTTTCTTCATAGATTATGGCCAGGTCATCAGCGAACATAAATGGCTTACCATTCAGTTTTGTGCATAATAAGCCATTTATGTAACAAGAAAATAGCGTAGGTCCGAGTGAACTTCCCTGTATTATACCATATTCAACTTTTACAGCTTCACTTTTCAACCCATCACATTCTGTGTACTGCATTCTTTCCGATAAATAACTTTTGAACCAGTTGTATTCCGTCCCTTTTACTCCGACTTCATATAATATTCTTAGAAGTGTATTTCTATCTACTGTATCAAAAGCCTTCCTAACGTCAAAAAACACAGCTACCAAATAATGCTGCTTGGGTACTAGATTTTTTCTTGAATCCATATTGTTGATTACACATTAATTTGTTCTTATGGAGATATTACTGATTATTGACTTGTTATTGACTGCAGTCTCAATCAGTTTACTAAATACTGAAGAAATCGATATAGGTCTGAAGTTATCAATATCATTCAGGTTACCTACATTCTTATATATTGGTATAAATTTATTATTTTTTAGACAAATTGGCATTATACCTTACTCAAGTGACTTATTTAATAATTTCATTACGTTAACAGCCATATCATCTTTTACCATTTTCAATATATTTGCAGACATTAAGTCCCCCTTTGAGGCATTAGTATTAGATAATCCATTTATCAGTTTTTTACATTCAAAAGTGTTTAACTTTTCAAATTTAAATTCCTTATCTGTTTTTAATTTTGGCAAATATATACTTCCAAAGTTTTTTGCCAAACTCTCACCGATTGTAGCATAAAACTTATTAAATTTTTCAAGTTTCTCGAGTTTATGTGTTACACTCATCCAGAATATTGATGAATTTAATTTATTAAATTATGAAAACCTTTAATTAGAACAACAAATATATACCTAGACATTGATTTATAAATTTTAATTAATCTGCAAAAAAATTAATTTGTAGCTTAATTATATATATATTATTCTGCATTTATCTGGATGTTTGTAAGTTCGACGGAACGCTCCAACACATATACAAATTGCATATGTATACAAATGCATATATATACAAATTGCTTTGGTGCTTTTTTTTAACCCCTGTGATGCCTGTGATTACCATGCTGAACCTTTGCAGGAAAAATTGATTGCATGAACTATATTTTTTTAATTTAATGTTAGTCTTCTTCGCAAATAATAAGGAAAAATAATAAATAATAATAATAATATAAATAAAACAAACAATTTTTTTGATTTATAATAATAAGGACTAATAGAAATTTAATCAATAGTTTAATATGGTATAATAACCAAAAGGCAAACAGCATTTAACACAAAAAAAAACATAATTCACTCAAAGGTTATTCTTATGACTTAAAATTATACACAATAATATACATGTGTATCAGCATATTTGAATTGTATACTATTATACATTATACTACTTTATTGCTTCTACCTTTTATTTTTGGCATTATTGTGTGCGTAATTCACTTCACTCAAAAAATTATTTTTGTTTTTTTTTTGTTTTTTTTTATTATTTGCTGTATCTGTATTCTGTATGTTCTGTATGCTCCATTCCAAAAATATTATTTTATTTTCAGTGTTAAGTGTTCACTGTTCACTTCACTGTTCAGGTTCACTGTTCAATCAATAGAACTTGATAGAAGTAGAGTAGGATAATAAACTCTACTTCTACGTCGGATAATAAAACATTGTTTTTTTTAAATTGAAAATTATTGATGAAAATGTTTTTGTATTTTTTGTAAATTTTACCAATTTAGATACAAAATTTTGAATATTTTTTTTAAAAATAACACAATACAAAATATACAGTACTATAAAAGACAAAATTTATATGAAAATAAGATCCCATTTTTAAATTTGCTCTCCCAGAGGCCACTTTTTTTTTTTATATATAACAGAAAAAGAAGTACCATACCAACAAATTTGTATAAAATGTTCGTATTTTTGTATGGTATACTCGTACTCACTTCCATTTAGTTATAATTCGTTAGTTGGGTTCCATTTAGTATAAATTATACCGAATTAGCGTTATGCTAAAAAAAAAAGATTAGTGTTAGGCCAATATAGTTTTTTTAAATAGAAAATTAGTAAAATCTTTGTGTATGAATAAAATAAAAGGAATCAAAATCAATCTTAATAAAAATAACAATGTTTTTTAAATTTAAACATACTTTTACTTTATTACCGTATTCTATTATTACACAGAAAAGTATTGTTGTTAAATTATTTGAAAAAAAAAACAATAATTATTCATGTTTCTGAAATATTGAAAATGTAGCAGTAGTTTGTAATATATGAATATATGAAATTTTCAAAAAGTACTATTTACTAACACTAGCAATCAAAATAATTTCCATTAAAAAGAGAGAAAATATATTGAACGAATATATTCATCTATTAATAATATACATGTGTATCAGCATATTTGAATTGTATAATATTATACATTATACTACTTTATTGCTTATACCTTTTATTTTTGTCATTATTGTGTGCGTAACTAACTTTACTCAAAAAAAATTATTTTTTTAAGGAAGGGTGTGACTTAGTAGGTAAGAATCCTACATACAGTGTCAAGCTACGGGGCTCATTGTATCTTTCTGAAGATCCCCACCAGCCTACGAAAAATACAAAAAAAAAAAAAAATTGGCAAAGTTTTTACTACAAAAAATTATTTCTTTTATGTGTTTTAGAAAATTAAAAAGTGATATAAACATAAGTACTGTAATTTCGGAATAAAAAACCTAATGAAAGAAAAAAAGAAACTAGGATTTATTTTGCTTCCGTCATTTATGACGGGTTACAAAGCTAGTGTTAAAAATATTAACTGATATAACAAACAAATTATAGTTGAATAAAGATTAGTATTAATGTATGAAAAAATTTTCGTTGTCTCAATGAACATTCATCGGCTGAAAATAAGCTAATATTTCGTTAATACAATAAATTTTGTATTATATTTACGTACCACATTTTTTAAATGCCTTAGCTAATGCTTTCTTTTTCATTTATTCAGGTTCTGTGTGTCATCTGCAATCTACATAAACTTCACTTACTTTAATTATTTTTTTTATAGTATTCTAACTACAGTAAATCAAAATAATTCGATGTATGTAAAAACATCACATTCAATTTATAACATCATCCCAAATCTTTTAATAGATCTTCTTCGAATTCAAAGTTTTCTTCAGCTGGATTTGTATCATCGAAACGCATTATTAATTTTCACTTTAATGCTTGTTAATAATATTGATTTAAATCAATAACAATTAACCTCAAAAAAACATGTACATATCTACTGATTTCAAATTTCGTAAAACAAATGTTCATTTTGGCTGAATAATTTGTTAAGATACAAATGTTGCAGCTAAATTATCTATTTTGAATTCTTTACGTTATTTACACACTTTTTTTTTTCTCCTATTACTCCGCGTGGTAGCATAAGGCTTCGATAGTGAGCCTATATTCCTCTCTGTTGAGTACTACTTCCTTAATATCGTCCCAGTTATAATTGTTGATTGTTAATTCTTGATCAATTGTGCGTCTCCATGTGTTGTATGGTCTGCCGGGTCTTTTTTGTCCTTGTGGATTCCACTTTAGAGCTCTCCTTGCTATATCACTATCTGATTTTCTTAGTGTATGACCTATCCATTTCCATTTTTTCCTATTTATCTGTCTGTTGATTGGTTCTTCTCCAGTTATCATCCATAAATGCTAGTTGTTAATTCTTGCCGGCCACAATATTCTGCATATAATTCTCAAGCACTTGTTGATGAATACTTGTAGCTTCTGTTTGATTCTGACCGAAGTGAGCCATGTTTCACTGCCATATATTAATGTTGACTTAACACATGCTCTGAATATTGTTAGCTTTGTTGTTCTCGATATTTGGTTGCTCCGCCATATCTTCATTAGGCTCCCAAATGTTCTTCTTGCCTTATTTATACGGCTGTTGACATCTTCTGTTGCACCTCCTCTTGATGTTATAATGCTCGCCAGGTAGTTGAATTCTTCTATGTATTCTATCTGTTGTCCACTCACTATTATTGGCTCACTATCACTGTTGTTTGCCCTCGTTGCCTTGATTTTCTCGATATTCAATTCTAGTCCCGATTTCTTTGCTTCTTGATGTAATCTGTTGACTTTGTTCTGTTGTCCCATTGATTTCTTGATATGAGGCATACATTATCTGCGTAATCTAAGTCTTCTAAGTTGCCGAAGAGATCCCATTCTATTCCGTTTATTCCAGTGCAAACTTTTCTTAGAATGTCGTCTAGTATATTGTGTTGAAGAGAAGTGGTGATAGTGGACTGGAATCCTTGTCTAACTCCTATATTGGTGTAGAATGGATCACTGATGTTACCCCTGTGTTGAACTGTTGTTTCTGCAACTTTATGCATCGCTTTGATGATGTTGATGATTTTTTCAGGAACTCACTTCTTTGTAAGTGTTCTTCTGATCTCTTGACTGTGTCGAATGCTTTCTTAAAATCTATGTTAAATAGTAGATATAGTGGGGCATTCCATTCTACTGATTGTTCAACTATGACCCGTAAAGTATTGAACTGGTCAATACAGCTTCGGTTTGGTCTGAAACCTGCCTGCTATTTCCGTAGTATTGGTTCTAGTACTTCTTCTATTATCCGCATTTTCCTATCAGCTTTAGTTTTCAATGATATACATAATATCAGAGTGTTCAATATGCTCCATAAGCCCCATTATTTTCTTTTTTTAGTGCTTATTTGCTCCAAGAGCCAATTTTTGGTTTATGAAGCAACATTTATATTATGAAAAACAGTGTTTATATTGTTAATTTTCGTTTGCTCCATATCGTCGGCTGCATTCCTATGTATCCAACAGACTATTTTTTCCGAAATTGACTCTATACGAATTTGCAATCACAATAAACGTATCTCTTATAGTTTTCGGAACATTTTTTTCTGATTTATCCAAGCAATCTATATTTTGTTGCCTGTTAGGCCTTCAAGTTGTGCCTATTTATCCAAACTACAGTTTATGTACTGAGAAGTCATACAAATTTGTATTCCTAAGTATCTAACAGACCATTTTTATTCTCAAATGCCCAAACACATATGAAGCTTTACACTATACATACTAACATTTTTTTAAATATATTATTTTGATATTTCAAAATATCAAAATCATAATGCTATGTAGTTAGATGTTAAAAAATTACTTAAATTTTTATAAAATTCAAATTTTGTTTGATTTTTTTTTAATTTTTCCATTCAAAATTTTCGTCAAAGTTATAAAACCATATCGCAGCCGACGATATGCGTTTCTGGGTTCTGTGACGTATACAAATATAATTAGTATTATATTCAGTACTTATTTACTCCATAGGTATTTCAAATTATCATTAAATTGCCAATATGAACAATTATTATATTTGAATGAAATGCCTTTGATTGGATGACTATACCATTGATTATAATTACCTATGTACCGAAAGTTTGCAATGAAGAGTAAAATTTGTAATTTTGAGTACAAATATATAATAAATGTATTTTGTTCAACATAAATTATATTCCTATGACTGATGAGATTAATTCTAATGATTTACAAAAGACAGAAAAAAATATGACGAAGTTCGAAAGTAATTTGGGGTTGTAAAAATTTGGATCCAAATCTCTAAAATCTCTAAGATCTCAAATCTAATCCAAGACAATTTTTACATATTTTTCTTAATGCAACAGCAGGTAGAGGATGAAATGATGTAGCTAACGTTTTTAATAAAACTTTTGAACAAAATTTTCTTCAATAATCCAAAAGTTAAAATATCGACTACAGTTTTATGGACCAATATTTTTCAAAGCTTAAATTTTCTTTTTCTATTATGTCGCGGAATATGATTTTGTGCGTATGGAGTAAAAGAGAACTCAAGCGACGATATATGAGTTTTGAAAGTACTCTAATTTAAGCTTCGGACTGTCTAGCTAGTTAGTCCAGCAGTACTATATACCAGGCGCGAAGCGTCCATATATTGAATTGAATGAGTGCTTCCCCAAATAAAATATTATTTATTATTTTTTACAACTTATATATGTTTAATTTAATATAAAAATTACTTAACTACAAAAATTCAAATCGAATGAAAAAAAAATTCAAGCAAAAATTATATGCATAGAATGATATTAACTACATTATGC
Source organism: Argyra leucocephala (assembly GCA_963942445.1). Lineage (NCBI taxonomy): Eukaryota > Metazoa > Arthropoda > Insecta > Diptera > Dolichopodidae > Argyra > Argyra leucocephala. The sequence goes on along the minus strand of OZ012679.1, from coordinate 15,610,577 downwards.
ATGTTTAGAAAATAATGCCTATATAAACATCATTATTTTCTATTACTGTTATTCTTTCAATAATACAAGCCAACAAGAGATATTCAACAACCACAAATTTAAAATATTTGAAAATAATGCCTATTAAAAATCATTATTCTCTTACCAATATAGCTATAACAATTATACATTGCATAATTATTATAATGACAAATTAAATATCATTATCCTCATTTACAATATTCAACATACACTCAACACACACTGTCTCTATTTAGCAACAGCAACAAAATAATAAGAGAAGCGACAATAAAAAAAATCAAAAGGAAAAAAAATTGATTGAGTTACTGATATTCATTCCAAATCTACCTGATATAATTAGAAAATATCTGATAGAAAATAGATTATCTAGGGAAACAACAACAAAATATCGCATGACAGATAATGAAATTACAAATAAAAAAAATAGCAGGGAATGAATTAATTTTGTGCATTATTGTAGTTGTTGACTTAAATGAGATATAATATTTATATAAATAATGTATGTAGTTTTGGGTTTTTTAGAGAGTAGTATTGATTTGTGTAAAGTAATTCTGTAGTTTTTTGTTACTGAATGCTACATTGTTTATTTTCAGCCATAATTTTCTTTTATGCAGTTTTGGAACAATTAATTTGTTAACAAATTTAAAAATTTAAAAAATTTTGTTTTTTATTATTTATAAATAATTATAATAGAAAATTGTAATTGTGTTATTGAAAGAACAAATAATTTTCTGCTAGAAGTTTTGAGGAAAAATTATTAATTGTTAAGGATGGTAAACCAATGTTTGATCTACTAATAACAACAATAAAACGGGGTGGGGTGTAATCAGCATTTATCAATAAAATTTTATAACTCGTATACGTTGTATTTTCCAACATTAATATGGAAAATTCATATTCACACTTTTTTTACATTGCTTTCTTAAAATCAGAACTTAATTAAAGTTATATTTTCAGATTAAAATTTTAATAACAAAAACAGTATTTGCGAAATATTATTATTTTTAATTGAAACAGAATTACACAGCTCTTTTAATGAATAATCTAAGCTTTGTTAATTGATAATAACACTTCTCTATAACAACTATTTTAGTTGGGCGATCGTTTTTCGGCCTAAACAGAATTAAAACTACTTTGAGAAATAGATGTGAACAGTTTTAACTGTCAAATTTAGCAAAAATTTCAATAGAAAAGGAAAGCCAAAGCAAACTAATGTTTCCTTTTATAGTGCTTCCCCAGTTGAAAATTCCACGCCCCGTCACTGCTATATACCTATTAATTAGTTCCGATAGTATTGACGAATGAATAAATGCCTTAAATTCAATAATTAACTGTACAATTAGTACTGACAGCTTAGATTAGGTATTATTTTATTGTTAAATTTTTTCTTGTAAAAAACATTATGGTATACATTATTACCTACTTAAACAATTAAATCTTTATTGTTATTAAAAATAACCACATCTTACATGATGAACAGTATGGTTTTGAAAGGAATTCCAAATTTATAGAGGAGAACCAGAACACAAAATAGTCTACTCTATAAGGGTACACAATCTTTTAATTTGTTACCCAATGCAGTTAAAAATGATATGGATATTTCAAGATTTAAAAGAAAATTAATTGATATTATTATAAAGAAATTTTTGAAATTTTAAATAGTTAAAAATTAAAGTTTTGTATACGAATGTTTAAAATTAAAACTTTCAATATTCCTTTAAATTTGTAAATTTTGTTTTAAATATGATGTTATAATAGTTTTTTATTGAACTAATAATATTAAAAACAAAAACAAAAAAACCACCTCTGCATGTTTTAGTCTACCAGATTTTGTTACTAAACAGATAGTGGGAAATATGTATGTAGGTTGTATGTTCATCGATCTTCAAAAAGCTTTTGATTGTGTGGACCATGAAATTTTACTCCATAAACTATCCTCACTGAATTTTACCGAAAACCATGTTATCTTCTTCAAATGCTATTTGTCGAACCGTGAACAAAAAGTTCGAATTAATGACAAACTAAGCAAATCCAAAACAATTAAAAAAGGAGTACCTCAGGGGTCTATTCTGGGGCCTACTCTCTTCAAACTGTATATCGATGATATTTCACGATTACCACATAAAGGGTCAATACAGCTATTTGCTGACGACGCGGCACTGAAATATTCGAAATGTAGTGATGAGGAAGATCTGAAAAATTACTTTCAATATGATTTCACTATAATTGATAAATGGCTTAATAACTACCGTCTCCTGTTAAATATACAAAAAAACCAAAATTCTTTTATTTGAAAATAAAACGTTTTTAGAGAATTTTGGTATTTTCCATAATAATACCTCAATAGAAATAGTCAAAAACTTTAATTATTTAAATTATTAAATTAAACATATTGATCATATTGTTAAGAAAATAAGCACCTACATTTTCATTTTAAGACGACTATGGAAATACTTCTCAAAAACGGTATTACACATTATTTATTCCTCATATATTTTGTCCAACATAACATACCTTAATCCGATCTGGTGTAATGCCCCACAAAGTGCGCTAAACAGAATTGATGTAATGCACAAAAAGACTATTAAAACGATACACTATTATTCAAGATTATTCCCAACCAGGTCTTTGTATTCAGATCAATATATAAGTTTTGAAAATATCTGTAAGCGGGAATTATACACCACTGCTTTCAGAATTGTGGATAAATTAATAAAACATCATTTCATTTTGAATAGAATGGTTGATATAGTTATGATTAAAACACGACTTTTCGGTTCAGATGCCTTTTCAAGAATATGGCAATTTATTTTATATATTACTAATTACTATTACAATAACTAAAACTACTTATAATATAAAAATGTCTCTTTCGTTATTTCATCGTGTGATATTACGGTACTTTGTTATTGTGTCTGTAATACCACACGATGAATGTTTCGTAATTTATTTGTAGTCTGGGAGGGTGACGTTATAATATAAAAATGTCTCTTTCGTTATTTCATCGTGTGATATTACGGTACTTTGTTATTGTGTCTGTAATACCACACGATGAATGTTTCGTAATTTATTTGTAGTCTGGGAGGGTGACGTTATAATATAATGTCTCTTTCGTTATTTCATCGTGTGATATTACGGTACTTTGTTATTGTGTCTGTAATACCACACGATGAATGTTTCGTAATTTATTTGTAGTCTGGGAGGGTGACGTTATAATATAAAAATGTCTCTTTCGTTATTTCATCGTGTGATATTACGGTACTTTGTTATTGTGTCTGTAATACCATACGATGAATGTTTCGTAATTTATTTGTAGTCTGGGAGGGTGACGTTATAATATAAAAATGTCTCTTTCGTTATTTCATCGTGTGATATTACGGTACTTTGTTATTGTGTCTGTAATACCACACGATGAGTGTTTCGTAATTTATTTGTAGTCTGGGAGGGTGACGTTATAATATAAAAATGTCTCTTTCGTTATTTCATCGTGTGATATTACGGTACTTTGTTATTGTGTCTGTAATACCATACGATGAATGTTTCGTAATTTATTTGTAGTCTGGGAGGGTGACGTTATATTTGTATGTGACAATATACATAATTATAATACTAGAAATAAGGCCAATTTTTATTTAACACTGTTCAAAACTGATAAAAAAAAAAAACAAACTGCTTTTATAATTGTCTGAAATTGTATAATGAATTGCCAGAAGAATATAGAATTATTAATAATATTTGTTATTTTAAAAATCAAATTATAAAATATATTTAAGAAAATTAAGTAGATAATATAAGAATTATTTTTGTAAGATATATTGTAACACATTTAGTAATTATTTAAGTAATTATTGCATTTTTTGTTCTTTTATTTTCTTTTCTGTCATAAGTAAAATATTAATTTTAAGCATAAGTCATTAATTTTGTATTTAATTTTAGTATTTAAAAAATAAATTAAGTTTGTATTTTTGAATTGATTTAAACATGAATTAAACTTAATTGATTATGAATTGACACTGAATTAAAAAAAACTATGAGACAAAACAGCTTAGGCTAGGGTCTATAAAAAAAAAAAAAACCTAAAATTTTTGAGAACTTATATCTGTGTACCAATACATATTATTTTATTTATCATTAAGTTATGTTAAGTTTTTGTAAATTTTAAATTGAGAAAAGACAAAAAAAAAAAAAAAATCTTAAACCTTTTTCCAAAAATATAAATTTTTCCACTCAAATAGAAACAAATAAAATATTAAATTTTTAAATTTAGCTGTGAAGTAAATTTGAAAAATAGCTATTCAACAGTTTTTAACACTACTTTTTTAAAAAATTTTATTTAAATTTTTACTTTAAAACGTTGTTGACAGCATCCTTGTTTAAAAAAAAAAAAATAAAAAAAAAAACAAAATAAATTTTAATAATCCTTTTTTACTTTATTTTTTGATTTTTTGATATTTTGAGATAATGTTTCTTACATACAACAAGTATTTTATAATTATTGTTCTTGGGAAAATTTCATTTTTCTTTAGGAGATGAACTTAGACTTTACAGGTTTTCTTTTATTTTTTTGTTTTTTTATTTTTATTGTGATTTTTAATTTTTTTTTTTTTTTTTTTAAAACATGTAAGTTAAAACTCTCTATTTTTTTTTTTTTGCTCTTTAATTCATAGTAAACTGTTGATTATGTAAAATACACTTGAGCAAAATGTTGTACAGTGGAAGTAAAATAGTATCGGTAGGTACCAAAACTTAATTTATTTTACATTTCAATATCAACAAGCTATAGTGTATTGTTTTCAGTTTTTTTCTTTCATCCATTAGGTGAGGGAGCCTCTTCGTCTTTTTGAATTCATTAGGTGAATATAAAATTCTAGCTTGCCGTAATGCGTCCATCATTATGCTTATTCAGTTGGTTTGTAGTTCAATGGTTGGGTCTATTTTACGTGTGTAAAATTCAAAAGAATAGTACAAATAGGTCATAGTTTCCTATATTTTATTATATTCATACAAAAGCATTTAATTGGTAATGGAAATTACCTGTAATTGAAGTTTATAGGCCCGCTAATCAAATAAATAATAAATCAATAAATAAAATTAGAGATATAAAAATATGCTGTGTGGTGGAATAAGTAAGCGCCTGCATTTCAACCGAAATGATCCAGGTTCGATTCCCGATGAAGCAAAAATTGCTTTATGGGTTTTTTATAAAATAAATGAGAGTATAATCTGGTAATAAACTAAATAAAATGTAGTAATTCAATTTTAGAAGGCTTAGCAGTAGTTTTCCACATTTAATGAGTTAAGCCAATAATTTGATAAATAAATGCCCGAAATATTGTAGTGATATTGTAGTATAAAATTACAGTACCGTCTTAATTCAGCACCAAAAGGTGATTCTATAAAATAAAGCAAAAAAAATAAATAAAAAGTATTATTAATACCGTTAATAAATACATAAATAAATTAATAGTATTTAATTTATTATTTACTCAGAATTACTCAATAGAGCTTTACTGTTATTGTGACATTGAAAAGTAAATTTATTGTAATTTTTATTTTAATATTAAATGCTAAATATGCAATCGTCAATCGCCCTACTGCGAATAGTTGGCTTTAAGTGCGAAGAAAGATATCGTGGGTTCATAGTTGCAAAAAAACAAAAAATTCGTCAGTTTCGTGCACATAATATTTCTACAGGGCAACACTATATGAACAAAAACTTGCGCAGGCGAGTAGCAATATTTTTTGCAGTAATTTTTGTGAATAGGATAGGCATGCTAAATTTGTTTTGTCAGCCACGCGTTTTTAAGTGAAAAAGGTTTGATAATATTAATTTCAAGACAAAAATGAATGCTGGTTGCAATCCCCACAAGCTATCTATATTAATTTTTCTGAAACTAAAATTATATTTACCTTATACATTAAATTATTTATTCAAAAAGTTTATACTTAGGTGGTTTATACTTACTTACTTTGGTGACCAACAGACCATGTAGGTCCTGGGGCTGACTCATCAGCATCCTGCATTTTTGCTGGTCACGGGCGGATTCTCTCTAGTTGAAGATTCGAAATTGCTTTAAATCCGCCGATATTTCGTCTCTCCAACGAAGGTTTGGTCTGGCCCGACGTCTTGTACCTTCGGGTCTGGATTGAAAGATTCTCTTGGCTGGAGCATTTTCGTCCATCCGATCTAGGTGTCCGAGCCACTGTAGTCTTTTGACTTTGATTTAGTGACTACGTTCACCTCATTGTACAGCTCATATAGCCTGTATGTATTTTATTGCGTCTGCATTAATAATTATTATTATGTAAGCTTTTTTTGAATTAGAAAACATGTAAGAAAAAATTTAATAAACAGTTTAAATTAAATTAAATTAAATTGAAATAAGAAATAAATTTAATTATGTATTTTAATAATATACCGAGTGTCCAGAGCTCATGTCTACCAGCTTTTTAAGAGGGGATGAAACCGTTATTTTAAAATTTAAAACAAGCTTGTTAACTAAATCGAGGGTTCTTATTTTTTTGACGTAGAATCCGAATTTGCATAAAAAAGTACCCCTTCCCATTTGAAAATCTCGATTTCGGCCAATTTCGGCGATTTTTGGTCTCAAAAACCAGATTTGCGGTCCTTTCCGGAAGTTTAAATTACCACCAATCGATAGAGCACCCGATAATCGATTTAATTAACAAACTTTTAAACTTTAAAATAATGGCTTCTGCTCTCCTTAAAAAAATGATACGCATGAGCTCTGGACACCCGGTATTTTATTAAAATACATAATTGAATTTATTTCTTATTTCAATTTAATTTCTTAAATCGGAGCCGGGTCTGTTTCCAATAATTTCGATCGTATCCGAGGCTTCAATAGCGTCTCTCAAAACTATGTAATTTTTACGGGTGAGGGGGTCAGCCTTACGCAAAACCTCAAAATTTGAGAATTTTGGCGCACTTACAATTTTGGCCTGCTTACCAGCGGATGCTATGTAAACAGTTCCCAGAGGTCACCACGTGGAGGTAACGTAAGCACTTGAATAGGAACTCGGCAGTTGCGCATCTGAGTCAGCGACCGATCAAATATTTCCCTGTCGATCCAACACCAGACCCCCATCAGTAGAGGACAATTTTGCGCCAGGGCCAGGACCTTCAAGGTCTGTAGCGCCCAGCAAGTGAGTAAGCAAGTATTTCAATTTAATTTCTTATAATGCAATACCGACAACTATGAACACTAGCACCGGCTTTTTAACTACCTATATTTTTTGACAGCATTTTTTAACGCAAGCTCGATCATACACTCACACTTAACCTGCTGTTTTGTTTTCACTTAATATCTCGGCAAATAAAAGGGGTATTACAAGCGGGTTCTACTTAATTGTAAAGAATTCAATATATGCCTAATGTAATTGCTTAAATTTATTAAAAAAAAATGTAAATTTAAAATGCAGTGTAGGATAGGGTAAACTTGATTCGGGGGGATCATATTTCCCGGATATTTAGCGTTCTACGTAAAAAGTATTGAAATAAACTATAATATTATGTTAGTATTTAGCGATGTCAGAAATATCATCTTTTAGCGGTCATTTAAATCGCTTGCTGCCAAATTTCTTCGTAAAACATAACATGGTTATAATCCAACTGTTGTTTTTGACTTCATCTGTGCAACAAAACGATGTACCTAGCAGCTGTTTAATAGAAACGATGATCACTCTATTATCCATTCATCAATTTCAAGATACATATTGAAGAAGATTTGCCATTTTTATATTCAAGACTTGCAGAACCAGATATATTAACATCATCCGAAACATTAAAGCCGGAAAGGGGAGATGGAGATACCTAATTCTTCTTCGTTTTCTGGTGATGATGGTGATATAGTATATATATAAAAACGAAATTTTTTATGTTATTTATAGACTCAAAAACCAATGAATCGATTTGGATGAAATTTTCGGAGTATATTACTGGAATAGAGGGGAAGATTATAAGCCTACCCGATTTTTAAAATCTCGACGGGTTCGAGCAGCTGCCATACAATTCTCAGCACCTATTACAAATATTTTAAGAATGAAACGTGTTACAAAGCTGAAAATTTTTGCTCAGATGAATAAAAAAATACGTCTTTTACCGTTTCTAAAAATTTTGAGTGACTCGGACAGCTGCCATACAACTCTCAGCACCTATCACAACCATATTAAGAATCAAAAGTGTTACAGAGCTGAAAGTTTGTACTCAGGTACTGCCTCAAAGCAAAATAAATACGTCTATTATCGTTTTTCAAAATTTTGAGTGGTTCGGGCATGGCAGTTGCCCAAGTCCGAATATCTATCACAAATATATTAAGAACCAAAAGTGTTACAGAGCTGAAAGTTTGTACTCAGGTACTGCCTCAAAAATAAACAAATACTTCTCTTAGCGTTTCTCAAAATTTTGAGTGGTTCGGATAGCTGCCATACAACCTCCATCACCTATACAACCATCTGTGCCATCATCAATACAACTTACTGTGCTCAAATTATGTTAAAATTACTTAAAGTCAAAATGTAGATCAATTTCACTAAAAAATATTATATTCGGTAAAATTTCAGAATGAAAAATTTTTGAATAGTTCAAACTAAGCATAATTCAACTCGGACGATATTAAATTTTGAATCGAGAAACAATCGTTTTGCGAGACCCAATCTAACTCAACAAACTAATTCCCCTATTTAAAAGCGTAATTTAATTTTTTTTACAACAATCGACCCATTTTACATTGCGATATTACTGGGTCTAGCTGAATTGGTCAATTTAATTATCAAGCTTTATTACATTTTATTATCAAGCCATTGTTCAATTTAGCTATGTATCAAGCTCGCAACCATGACAAATCTATTTTCTAAGAAATTATAACTACCCAAATAAGTAATTTTCATTATTTCCAGGATTAAACTTAACTAAATAATAATCATTCCTTTTATAATTTCATCTCATGTACCAATTTCAAAAATAAAAATATTCAAAAAAACAAAAGAAAAAACAAAAAAATATTTTTTTTTATACAAAGCACATACTACAAAAGAATTTAGTAATGATCTCTTCTCCTTAGAAACAAAAACAAAACAATAACAAAAATAAAAAGAAAGAGACAGGTGTATTACAGAAATGGAAAAAAAAACAAACAAAAAAATAGAGTCAAAGTGCAAAAAATTCTATTTTTCTATTTTCCTTTTTTTTGTTTTTGTTTTTATTTTTATTTATTTTGATTGACATTAAATGTCAGAGTTTGCTTGTGTACCCGTTTATTTTGATAACGGTAGACATTTTTAGTTATCGTTTACTCTATGATGTGCATTTTCTCTCCATTCTATCTATTCAAAAATTCAAACTGATGTATAAAGGTATACAAAATAGATAGGTAGTACTTGCCAAAAAATTATACAAATATTTATATATATTTTTTTTTGTGATAATATTAGGGTGTTCTTTATTTTGGTAGAAAATTTAATAAATTTTTTTGTTTCATGTAATTTCTAAAGATTTAAATTTTAATTAATGAGAATTTGTCAAAAACAATGTTTATGTAAACCAATATGCTGCGGTTAATTTCAGATCGTTTTTACTGAAAGATTTGTTTAATTAAATGGAAAAGGGGATGTTCAATTTTGTGTGGTCATTGGAATGATATTTGTGGGCTTGAATGTACATGTTGGTGTAAAATAGAAAAAAATCATCGAAAGAGTCATCATCAATTGTTTTATTTGCCAGTTTAAGAACGAGTGCACTAAGCACTTATCATTACTACTTTGTTCAAATTAAAACCAGCCCTTGGACTAACCACCAGTAGCTACCAAGTACTTTAACTTTAAGATAAAAATGCGTATTGGGTGTGTAAAGGTCTCTATTGTATTTTAGTTATCAACTCTCTAAATCCCCCAATACGTTGATAGCATTTTTTTTTCCATTTACAACCGTAAGCAAATGAAACCCCAGGAATTAGGAATTTATAAACCATAAATTTTGAAATTAACAAAATTATGAATACTATTGTAAGTTATGTTTGACGTTGAAACGATTTAGTGATACTCTCTTGATGGGAGTAGTGTTGAAAAGCTTAGCAAGAATAAAGAAAATAAAAATATGAAACCCCAATACTATATGAGGAAAAATGTAGAATAAAAGAGACAATAAAACTCTTATAATATGCTTCGGTAAGCAAAGATTACCCGAAGATCAGGTAAATTTAGATCAGAGATAGATTAGGGATAAAAAAATCAAATTGAAGAGACAGTAAACCACAACCTGTAGTGACCAGTCGGTTAAAGTCTATCTGTAGCGTCATTGAAAGGATTTTACTGAGTAAACATGGCATATCAATGGACATTTTTAACATCCCATGGCCTATTTTAGCAACCCAAAGCTTGAAATAAATTTTGTATTTTGTTTCTTTTTTTTTGTTGATGCCCACTAATCAATGCTAAGATAATTACATAATTATATTTATTATTGACACTGATATTAATATTCCAATACTTGACTCATATGTATTCTATGTATTCTAAATGATTTTTACTAATATGAACTAACCTATCTATGTAATCCCAACCAATATTTAATAGTGTTTCTATCAAAAATATGTTTTCTTGCATTTTCAACATGTCTACTTTTAATATTTTTACCCTGAATAATTAACTGAAACCGCAAGCTCTATAAAAGCGCCTAGTAGATTTAGCATTAGATATAGTAGAAATTAGTGCCATTAGACCAATAGCTACATATGGTTCCGAAATATGGACTTCATTAACAATTTAATAGCGGACAAAAATATCTTTAAAAAAAAATATACCAAATAAATATTGCAAAAATTATGTCTCGAGATTATTATCGTGAGATTGAGCGTTGTGAGTAAGGAAAAAAGGACTAGGAGGGAAACAAAACAGTCGAAACGAAAACAGTCAGAAAAATATGCGGCCGTAGAAGGGTTACATACGAAGAAATAATTACCAAATTAATTAGAAACGAAAATATAGTACGTTTTGTTAAGACCCAAAGATTAAGGTGGTCACTTGTATGTAGAATAAGTAAAGGAGCAAAAACAAGAATAATTAAAGCGGCCCCAACAATAAGAAAAGCTAAAAGAAGATTTGGAGAAAGATTGTTAAATAATGTCGAAGATGATTCTGGAATACTACAACCCATGTAACATTTTATTGTTATAAAAACTAAATTAGTGTTATAAGACACTTATATGACTTCCGAAAAACACTAAAAGTGTTATAATGATGTTTTTATGGGAATAATGTGATTAATATTGCTATAAGAATGTTCGTATAGCAATTGCGGGATTTGTTATATGGGGATTTTCAGCAAGTGCTACAGCAATGATCTTATAAGTCTAAAAGTCCTATAACAAAGGACTTTTAGGACTTTTGTTATAGGACTTTTAGACTTATAACATTAAGAAAAGTTAAAGCGTTGTTATAAGAATAGAATTGCTAGAATAGCAGTAGTAGTGTTATTATTTTTCTATATTCTTAAAATATTACTAATAAACTTACTGTAAAAACATATACACTAATATATAATATGTATACTAATCCTATACAATATTGCAGCAATTGATCCAGGGCCGGTGTATTTATAACATTTTGCAACGATTGCGGAGTACAGAAATTAACACTAATATTTCTATAAGTGTTTAAAATAGTGTTATAAGAGTGCGCAAGAGCCTTCTAGCAATAAAATTGTTACGTGGGAAGTCAGATATTGGAGAAGAGCTGATTTTGATTTGATAAAAAAAGGTAGAAAGACTAAGTATAAAAGGCCAAATCTGCTAATGAGTTCTAACGTTACAAGAAGAAGATATCATTTTGTATTACGTATTCCAAGCGTAGGCTATTTTCATATTTTCATTGGATCATCTTAAATTACCATAAATGAATTTTTCAAGCAATCTAGCCCAGAAATATTTAACAGCATGAAACCGGAAATTGAAAGTGGTAAAATTTGATTGAAAATATTTTAAGTAAAAAAAAAAAATTGGTAACACCCTACAACACAATAATATTTAACTTTAAATAAAATAAATTGTACAAATGTTTTATATTTTGTTTCATTCATTCACACACACACACACACACACACACACAATTATATTATATTATATCATTATATTCATTTATTCATTTCTTTAAGTTTTCCGTTAGATTTTTTCTTTTTATTTTTCTGTAAAGGATTTATTTGATATTTCAGCGTATATGAAGGAAGACGAACTTAAACATTAAATGCTTTTGAATGTCGACCTCTTTAACACTAACACTACCTGTTTATTCTCTTTACATTTGCTTATTTTTTTTTATTTTAAATTTCTTTTTTTTTTTTTTGTTTTATATATTCTGTGAATATTTATGAATTTAACAAGGAGTTCATGGTATAAAACAAAAACAAAACAAAACTGTTTTTTTTTTTAAATAAAAACACATATAAACCCATAAGAGAACATCAGTCTTTATTTGTTGATAGAGAGAGAGAGGAAGAGAGATAAAAAGTTCATAATGCGAGGTTATTTTGTCTTCACATCTTTTTACTGTATTCTACTCTACTATTACTTTCCTATATTAGTTTTTTGTTTTTATTTATTATTTTTTTTTTTTTTGTAAAATATATTCAATGAATTTTATAACCTGTAGATTCTCTTTTGATAATTTATATTTTAATAATTTTTAACAGAGTCTGTAGTTTTTTGAAAGAAAAAATTTTTTTTTACCAAAAAATATATGAAATCATGTAAAATAATAATATGTAAAATGTATCTATAAAAGTGTATAATATTTTATGGAGGGAAGGTGTTAAAATAGGAACTTTGATTGAAAAATTTTCGAGAAAATTAATACTTAAAAAAAAGAAGAAATTATTAAAAAAAAAAATTTTTTTTTTTGAAGTACTTTAAATTTAATATGGAAATTTTGATTGAATATGAACAGTTGAAGGTTGCCGGTGTATTTCAATAATTATTATTAACATTCTGAATCCCACGTGTTGACTGGTGAACATCAATCATCGTTTCCCGAAGTCAAAAACTGTAATAGTGTTGATGGTTTTGATGTGAATGACCTAAAGTCTTAATTATGAAAATGAAACTAAAAATGAAACTAATCCTGAATTGTGCAATATAATTGTCTAATTCATAATATTTATCACCCACGTAACAATTTTATTGCTATAAGACACTTGCGCACTCTTATAACAGTATTATAAACACTCTTATAGTAGTGTTAGTGTTAATTTGAGTGCTCCACAATTGTTGCGAAACGTTATAAATACATTATAGCACTAAAATGGAGAATCCCATAAGGGAGCGGAGCAATCAGTATAATATTGTTATAGGATTAGTATACATATGCATTAGTGATTGACATATGTCCATATTTATTCTCAATATTTATTCAAAGGCTACAGTAAGTTTATTAGTAACATTATAGGAATACAGTAAAATAATAACACTACTACTGCTATTCTAGCAATTCTATTCTTATAACAACACTTTAACTCTTGTTATAGGATTACGCACTTTTAGATTTATGCTTTAGCTTTTTATCCTTAGAACATTCTTGTAGCAATATTAATCACATTATTTCCATAAAAACATCATTATAATACCTTCAGTGCTTATCGTGAGTCATCGAGGACTCTTATAGCACTAATTTTGCTTTTATAACAATAAAATGTTTTTTGGGCATGTTATTTTGCTTTTCATAATGTTGGCATTTATGAAGTTCATTTTGCTTTAAATGGAATCAAATTAGATGTTGTTGAACCCGACCGAATTTCTTCAAAGTTCTTAAAAATTATGTCTCCTGTTGTTTTGTCCTTCATTTTGTATATTTTCAATCAATTATTAACAACTGGTAACTTTCTTGAAGATTGGAAGTGGTGTGCTAAAATCATACCAGTTCCAAAAAACGCTAATCTTTCTATTAATTATTTCCGAACAATTGCCATACTACCCCTTCTATTTAAAGTGTTTGAGTACATTCTGCATAGGCAAGCCACTCAATATGTCGAAGCTAGTCTTTTGTATAATTTTCAGTCTGGATTCAGAAAACAGCACAGTATATCATCTACGTTGCTTAAAATGGAATATACATGGAAATGGGAAAAATTGAAGCTAATTTAGTATTTGTGGAATTTTTCAAAGCTTTCCAAAGCAAAATCATGAACTTCTATGCAAAAAACTTAAGCAGTCATTTGGCTTTGGTTAATCTAAAAGAAATCAATTTGTTTATTTGAATGAGATGAGATCGGATAGTGAAGTGAGTTAAAATGTTACCTAAAGGGTCTTTATTCGGACCCTTATTGTTTAGTTTGTTTCTTAATGCATGCCACTAGGTTTGTCTAAGTTAAATTTGCAGATTGTACATGCTGATGATACCCAAACATTTCTTAGGGGACCTACGACGAATATCATTTCATCACCTATATTGCTACAATTAACTGTGATATTGTTACTATTGTATTTCGGATTAAATATAATGCGTCCAAGATCTTCAAGTTTTAGTAGTGCCCAACAAATAAGTAGCAAATATAATGGGCTAAAGCTGAATGCATCTAAAAACTATACACTTATTATTACCCCAAGTTAAAATTATTGAATTAATAATTTAATAAATGTCTCCAAAGCTAAACATATAGAAGTGATTTTTATTAATACCCATACGTGGAATGATCATATTGATAGAATATACAAAAATGTTTACTGTAGGTAGGTGGGTTGGTAGAAGTGGCCATTACGGTTGCTTCTGAAGAACCAATTAACATTTAATTATACCGTTTTGATACCACGACTCGAGTGTCCTATTTAATGTTTTTGATTATTATATGGGATCATTCTCTCATTTCTACTCACGCCAGGGATTAAGTACTAGAGCAACTCTCTGTGTGTGATTGAGTTTGATCAGATCTCTTATTTGCTTTTCTCAATAATACCTATATTGTTTGGGAAAGCCTCACCTAAAGTCCGGATTCTGACTGTAGCTAATACTGGGCAACTGCAGAGGATGTGTTCAAGAGTTTCTGTTTCATTCTCATCTTTGCAACTGCGATAATGAGAATTGAACGGAATATCTAGCTTGGGAGCGTGAATTTCTATCGGCCAGTGACCTGTACTGATGGCTACTACTCTTAATATCGGTACGGGACTTGTCTAAGAGTTGTTTGGTTTTATTGATGTTGTACGAGGTCGAAGATTTTTTGTTCGAGGTCGAACAGGTATTTAGTTTATACCACATTTCATTCGCTCTGGCCAGAAAGTATGAATGGATACGCTCCTTGACGACTCTCATTGGATATATGGTGTCTACTGGATGTCTAGTGTAGTTTAGGAAAATTGTGGAAATTTCCTTGTATTCTAATTGAATGCTTAAAACATAAACTCGTCTTTGTTTTATTGATTACACATTTTACATACCGCGATAATATTGTGATATGTACTACTATTTATTGTTTATGTTATATTTATTCTGCTAGTCAGTTCTGATGGCATATCAGCTAGTGAGATCAAAATACTTTTTCTATTTGATGTTAGAAAAAACTCAGATTTTACAGAATATGAAGAAAATTGAAATATAATTAGTGTTGTATTGGCTAATTGGGCGGACATTTACGCTTTTGACGTATAACAAAGTTTTGACAAAATATTGAAACCAGTTTGGAGATACGTTATTCAAATATGCGGTTGTGCCAAACAACTTTATAGTCAATTAATCCAAACGTCGCAAAAAAAAGTGTTGCAAAACATTAATAATTGTGAATCTGGAGAAGAAAAAAAAGGAAAAATTGTACGGAATACAGCATGGGTTAATATTTTTCTGTTCGATTTCGACATAATCGCTCATTTTTTTGCTGAATAAAGTTTTCGGCGTTCCTAGTTTTTTTCTACTATACTTTTAAGTACAATTAAATCAGAAATAATCGCTGATTGTTAGAGACAGTTGTGTTTGCATATGACATAACAACTTGACTTTGGAAAAATGGCCCATTTTGGGAATTAAACATGTCTGCTTTTACGCAATAAGACAATAGATGATTTGTTGAGTTTGAATTATTTTATTTAATTTTTTTTTAGAAATAATATTTGGAATTTCCACAGGTGTATATGAAACAGTCGATAAATGATACTTGGTGAACTATCCACATCTTAGATTTGAGAATGACAGATTTCACAAAATTTTTTAAATATTTCTTTTAGCTCTGAGTGTTTTGAAATAAAAAAAATATGTTTGTGCCGCTGTTAATAATTTATTATTGTGTGTAACACCAGGTATCATTCCACATTATAATTATTGTTTGCAACAACTGCAAAGAAACTTAAATTAATCGTTTTAGAATACAAAGTATTGAACATGCTAAATTATTGCCCGATCGATCGTGAAGTATGTATAAATATTTTACCCAATACATCAAAAATTGTGATATAGAGCGAAACAATACTTACATTTTGAAGAAAAATTGGATATGAATCTAAATTACAATTGAATATCTCTAAAACTACAGCTAGATTCAAGTGGATAAGTGTTATGTAATTAAAAAATTATATTGTATTAATTATTATATATATATTATTCTGCATTTATCTGGATGTTTGTAAGTTCGACGGAACGCTCCAACACATATACAAATTACATATGTATACAAATGCATATATATACAAATTGCTTTGGTGCTTTTTTTTAACCCCTGTCTACCATGCTGAACCTTTGCAGGAAAAATTGGTTGCATGAACTATATTTTTTTAATTTAATGTTAGTCTTCTTCGCAAATAATAAGGAAAAATAAAAAATAATAATAATAATATAAATAAAACAAACATTTTTTTTGATTTATAATAATAAGGACTAATAGAAATTTAATCAATAGTTTAATATGGTATAATAACCAAAAGGCAAACAGCATTTAACAAAAAAAAAAAACATAATTCACTCAAAGGTTATTCTTATTACTTAAAATTATACACAATAATATACATGTGTATCAGCATATTTGTATTGTATACTATTATACATTATACTACTTTATTGCTTCTATCTTTTTTTTTTGTCATTATTGTGTGCGTAACTCACTTCACTCAAAAAAAATTATTTTTGTTTTTTTTTTGTGTTTTTTTATTATTTGCTGTATCTGTATTCTGATGTTCTGCATGCTCCATTCCAAAAATATTATTTTATTTTCAGTGTTAAGTGTTCACTGTTCACTTCACTGTTCAGGTTCACTGTTCAATCAATAGAACTTGATAGAAGTAGAGTAGGATAATAAACTCTACTTCTACGTCGGATCATAAAACATTGTTTTTTTTTAATTGAAAATTATTGATGAAAATGTTTTTGTATTTTTTGTAAATTTTACCAATTTAGATACAAAATTTTGAATATTTTTTTAAAAATAACACAATACCATAATAACAGTTTATTCATATAGCAAAATAAGATCCCTATACATTATACAAAAGACAAAATTTATATGAAAATAAGATCCCATTTTTAAATTTGTTCTCCCAGAGGCCACAATAACGCTAATACGGTATAATTTATGCTAAATGGAACCCAACTAACGAATTATAACTAAATGGAAGTGAGTACGAGTATACCATACAAAAATACAAACATTTTATACAAATTTGTTGGTATGGTACTTCTTTTTCTGTTATATAAAAAAAAAAAGATTAGTGTTAGGCCAATATAAACATAAATAAAAATAAATAAAAAGTGATATAAACATAATTACTGTAATTTCGGAATAAAGAATCTAATGAAAAAAAAAACAAACTAGGATTTATTTTGCTTCCGGCATTTATGACGGGTTACAAAGCTAGTTCCAAATAAAAACAATTATGTTTATGTTATAAGAAGAATATAAAAAAATTAACTCAATAAAATAAATATCACTGATTTAAAACCAAAAAAAAAAAAACAAATCAATCATTTGGCGTGTGAAGCAAACCATTCAGACGACGATATGTGTACCAATGAAATAAAATAAAACAAAAAAAATTTTTGAATATACCTAATGCAAAATTCAAATTCATTTTGTTTTTCAATCAATTGGCAATCCTAATTAAAATAAAATATTTATTACACATAAAAAAAAAAATAGTAGTTTTATTATGCATTTTGTATTTCTATATGTGCATGCAAAATACATCCTTAACAATTAATGTATTAAATAATTTAATAATTTCAAAAGTATCTATAATGTGCGGGAATTCTTTTCCTGTTTGTTTTTTTGTTTTTTTTTTGTTCTTATTTTTTTGTGTTATTGTTCTTTTTTTTGTAAAATTTTAGTAGAGTTTTTCATCTATTTTTGTTTTTTTTTTTTTTTTTTTTTTTTTTTTGTGGAAAATCAAGTCTAAGTAGTTTTGGGGTATGTATTTTATTATTATTATTACAATTTTATGTTATAATATATTATTATATACTATGTATAACGATTTTATATAGGTACACTTTAACCTTAGTACAATATTAGTTATTCATTTTCTTTTGAAAGTTTCATAATTAAATATTTAGAAAGAGAACATTATATTATCATATTTAATTTTTGTTATAATACACATCAGAATAATACGAGTAGAATTTTGTTTGCAATTTACTATAGGTACACATTATAGATAGATAGTAGTTATTAAAGCAACAAAGTTTAGTTTATAGTTAAGTTGCTAAGGTATATTAAGGTGAAAATTTTTTGAAAGTTAAATTAATTAAAAAAAAAAAAAATTGTTTCTATTTTTTTTTTTCCTATATTATAAAATATAAATTTAAAAGTTAAGAGTCAGTATAAAATATATTATGTTTTTTTTTTGCATAGTTTCAGATGAATATTAAATATAGTAGATAATATCATGGATGTGCATACAAAATTAAGTTATAAATTAAAATGTTTTCACTGAATTTATTTTAGAAATGCAACAAATAAATTAGTTTTGAAAGTTTGAGTTATTTTAAAGTGAGAAGTAAATAATTTATGAGTGAATTTAGTTTTTTAGAAGAGATTTTCTAAATTTTTAACAAGACTATTGAACTTAGAGTATTATTATGTGTGTAAAAGTATCAGAAATACTTAAATAATTTTGATTAAATAGTTTGAGAACTTAATAAAGTACGTATCAACAGTTTAACCTCTTTCTGTTTGAAAGAAACAATAATACCGCATATTGTTTAGTACATAGTAATGATAATTTGATAAACAGAAAAAAAAAAATGCTGGTGTTTGGGTACCAATTCATTGATAAATGTGTAATCCTTATTCGAAAATTTGGAATTAAAACCAAAGTTAACCATCAGTTTAACATTGAAATACTTAACTGAAACTCGTCTAGTGATCATTATTTTGTTTGATAACTTGCGAGTATTGCAGACCTGAGGCAACACTTTGTGGTAATGATACTTGTTGGTTGTCTATCATATCTTGTCTATTTCTAGGTTTTGGGTATTTTTTTTTTGTTTTAACTGTAGATAGTGCTGGCACCCTTTGTAATTTGCTGCGTGGTTGCCCATACACAGGACACATTTTCTAGCTTCACCCATATGATTTATTGGGCAGTTTTTTTTTTGTATGGTCTACGGCACATTTGACACATCTAGGTGATCTGTTGCAATATTGTGCCGTATGTTCATAACGTTGCCAATTTGTACATTGTGTGATTGTTTTCTGTTTGTGTGGTGGCTCGAACGTGATACATGTGTTTAGTAGTCTGTTTGTACTATATATTTTGTGGTTGTTGTACTTTTGTTTTATATCAATGTAGAAGAGAGGTAATGAGACAATTTCTTCGCCTCTTTTTTGCGTTATATTGTGAATATTTGTTACTTCATGATCCAGATCATTTATTGCCGTTTCAATATCTGAAGTAGGTGTCGACGGATGTAATCCTCTTAGTACTACTCGAAATGATTTTTCCTGTTTTGGTTGATAAGTGTAGAATTGAGTGTTTTTTTCTTTCAAGCATTTTACTAGGTTTCTGTAATCATCCGGATTCCTTGTTTGCACTTTCACTTCTTCAATGCTTAATATTTTTGTAAAATGTTCAACTTGGCACACTTGATTTAGAAGTTCATTCAATGGCGCAATATTTTGAACACCTGCTATATAAATTGGTGACGGTTTAATTTCTTTAGGCTGTTTTACTTCAGTCATTTTATCCTCCAGCTCTGCAAACTCTTTTTGTATGTGACTGGCACTACCTTTAAGTTGATTCAGCCAATAGTCATTTATTATCGTTTGCTTTTGAATTTGTGCTTTTTGTGTGTTGTTTTCTTTTTTCTTTTGACTGCTTAGGGTATTTTTATTGTTATCGTTTTTTGTTTGCTTGTTTTTTTTCACTATGATGAATCCATCATTGTTTACTTGGGATTTTTTTGGTGTTATATCATTGGTATTTATCTTTGTTTGCTTTGGGGCAGATGCTTTCAACGGATTACTTCTTTTTCGCTTTGTGCTGCGTTCAGAATGAATTTCTGTTGGAGCAAAACCACCTTTCTCCTCTGCGGTGAGTAGTTTTCTCATCTCTTCGTTCTCATTTCGTAAGGACTGAACATCTTTGCTAAGCTGTTCAGCGAGCTTTTCTATTTTGTTTAACTTTTCCTTTAATTCCTCATTTTCCTTTTGTAAAATATTTGTACTGTTAAATTCTTTTGTTTTAGGTGCTTCTGCAATATGATTAGGTGCAATTTCCTTTTTTCTTTCATTTCCGTGTTCCTGGTTTTCCTTATTTGGAGTTCGATCCACCCCCATTTAGTTATTGCTTAATTTTTTTTTTAATTGTATAATATATATATATTTAATATATAATTAATAATAATATAATATATAAATAATAATATTATGGTTTAGTTATTAATATCAATATATAGTTACCATCCCAAAGTAGTTAAATATAATCAATATGCATATACTTAAGTATATATATACAATTGTACTCAATCACAAGAATGGTAATATGTACAATATTTAATATTTTACAATTAATATATATATAGAATTCACTATATACATACAATTATAATAGATATTTATATTATAAAGTTATTAGAATATTGTGATTAATTATAAATTTAAAATATATTTAGTACACAATAATATAGATATTATTTTAGTAGATAAAATTTATTTCATAAGAAAATATTTTTTTTAATAGTATTTTATTTATTAATTAATTAATTTGTAAATGTTATAATGATATGATGTTCACCGGTAGATGTCGCTCAATTGTATTTACTTACAACGGTAGCACTTTTTGAATTTCGATCTTGATTTCTGACACTTACATTTGACAATGATAACTGATGACTGGTTATATGTCAGTTCTTTATTATTGGGTGTCACCCGCGCACGATTTTTTTTTTTTTTTCCTTTTGTTCTTGCGGTTTCGACTTTATAATTTTTATAAAAAATTTTAATGTTTTTTTTCGCGCTTTTAAACTTCGCTTTGCGGTTTTGGGTTTTTATTACTTCCTCAAACACAACTTGACACCTTAGAAGACAAGGAGCAACTGTGAGCGAAATAAAGCCAAACAATTTATTTGTTATATAAAAAGTTCATTTGTTTGTTTTTGATAAACGACATGAAAAGTTATCGGCATGGAACATTGTACTGTAGATACAGCATTCACGCAAATCAACATTAACATTATTTCAGTGACTGTCAATCAATTAAATCAATCGTGAAGTTTTTAATGCCCGCAAACATCAAATTCAAATAAAGATACATGTGACAACTGTAGTAAATTTGTTTGTAAAAAAGTATAGTAAAACCAAAATCTCATGTATCACTTAAAACTCTGATATATACTTCATTAATATCGGCTATTATTTACTTATTTATTTATTTTAACAGTGGCTGTAGTCCAACTATATATGTCCTTTTCCTTTCGAAATGTGAGTCTTATTATAATCACAATTATGGAATAAAAAATATATAGAGGAAGAATATATTGAAAATCAGCTCTGTGACTGCGAATGGTTCGTTTGTACAGTTTCCAACATTCCCGAGCAATAAGAGCCACCAAACATATCACTGAAGAATATCCTGAGTATAATCATTAAAACAGCCGTCACATTAACGGCTCACATGTATAAATGCATTATTATGAGTAATCAGAAAAAGCTAATTTGTTATTGGGGTGCAAACATAGCCAAAGCCCCACCCGTTAAATATGATCCAATCTATTAATTATTATCATACTCCTTATAATTAAAACATCACATTACCTACTTCATTATTCTTTACTTATCGATTTTCCAGTTAAAACTAAATCCAATTTGCAAAATCTTACATGTTATATTTTAAATGACCATAAATGTTTTGAATTATTTAAAATAGTTTTTGACTAGTTAATATTTCAGGACAATCTGTTATCAGCATTTCTTTCATCCTCTTTGTTACTTTGACCTTCCGCACGGTAGAGTTTCAATTTCTTGTAATTATTTTTTCTATATAATAATTAATTAGTCTGCTGTAGCTATTTCAGACTCATTTGCACCGGCTATCGTCTAGTAGAAGAAACAACTTCTTTTTTCTGAAAGAGGATTAGAACCAGTTTCTTCCGTATCATTAAATTAAATGTTTCTGTCATTTTACTACTGCCTAATAACTTTGGAGTGATAACTGTATACACGTGACATTAATCTATCGACCATGCCAAATCTATCACTAAAATAATATTATTATGTACAAAATTACAAAATATCGAAACCAAAAGATGAACATAATATGAAGTACACACTGTATGTGTTTCATACAATTTTTATTCATTTGGTTTATACAAAAAACTACACCTATTCCAAAATCAAGGATTGTATTCTTAACATTGATGCTATATTCAGTATTTTTTAGAATTTTCTTTTATTTAACTTACAACAACAACAATCACCTGTTCCAAGAGACGCTAAATCCTATTTTCATCATTAATGCGATATAAAATCATCTAAAAATTAATTTGTTTATGAAATTTATTTCCTGAAATAATAAAAAAAAAAAACAAAAGCAAAAACAAATCAATTTAAAAATTATCCTTATTACAATAAAATGCCATCTTTAAAAAATAAAATAATCAATTTAAATGTCCTGGAACAGAAATAGACAAATTGAAGGCAATTAATTTCGAAATTTAGGTTTGTAATGTAAAGTAAAACAAAATTTACATATTTTGTATTTACATCTAGTTTTTTAAGAGTAATAAATTCTCTATGTAAAGTCTGTTATTCTGTTATTGCCGGTACTATAATGTGTAGTAGATTAAATTGTTAATCCACTTGATGTGCTTAGAAGCAGCGAAATTCCAGTCAGCAAAAACATTGAATTTTTTATTTATTTATTTATTATGCTCCCATATATTGTACAATTAATTCTTTTAAAACTATTTACTTAGATACAGATATATAATTTAGCTTTACTACAGTTGATTTGTATTTTTTTATTTTTATTTAGAAGTTTTCGAGTTTAATACTATAAATTTAAAGGAAAATTGGAGATGAAAAACCTTTTTGAATTTTTGTTTTGTAAAACTTAACGCTAACTTAAACAGTAAAACCTATCTATAGTAAAATCTATACGTACGAACTAAACTAGCCTAATTTTTTTTTAACTTAATTTAAATTTCTGATCAGAGGATTTTCTGACATGAACAGTTCCGAGTGGAACTTTACAGTTAAATAACTTATTTTTTCTAAAATTGTATTCATGCTGGCTTTATCATGCAGCTTTTTGGTTGAATACCATCTGGGAAGATTGAATACAAGTTTCAAAAGTTTATTTTGCGCAATTTGCAATTTTTTGGTATGACTAGCTGCACAATCTCCCCAGACTGGTGCCGCATATAACATTATTGATTAAAAAATTACCTTAATAAGTATCAATTTGTTTTCTGTGGATAAGATTGATTTTCGGTTATTAAGGGGATACAACATGCGAGTACATTTGTTAATTTTATCAATAGTGTTAGAAGTTTGCTTTTGAAAGGTTAGCCTTTTATCTAAGGTAATGCCTAGGTATTTAATAGTATCGGCCCAGTTAATTTCGTCATTTTGCAGTTTTAATGGTATAGAAGGTAAAAGAGAGGCTTTCCTTTTTTTCGTAAAATAAATTGATACTGTTTTGGAAGCATTAATTTTTACTCTCCATTTTGCATAATAACTAGAGAGCTTATTGAGTGAATTTTGTAGGTTTGTTAATATGTCATTGGGATTAGTGCCAGCAGAGTAAATTGCAGTGTCATCAGCAAATACTGATATTTTTGTAAACTCTAGCCTAGGGATATCTGCAGTGTAAGTGTTGTACAAAATTGGGCCAAGTACCGAACCTTGTGGAACTCCTGCTTTAATTTCATACAAATTGGAGCATGTATTATTCAATATCACACGAAATACTCTTTGATGAAAAAAGTTTTGTATGATTTTAATTAAATATATGGGAAATTTATACACTTCTAATTTATGAAGCAAGCCAGAGTGCCACACAGTGTCAAAGGCGGAATTTATGTCAAGCGCTACTAGGCCAATAGATTTGCGTTCTTCTAACTTGGATTTAATGTAATTTTTGACACGTAGAAGAGTGTGAATGGTACTATGCTTTACCCTAAATCCAAACTGCTCGTTTGGAAGAATATTTTTAGCTGAAATAAACTTTTCCAGTCTAATTTTTATGAGTTTTTCAAATATTTTTGAGAAACTGCATAGTAAGCTGATAGGCCGAAAACTACTTAATTCCTCCATCGGTTTTCCAGGCTTAAGAATCGGAATAATATGAGCTTCTTTCCATATATTCGGGAAATAACCTAGTTTTAAACAAGAATTGTAAAACAAAATTAGATATCTTTTTGCGTTTAATGGTAATTTTTTGATACACAAATTAGATATGTGATCTGAACCTGCAGATTTTTTAGTCTTTAATTGGGCAAATATTTCATTGACAGATTTCAGTTCAATTTGTTCAAAGGATTCTATTTCAGCTTGATCAATTTTGCTTACAGATTCCTCCACCATAAGATTTGTATCATGGTCGCGTGTGTTGTTGTTCACGGCGTGTTTGTTATAAAAATTTTTAGCTAATGCATTTGCTTTATCAATATTCGTGTAAAATGTGTTACTGTCATCCTTTAGAGTACCTATAAATTTATTTTTATTTTTTAAAACTTTTGAAATTTTCCAAAAAGGTTTTGACGATTTTTTCAAGTGCTTAAGAGTATTAGACCATTTCATATTTCGAAACTCACTTATTTTATGTTTTAAAAAATTGTTGAAGTATTGTAATTGAGCATAAAAAATTACATTACGACTACGCATCCACTTTCTCCTAACAGTGTTTCTATGCCTGATTATATTTATTATATAGTCAGGTAATTTTTCGGTGTATTGCTTGACTATTTTCATGGGTACAGCCAATTCAGTTGCTCTTTTAATTTTGTTGTTTAAATTAGATATCATATTGTCTATTTGGTAACAATAGTCAACAGAATCATTATTATTGGTATTTAATTCCCTTTTCAGAAACTTCTGATACAGATACCAATTTGCATTGTTAAAATCCAAATAAGTACGATCATGTGATATAGTTTGTTTGCTAACGTTTAAAGTAACCGGCAAGTGGTCAGATGACAGATCATTAATTGTAATAGATTGGGAGCAATATTCTGGTATGTTAGTTAAAAATATATCTAGTGTAGAAGGTAGTGAATTACTATTATAAGGAATATAGGTATGGTCAAAAGGATATAATAATGTGAACCTATCACTTAGTAATAACTGATATAAAATATTTCCCCAACTATTAGCCCGGGCACATCTCCACATTCTGTGCCTGCAATTTATATCGCCTCCTATAATGAAGTCACCTGTAGTTCTTGAAATTTTTAGTAGATCTTTTTTGAAGTCATTTTTATTTAGATTTCTTACGTTCAGGCTACTTATGTAATTTTTAGTGCCGGAAAAATAGACAGAAAAAAGTTTAATTTTCTTGTTATCATTTAATGTTACCTCTATACCAATATTTTCTATTAAATCGAACTTTAAAGGTTCAATTAGCTTATGCTTAATATCTTTTCTAATAATTATTGCTACACCCCCACCACTTGTTGTAAGACGATCTTTCCTATATATATTAAAGTTCGAGTTTTTTAGGATAATATTATTGTTAAGGCATGTTTCACATATCGAGCCAACATGAATACCATTTTGTAACATAAAATTGAACAATTCATGGTTTTTGTTCTGAATAAATCTAGCATTCCATGTTAAAATATTTAGTTTATTACTAACATTCATTTTGAATATAAGTATTTAACCGAAAGTTCAGTTATAACCGAAAATTGTTCAGCCTTATTTTTGCAATTACTTAATTTATTTAATAATTCATTAGTTAAATTTAATATTTCATCAACAGAAAAAAGATCTGAATTATTTCTTATATTATTACTACTATTACTATTGAAATTATTATTACTATTACTACTAATACTACCTGCTGGAATTTTATTGTTATGACAGCTTATACTTGCGGCAGTGTTACTATTGTTGTTCTCCCAAATAGAGTTTGCATTGTAAGGTAATGAATATGTGCTTCTATTATTGTTGTTGTTGTTGTTACTATTGCTGTTACTATTGCTGTTTGTCTTGTAGTAAAGAGTGTTTGGAAAAAGTACATTGTAATTACTTTTACTCATAGTTGCATTGTTGTTGTTGGTTTGACACTGAGGTATTTTGTCTTACTTTATTGTTGCGACCCAAAAGAGAGATATATGTTTTCTTATTATCACAAATACTATCAGTGGAATGATGTTCACCGTGACAATTAGCACATTTTTTAATTGCTTTGTTTGTACAGTCAGTAGTTGAATGACTGCCGGCGCAGAAAGCACATTTTGTATTTACGCTGCAGTTACGTGATCCGTGGCCAAACATCTGACAATTGTAACATTGTGTGATTTTTTTATTGGTGGTTTTACGTTCCCATCTAACTTTAGTGTTGAATATATAAGTAAACTTATTACGTAATTCGTTTAACTTAATTGAATTTTTTTCTAAATATATACAATATATAGTTGTAAATCATTATATAAATTAGTGTTTTTATTTATTGATTTGATATCCAAACATTTTAAACCTTTTTCCAATAAGTTATTCTTCAAATCAGTGCAATTGTAGTTGTCCAATCCAGATAATACAAATTTTAGTGGCTTAGTGCTTTTCGATTCATATGTAAAAAACTCTAGATTGTTTATTTTTAGTTCGTCAAGTGCTTTTGTGTAAGATTCATTTGTGTTACAATACAGTTTTATACCAATTGAAATGGATCTGACATAATAATCATTTACACCAATTTTTTTCATAAATTCGTGAATTGTTGAAATTTTTTGTTTTATTATAGTTATTGGTGGTGGACCATTTTTCTTAGAATCAGTGTTTTCAACATTATTTTCGCATGCGTCCTCCATACACGTGCTTTCATTGTCATCATCAATAGTTTGTAGAGGTAAGTAGTAATTACTCTCAGAAGTTTTCTTTTTTTTTTGTGAATTGTCAAAATCACTGTTATTATTTATTTTAAAACTTTTCGCCATGTTTGTGTCTTTTTGCAAAAAAGCCACATTAATTTCATTTGAAATTCTTTTCCTTTTTCGAATAATTTTGAGATTTGGAATTCAAATAATTAATTTTAATGTTGTAAATTACAATTATTTTTCTATAATATGTTGTATCAACAAAATAATTTCTTTTAATAACTTTAGAAGTTTTCTCGATGCAAGCAAAGCCATTAAAGACTTGGATTTGGACCAATGTGTTTAAAAATTCTGTTATGGAACTTTCCTGTTATGTAAGGAGGATTCCCACATGTGTCAATTTACCGTAGCGGTATATTTTGACAGCTAAATAAACAATTAGAATCATGCATCGTGCCGATTTTTAGTTGAACCGGATAGATAAAGTGCGTTTACGTAGTTCGGTCAGTCGAGTTGGGTTACACATATCAAATAATTGAATATATCATAAGCAATAAATTCAATAACAGTTAAATTATTTTATGTTCTTGTTATGTTGTTTTGTAGATACTAGTTAATCTAACAACATAGCTTATTTTATTTTGTCAAATATTTCAATGTATATGTGTTATTGAAATCAGGCGCCTGTGAAAATCGTTACAGAAAAAAGCGACCATAACGGTAAATCGGCCCATGTAGAAATCCTACTTTAGCATTATATTTAAAACAATATTTTTTAAAATTGGTCATAAATAAAACTGTATTGAATTAAATTTTATACAAATTTGTATTAAACCCGGACAACGTCGAATGAGTTTGCTAGTAATTAATAAAATTAAATTATACTATCCCAAAAGTGACAAATTCTTGCTAATGTCACTAGATGTAATTTTTCCGCACCTACTAATTTCCAAAAGTACAACTGTAATATAATTATTCCGATTCTGTTGTCCCACAGACCGATTTTGTCTATAGTAACCACAGGTTAGTTTTAAACACACACCTACATGGCATAATTTGAATACATTTTTAACTAAAAAAAAATCTATCTTAAAGCTACACATTTATCTACCATATTAGTTTCTTAAAAAAATAAAAAAAAATTAAAATATTTAAAGAAAACAAATTTCCAAAGAATCAACTTTAAAAAAACAATAATAAAAAAGTGTAAAACAAAAACTTTAAGAATTTACTTAGAACTGAAAAACAATATTCAGAAAAAAAAAATTAGACAGAAGATCTTGGTGTGACCTTATTTGTGTCCCCAATTTTTAAAAACAAAAAAAAAAAAATAAAAAAAAAAAAAGGACGCAACAGATATTATACTGATGTATGTTTGGTCATTTCATTTTCACTACATAAAGACACACATTGCCATAATATCTACACTCTGTATAGTCAATAACAGTTCGAGTCCACATGTTTGTATATAATATGTAGATATGTAATGTTTTAATAAAGAAGAGATTTAAATTTTTTGTCCGAAAAGTACCGTTACAGAACGCATAAGCATATATATATATATATATATATATATGTATTACAATATCAGCAGCAACAAGCAATAAGTGAGAGTATGTAATTTTTTTGAAAGGCAAGAAAAAAGGATATCCTTAAAAAAAAAAATTATTTTTGTTCTTCTTATTTTTAAAAATAACATGACTTTTTACAATGAGAGGACCCTTTTCAAAAGATTTTTGTAATATTGCTTTTTTTTTTGTTAGTTGTTTTTTTTTTTGTTTTTTGTTCAGTTTTGTATTTTTTAATTTAAATGTATATTAAAATAAGTATGTAACATAATATAAATAGGATTGCCAATTGTTTGGAGACCTACATTTTATTTTATGAAGACCTAATTGCTTTTTTTTTTATTTAAAACAGTACAGTTATTTTAAACAATACAGTGTTTGTGTTCAACATTATAGTTTGGAAATTTTATATAACTTTTAATTAATAGATAGTCTGAACTAGTTTGGAAGGTGGATATAGATAATATTTTGTTGTACTAGATCACTGGTCGGCAAACCAAGGCTCGCGAGCCTTGATAGGCTCTTTAGCTTTTAAAGTAGGGCTCTTTCATAAAAAAATTTTTGGATAAAAATTATGAATTTTTGGAAAAATTTTATTTTTGAATAAAAATATTTTATGTTGTTTTTTAGAACTTTAAAATTGTTTTAATTGCTGATAAACAAAAAAATAGTTTATTTAAATTAAAAATTAAATAAATTTTTACAAAAGCACCATGCACAGAATTTAGAAAATTTTAATATTTTTATAACCGTAGTCCACATGTGTATACTTGTCAAAATAAAATCTTTGTTATTATCTTACATAATGTGATGGTTTTCGTCTTAGAAACAAGTTTGCATTAAAATATATATGGCTTGGGTAAATTATATTCAATACAAACGTAAATACGTTTTTTTGTGATTTCAAAATAAAGAAAATAAGTGTTTAATTTCGTTCGTGAAAACTGTGCTTTTTAAATTCATCTGTAAATATTTATAATCAGTTTAAGGATTGTAAGTATTTTATATGGTTGCATTATTATTATAAAATTATACATTGTTTAGGTACCTTTTTAACATGGCTACAAACAAAAAAAAGAAAAACGGAAGACAATTACTTACGAAAAATTTCAAAATGAATGGACTGAGACTTACGCATTTATTAAAAGCCTAAATGGACTTCCTATTTGTCTTATTTGTCAGGAAAAATTATCTCAAAATAAAAAATCAAATTTGGAAAGACATTTTACCACTAAGCACATATTATTTAGCACTAAGTATCCTGTTGGTGATACAAGACAAAAAGCTGTTGAAGAACTTCAGAAAGAACAAGAAAAAACAAGTAGTTACTGTATTTAACCATTGGATGCAATCTTCTAATAATGTTAATGCTGCAAGTTTTGTGATGCGGACGGCGAATACCAAAAAAAACTGTTTTATAAATGCATCGGAAGAGCTATTTCGAGATTTCAAAAATAAAAGTGACATACTAAAAAAAATTAAAGAGTTACCTGTGTCTGCTAAAACAGTGGCAGATAGAACAATCAAAATGTCCTCAAATATAACCAAACAGCAAGTCGAAGATCTTCAATTAGCTTCGGCTTTATCAATAGCAGTTGAAGAGTCCTGTGACATAAGTGATATAGCGCAAGTTTCGCTTTTTGTACGCTATATTTCATCCTCAGGTCCTAAAGAAGAACGTTTAGGATTATTACCACTTAAAGGTCACACCCGTGGGAAGGATATTACAAATGCAGTAATTGAACGCTTTAAAAAGCACCACATTCCACTTGATAAAATTATTTCAGTGTCAAGAGACGGAGCGAAAAGTATGACCGGCACAAGAAACGGTTTTATTGCTATTTTAAAAAAGAAAATTAACCATGAAATATTTACTTATCACTGTATAATACACCAAGAAGCGCTTTGTGCGCAAACATTCCCAGAGGAAATGTGCAAAATTATGGAATTGGTGACAAAAATTGTTAATTTCATTATGGCTAGAGCTTTTAACCATCGCCAATTCAAAGAATTCTTGTTGGAAACGGAAAGTGAATACGAAACGGTGATCTTTTGTTGCATAATAAAGTACGTTGGCTGTCAAGAGGAAACGTCCTGAAACGTTTCGCTTCCATACTAATGGAAATAAAAAGTTTTCTACTCGAGAAAGATGTTGATTATCCAGAATTAACAAATGATCAGTGGATACAAAAGTTTTACTTTATGGGATGCATCTTAGCCAGCCTAATCGCAACTTACAAGGGAAAAGAAATATAGTTTTTTCGATGTTAGAGGAAGTTACTTTGTTTGAAAAAAAATTATCTCTTTTTGTGCAGGATTTTGAAGTTAAAAAGCTTTTATTCACTTTCCAAGTCTTTTAAAACATTACCAAAAAACCAATTGTGATATTGACATTTGCTATTTTAAAACAACGCTTTTGAATATGAGGAAAGCTTTTCTCAATAGGTTTGAACAATTCAGAAACAGCAAACCCACTTTAGCTTTTGTTAAAATGCCTCTTAATGCTGATGCAACTAAATTGAGTTTTTCACCGTTCAATATTGATGTTGGCAAATTTCAAATGGAATTATTGGATTTAAAAAACAAAGAATTATGGAGCTTGAAAATTGAACGCCTTTGTGCTGATTTGGAAGAATTAGAAAAAAACAAATGCGAACTTGCTTCCCAGCATAAATGATCTGGAGTATGAGGATTTATTAATTTTTAACACTTGGAACGGTATTCCTGACTCATTATAATGAATTGAAAAATTTAGCTTTTGCAGTTCTTTCCATTTTCGGTTCTACATACATATGTGAACAAACCTTTTTCAGTATGAACTTCATCACAAAAGTAAATTGAGGAGTCGTCTTACTGATTGGAATCTAGAGTCGTGTCTTAAATTAAAAACAACTACATATAAACCGGACTTACACAAAATTTCTAAAGATATTTGCAAGGACATTGCTCACATTAATCTTCTTTATTAAATCTATAATTAAAATTTACGAATGTTAAATATGTTGTGTGGAAAAGAATCAAATTATGATAAGAATTTAATACATGTTTAATAATATTATTATTTAATAATATTTGAAAATAATAAATAAAAATTAAATTTGAACTAAAAAATTGTAATTTATTTTTTTCAGTAAATATTAGAACTAGAAAATTAGTCTGGATAGGAAGGGGTAGATTTGCTCCAACGTAGCTAAGGCTCTCAAAACATTTTAAATATTGTACTGCTGAAATTTGGCTCTTTTGACTAATGAGTTTGCCGACCACTGTACTAGATAGACAAATATTGTCTTAAATGATCGTTATTATTCATATTTTGTTAGAGGTCATTCAAAAAAATTTTACACATACTTATTTATTTATTTATGCTCAATACAAACATATTACAATATACATAAGTGTACAAAATTAAACAAACAATATTTAAATTTAAACTTAATATTATTCTGGATTAAGATGTTAGTAAATATAAAACAACAACAAATAGGTCATTCCAATTGTTCCAGCAAAAAGCAAAATTATAGTATAAATATTATTGTTTTCTACTATGTTATTCAGTTATAGATAATAGGTAGAAGTGGTTGTCTAGATCGACACACATAAGCTAACAAGGTCCTTATTGTGATACAATTCGTATCTTTAAAAACAATATTTTAATATTTTGAATCAATTTTATAAAACAAAAATTTCAAATTTACCTCGTTTTCCGAAACAAACATACGTAAGCCATCATAGAACAGCTTGCGGATGTTAACACACTAGGAACTGCGAAAGACAAAAAAATTGCAGCTTCAAATTGAATAAAATTAATATTTTATGTTAAAGTCCTATATCGCTTAGATTGATTAGCTGAGCCTGTAATTAATGAGCCTAAAGAGCTTTTAAAGATATGAAAACAAAAATGATTGTTTTGTAGCAACAGAATACACAAAAAAATAAACATCATGCTTTTTTTCAGTTTCTTTACTGATCAGTTAAAAATATCAACTCATTCACAAAATGAATGTTAATGTCTAGCTTACTTTAACTACAAATTACTTCAATATTTTTATTCAGTATTTTAACACGAAAATATCGTACGTTTTATTAAATTCGTGTTTAATTTAATTTCTATTAATAGTACTAATTAATATATGTGGGTCAAAAATATTAGATGCAATACTTTACAATACTAGGTACAATACTAGAGCAAGAGGTAGACAATGGACAATTATTGTCGAAATATTGGAGTTAACGGATGGAGGACAAAATAGAACAGAATGGAAATTATAAACATGATTAAGGTTCACCCCGACCTATAGAACCAATATAGATAATGATGATAGTGATGATGATGATCATAGATGTGGGCTAACATTTGCTGTATAATATGTCTCTATTTCAAAGAAGTATAAATATTTCACTTTGTTTTAGACTGTAGAGTTCTATATAGACGCGATCAAATCCATTTTACTTCCTTGTTTGATTGTTTAAAACTTAAGTTCAATGTCTTTTGGTAGTGATGTGTGGCATGGTATCGATTTCTTTATATTATAATCGATATTTTGCTTTGATTTTTAAACTCGATATTTTTATTAGCGACATATTATTTGACTGCATCGATTGGTCAATATAATAATTTTATAAAAATTTTGATACATTATATGTTGTAGTTTGTAGATATAATTTGCATTGTACTTTTACGCCATTACACTTTGTTAGTTTTTAAACGGTTTCATATTTAGGTGGTAGTTCTGAAAACTGATATACAAACTTGAATAAAGTATAGGAATTCAGCAAAGAAACAAGAAAATCAAATTTTAGATGCTTTAAAGCCTTGTTGGCCAGCTTGTGTTTTTAAAATTTAAAATAAGTTTAAATAAAGTTAGATTGATAAAAAGTTAGCAGAAGTGATTTAACACATTCAATATTTTCTAATATTTATAATAAAATGTAATAAATATAATTTAAAAATTATTAATATATAAAAATCAATTTAAGTTAGTTAAGTTGGTTCGTTTTATTTCACTATTGGTTTTTTCAGGAAATCGAATCATATCTCATATCTCAATACTCCACTCAAAATCTAGAATATTTATTTTCCCGATTTAAATCGATATAATATTATTGGTTCCGATTTTGATTCTGTATACATCGGTATATTTCTTTTGATACGTAATGATCTATATATCGATTTGTTTTTTTGGATATCGTACATCAGTGATGTCATTGGTGAACGAACGCTATTATTGCATTATTATCAATTTCAGTACTATAATTATATAAAATACATAATATATACATAAATACATAAATAAGCAAATACACAATAGTTCTAGATAGACCTACTTTATACAGAATATACAACACAAAAATGATCTAGAAATACCTATTTTCCTAGCATCGTATGATCAGTAGGTTACTACTTAAAGCTTATACCCAGTTGACCAAACTTGGAATTTTTGTACCAGTATCAAGTTTTACCACGTATATTTCCGAACTCAAATTAAGGGTTTTTAAATGGAATTTTTCTGAACTTATACCAGTACCAAATGGTACCCCATAAATTTCCAGATTCAAATTTTACATGGATTTTTTCAGAATTTGTACCACAAGAAATTTTTCCCACATAGTACCAATAATTTTTCCTTACGAATATGGAAAAGTAGTTGTACGAGTACCCTTTAAAATTCTATATGGTACGTCATAAAAAAATTTTATTTTAAAAGTACCGTATTCTTTTCCTACAAAAAATCTTCAATTACGTTCTATCCAAAAAAAATGTTTTCACATTAATTATACCAGCAATGTTTCCAACAATTATTCCTTGTACTGGAAAAAATACTAAATTAGTATCCAATAATATTTCCAATGACTATTCCAATGAATAAGCAAATACCGTTTATCAACGGGAAAACACAATTGGTAAAATACTGGTACAACGATTTATTCCTCTTATTTAAAAAACACTCAATTAGTACCAAGATATTTCCAACATATATTCTAATTAATAAATATTATTTTTGTTACCAACGGTAAAGCAGAATGGAAAAAATATTGGTAAAACGATTTAGACGTTTAGAAAATATCATTATCATACAAAATGACCAATACTATTTCCAACAATTATTCCTCTTATTTAAAAAGCACTGAATTAGTACCAAGATATTTCCAACATATATTCTAATTAATAAATATTATTTTTGTTACCAACGGTAAAACAGAATGGAAAAAATATTGGTAAAACGATTTACACGCTTAGAAAAACATTATCATACAAAATGTCCAATACTATTTCCAACAATTTTTCCTTTTACTTGAAAAAAAAACTGAAATAGTACCAACAAATATTGGAACAATTAAGTGTTAGTCGTTTGATTTTTATGCGAGAGTGAAGTTGTAGTATTATTTAAAAAACAAAATATAAATAAAAAAAACATTTTGAAAATATCATAGTTGCAAAAATTTGTAAGTATAAAATAATTTAAAAATATTATAAATAAAGTTTATAGTATTATTATGTACACGATATATAAAACTATATTTTTCATTAACAAAAGCGTGATAAATAGAAAAATATGTAAAAAAAAGATAAAATAATTTTCTTTCAGATTCTAAAATTAGTGAAACCTTATCAAACAAAAGAGGAGAATGCCATTAAATACTTAATACGAGTTTATATATAATATATATATATATTTTTTGTTTTAATTATCTGAATAAAAAAACTACCTTATTAAGTACTACAATTTTCTTTTTTTTAAATTATTTTATTTTAAGATACAGCAGGGTAAAATAGTATTTGGAAAATTTTAAGAAAAGCTATAGGAATAACACAAGGTACAACAGGGTGAAACAGAATTGAATAAAGAATAGTGTGAAAAATTATGGGAAAAAATATAGGAATAATACAAGGACAAGAGGGTGAAATAATATTGGAAAAAACGTAGGAAAAGTTATGGGAAACACCGTATGAAAAAGTAAAGGAATAAAATAAGGAAAAAGGGGTGAAATGATATTGGAAAAAACGTAGTTAAAATTATAGGAAAAACCATATGAAAAAGTATAGGAATAATACGAGGAAAAGAGGGTGAAATAATATTGGAAAAAACGTAGGAAAACTTATAGGAAAAACCATATGAAAAAGTATAGGAATAATACAAGGAAAAGAGGGTGAAATAATATTGGAAAAAAACGTAGGAAAAATTATAGGAAAAACCATATGAAAAAGTATAGGAACAATACAAAGAAAAGAGGGTGAAATAATATTGGAAAAAAACGTAGGAAAAATTATAGGAAAAACCAAATGAAAAATTATAGGAATAATACAAGGAAAAGAGGGTGAAATAATATTGGAAAAAACGTAGGAAAAATTATAGGAAAAACCATATGAAAAAGTATAGGAACAATACAAAGAAAAGAGGGTGAAATAATATTGGACAAACCATATAAAAATTATAGGAATAATACTTGATACAAAGTGTGGAAACATTGTTGGAAAAAACGTTATAATGCCTTTAGGAATAATGATAGGAATTTATTATGGATAAATAGTAACAAAACTATGACGTCATTAATTTTTATTAGGTACATTTAAGGTACATGTTCAGATAAAAATTCCGACATTGGTACATTTTAAAAAAAGGGACCACTTTCATAGGAAAAAACATTGGAATTCCCATTAATTTTCATTCAGCTTTTCCGAAAATGTATAGAATTCTGTACCATTTGTACGTGGTACAATTTCGGAAAAAATATTTGGAAATCCAATTGGAATTCCAACCAATTTGGTCAACTGGGTAATAACTATATTTGAATAAATTCAGTTCATATTAATGTAAGGACATACAATATCATATGCTCTCTCAGTCTAACCAGCTTCACTATTTACAAGGATTTGAATAATTTGTTAAAACTTATAAAATATGATAGTAAACATTTGCAACTTAAAAAAAAAAAAAAAAATAACAAAACAAAAAATTTTTGATAATATTTTTGAAATTTAAAAAAAAAAAAATTAATTTTCTCCATTACAATTTTCTCATCATCAATAATTCCCTAAAAGATGGCAATCATTTATTTATTTATTTATTTTTTCTCGTCTATACTAAGTTGTTGTTGTACAACAATAATACCTACATACAAATAAATAAATTAAAGTAAAAAAAAAAAAAAAAAAAAAAAATCAAAACAAAAAAAGGACCCGCATATTTTCTTTTCTCTTAACACAAAATAACAAAAAAGAAAAAAAAAAAACAAGAAGAAAAACAAAAATAAATACAAAGAAAAATATCGTCCTTTGATTATAATGTATAGATAGGTAGTTAAATTTTGCTTACGCAATGTGAAATGCAATTTAAGAAAATAATAAAGAAAAAAAAAACAAAAAATAAAAAATTGAAAAAAAAAGTAAAAGCATCCGAATGATTGTGAAGTTCCCATCATGGTAAATTGCTGTTGAACAACAAATATTGTACATGAGAGTGTGTATTTCAACATTAAAATTTGATACTTTTATATTATTACTATACATTTAAATTATATATGTGTATATTATTTACATATATATATATATATATATATATATATACACTATGTAGATTGAAGAAGACCAAATCAGAGTTGATTTCATTTTTTTTATTTTGTGAGGGGGGGCTATCATCAAGAAAGATTTATGTGTTGTTGAAATGAAAACGGACTTTTGCAGAGTTGTGTATAATTTGTTTTTCTGTTATCCTTATATTTATTCCTTATTACTTTATTTATTTATTTCTTTAATTTTTCTTACATTTTTTTTTTTTTTTTTTTTTTGTGTTCTTGTGTAATTTTTAAGGATATAAAATATAGAATATTTATTATTAAGGATTTGTTTTTTTTTTTGTTTTTTTTTTCAAAAAGAAAATTATTTATTTATTTTGTATCTTTTTTTTTTTTATTTTTTAAGGAATCAACAGTAGCAGATGTGAAGAACAAATTTAACAACAATAACAAGAGAAAATTAAAAATATAAAAAAATAATAATAACAAAATTACAGGAGCACTAAGGAGCAACAGGATAATTTTTTGTAATAATTTTGTCATGTCTTTCTTATGTTTTTTTTTTGTTTTTTTTTTTTTTGTTATTATTATTTTATTTTTTTTGTTCATGGATGCTTTTAAATTGTTGCGGTTATAATTTCTTTAAAGTTAAATTTAGTGGAATTTAATATGGAAAGGTTTGTTTTGTAATTTTATTATTATTGTTGTTGTTGTTGTTGTTGTTTACAATATAATATTTGAAAATTTAATTTTCCAAATTTTTAGTGAAAAAATTTAATTTTTTTTTTTTATTTTATTAAATTAAAAGAAAATTTTTATTATGGTAAATAACGAGTAGATATGGGTAAATTTGATTAGGGGAAATTTTCATCGCAAATTTGTTTTTTATTTTTGTTTTGTGGGTTTGGCGATGAAGCAAAATAATTGCGAGAGTGTTTTTAATGGAAATTCTAAAGATTTATTTTTTTATTTTTCTGTTATGCAATAATAATAATAATAATAAGGATAATAAATTTTAGTAGGTATATAATTAAAATTTTCAATGGTTATAACTTTTGTAGGTAATATTTAATAAAAATTAAATTAGATTAAATTAGTTGATAAATATGGTAGAGTGTGGTTGTTTCATATGACTAATAAAAAAAATTGTATTTCTAAAATAATTTTGTTTAATGAATAGAAAAGGATCAAGTAGGATAATACGTTTTATGAAGACTCTTGAATCGTTACTAACCACTAAATTTGATTTTATAGAAATTATAATAGCAACAATTTAAAAGTACCCATGATAAAAACAAATATTTATGTGTTGTACAATATTTGATCTAGATAAGACACTGATCATTACAAGCTAAGTAATTTTCCATAATCTAGGGGTTGTATAATTAATTAAATCCATTTTCATCATAACGTGGTTAAGAATAAAAAATTATAAGTATGTGTTTTTGACGCTGAAGACTGTAGTGTTTTGTATAGATTCAAGTTCATAATATTTGAATTCATACAATATTAGACCTAGATAAGACACTGATCATCACAGCTAAGTAATTTCCCATCATCACTAGTGTTTGTATAATGAATTAAATCCATTTTCATCATATCGAGGTTAAAGATAAAAAATTATGAGTATGTGTTTTTGACACATTTAGACTGGAATATTCTATATAGACTCGATCAGAACTATTTTACTTCACCGTTTGATTGTTTAAGACTCAAGTTCATAATATGTGAATTGATACAAAACATTAGGCCTAGGTAAGACATTGAACATAGCTAAATAATTTCATATCATCTAGGATTTCTATAAAATTAATGAAAGCCATTGTCATCATAACTTAATTTATAGTTGAGGATAAAAATTTAAGTAGATTTTCAGACCAATCAAATGATTGAACAATATCATTTAGTGCAGCCGAACATGAAAATATGATTATTCAGATAACGGTTAATTATAATTTTAAACCTTAATTTATAATATGATATATATTATTATATATATATTACATAATACCGTAAGGCTCTGAATGTAATACCCCTCCCAATAAAGTACCCCGGATAAGCTAATCGAAACATTTTTCCATTTACAGAACCCCGGGTACAGTAATTAGATTTTATATTTTTCGAAAATTAATTTCGAACTATTTCGATATTGGATGTTATCTAATACTAAAATCATTTTCATGCTATCTATTACTAAACCAATTGTGTTCATTGGTTTTATTTTAATATTACTACCTGTGCAGAATCTATCATTATGTACCTATGCATAGGTAACGATCATATCTATATGTTGCTTTCCGAATAGTGTAACCGGGTGTAAAAATCCAATTAAAGTACTTGGGTATGCCAATTGGATTTATAATTTTTTCAAAATATTGGCATGTTTCAATTAGAGTACTTGGGTATTATACTAAGAGCTTTACGGTACTGCTAAAATTGGGCCAATCTTTCAAAATGTTCTAAGAGGACAAAATCGATCCGGTGATATTATTTTAAATTTAAATTAAAGGACTAAACTTACAAAAATTTATCAACCTATACCTACTATAAAAATGGACTTTACTGATCTAAGTGTGTTGTCGTATTGTTGGCAGACCTACAAAAAATTATCAAAAAAAAAAAAAAATTGATTTATTATGAACGCCAAGTGGCAAAACAAAAAATTTCAATATTTTTTACTAAATGAAAATATTGTAATTTTATAGTAAAAATTTAATTTAATCCATGACTAGCAACACATTTGATTTTGCGTACAATTGGAAATATTAGTCTAAATTGTATTTAATTTTGTTTACAAAAATCATTTTTCCATTAAGCTAATGATATTATTATATATTGCGATATGAAGTAGTAGCTTGGAGTAGTACTAGTTGGAGCTTGGAGTGTCTTAATCTTCTTAAATATTTGAACTACTTATATTTTTAGCAAAATACATCATCTGGTTTTAATGTCACACTATCACTTATTATATTACACCAAAAATATTAGCTGTGTTCTTTTCATCCGGTTGAAAGACAGGTCAATTTAACCCTACACTGCTTGATTTTTATATCTTGTTGGATATAATAGTTTTTAGGAGCAAATACAGTTTATAAATATGAAAAAATACTAGAAAATATATATAAATTTATAATAAGGTGTTTTTTTTTAGACAAATTTAGTTGTAGCATATCTGATACATAATGTGTAAAAGCGTTAGAAATGCCTTATGATTATAAAAGCAAATTTTTCGTTTTTTTTTTGTTTAAAATTAAATTAAATTAAATCAATAACAAAAAAATAAAGTTAATATTATAAAATAATATTGCATTTTAGTAATTTCAATATGAAAAATATAATAACTATCAGTTTTTTTCTCTTCGTGTGAAATTTTATAAAGCAGTTGTTATTTTTGTCCAAAAAATAATGCAACCCACATTTAGAGCATTTTATATATGAAAATGATTTACATTCTGGAAGTTTACATCTTTGTCTTATAGACTCATACGCTGGCCAGTGGTTAGTCAAATCAAGTCGAACATTTTTTGGTGGTATATAAGCTGTTTTCTATAATTTGCATTTCTACCTGATTTGAAGGTTGATTTCCCCTTTTATTTGTAGATTAAATGCCTTGGTAGATAAACAGTAAGCTATTTCAACCCGAAACTCAGCTAAAGCAAGTGGTTTTTCATTTCATTCTATAGTAATTTTTCTATATACTAGCCAACTATTAATTATTGTAACATCTAAAAGATGATAAAATAATCTATGGTACCATTTTTTTGTCCTCATTTGAATTTTGTACCGTCCAACTAAACTATCTAACAAGGCAACGCCTCCCATATGCTTATTATTTTTGTTGACTAAATTTGGACGTTGAACAGAAATACATTTCTTATTTTTTTATCAAAGCGTTGAACGTCAGTGAAAAGAATTTCCCCGTAAAAGTTGATAATAAAGGTAAAGTTTTGTTATCTTTCCAGCTAACAAGAGCTACTTAAACACCCTCAAAATCACAGACATACTCATGTGAGCTTCCACGATTTTCTCTGTTCAGTGCTTGTTCGCTTGTGAGTTTGCAATTAGGAATTCTGATTCTTCTTACTGTTCCAAGTGACAGTATTTCTTGTTAGGCCCAATGAACTTGCAAGGAAACAGAGATGTGAAAGTTGTCAAAGTACACTCTGTAATTTTCGTAAGGTGGTATAATTCTGCACAAACGCAAAACTATGTTCGCATTAGATCCTACATCTAGTTCATCAGCCTTACGAAATTTTGGATCATTCTCAGAGCCAGTATATATAAAAAATGAATATGGTGTAGAAAAATTTAAAATTTCTGGAGGATATGTAATTGTTCCTCAAAATTGTTGAGCGTTGCTATCTCATATTAAATTTTTTTTTCTCCAAAACAGTTTCGAATATTGTTCTTTTAAGTCTTTTGCTTCCTTATACTCTATAGAGACTTTCGAAATTATTTCATCATCAGTAAGATAATATTTACCAGAAGCCATTATAATGATAATCACATCAAAACACTACCCATAAGATAAAATATTTATTTTGTGAGTACCAAAAACATTATGTATCATTAATGATACAATCATATTCAACACTTCACCTACGCTTTAAAAAGTTAATCCAATGTATTTTTTTATTTGCAGTTGAAATAATGCTAAATTTGTTCTTACTGACATTACAAAAATTTAAATTTCTAAAGCATAAAACTAAAATAGAAATAAGATTCTATTTTGTGTTTTTTCTCATCATTATAGTTATCTTCTGACAACTGCGATTAAATGCTCATTTTCTGTTTAAAATTTAAATTCTCAGAAAAAATACCTGTTATTAATGTAAAGTATACAGTTGTAGCTAATCATCTACATATCGCATTAAGGAATATTTATTATATGCTTCAATTATTAAGGGTTTTTTAGATGTTGTATCAGATATGATACATCAAGCAGTGTAGGGTTAATATGA
Source organism: Argyra leucocephala (assembly GCA_963942445.1). NCBI lineage: Eukaryota > Metazoa > Arthropoda > Insecta > Diptera > Dolichopodidae > Argyra > Argyra leucocephala. Next base: position 15,568,054 of record OZ012679.1, on the reverse strand, counting down.
AAATACAATAACAACTCAAAACCTATATATTTATCGGATTTTTATAAAGGTCTCAAATATTTTGTAATGCTACTTGCCAGGAGTGGCGTTTGCATAGTTTTGTAATAAATATTTTTGATAAATCAATTATCAAGTTTGCCAACTTAAAAATCATATTCAGATCATTAACCTACATCGTTCTTTTTTTAATAATAGCTAGACCTTGAATCATGTGAAAAAAACACAGCTATTATAATGTTAGTTCAGTATAATATGACGTGTACTCTGTTTAAATTCAATCACTCCCTAAGCTTTCATAATCATATTATATTCAGTTGTATAAAGCAAAATGTAGACAAATTAACATTGTGTACACTATACATACAATATCTAAATTAACTAGATAGCAACGGGGTAGTGAGATTACTACTACAGACATAATTGAAATTATATATAAATGCATACCATATCGAATTGATTATTACTACCCTTTATCTATTATCAATAGAATTATTTCTATATATAACTTTATTGTTGAAATATACAATTTTTTTTTATTTTTAAAGCCAATTTTCAATTATTTCTAAATCAAATTGAATTTTTTATTTTACTTTGTCTTCGTTCACACAGGAGTACAGGATATCAGCGTTGTCTGCATATAATTCCCTTTGAGTTATAAGATTATAAGATTTGTGTAAGCCCGGATCTAAAATAGAACCGTGTAGTACCCTCTCTTCGATGTTTAACCAGGTGCTACTATATACATACTTTATAACAATGTGTCTCTTGATGCTTGTGAGTCAAAAATATGATCTAGATTGTTTATTATTCTTTTTTTGTATAACACTTAAAATGGAAGAGAGTTCACAGATTTTTTCAATGATCTCAAGTCGATGGTAATTAATTTATTTGATATCATATTATTATAATGAATGAATCAACATAATATGTATGTAAATTCAATTCGCCTCTGATAAATTTAGGTAATTTAGCAAGACTAAATACACTCTTTAGTATCAGGTAAATTCATCTATCAAAAATGTTCTAGAATCAAATAGTGAATTGGTAAATCTACATTATAATGGGTAAAAATTGAAGTTAAAGATAAATATTGGCAAAAAAGTTCAAATACAATAAAATAAGTCCGAATATATTGATCAAATTAGATAAAAAATCTTTAGTCAATAATATATAAAAAATCTGAAGTTATGCTGCAGATTTATCTGCATTTCAACTCGATAAATAAATATATACATAAAAAATTATAGAGCAAGAAATAGACCAAAATCAAGATAAGTAAACGAAATTAGCCCTATATAAAGCCAAAAATTATGAACTAGGTCAAGGCTCATTCTGAACTGCTGTATAAATATAAGGCAATGAAAAGTTAAAATTTTGGAAAATCCCTAGTTTATACTTCAGTGAACCATAATATACAAATATTAGAGTTATTTACGAATATAATACAAACTTTACGAATCGGATTAACATAATATGACATCGAATTAATTATATTCGTAAATCACTTTAAAATTACACAAAACTTAAAAGGTCAGTATATATCTCTTTAAAATATCTCCTTCACTATGGATATTTAAACATTTTTATACAACAACACTGTCAAGTGATCTTTAAAATAATATAAATTTTATAAAAGGATATAAATATCCTTTTTTATACAAATTTTACATTACATACCAGCAATATACTTTCATATATTTTTAAATTACAAATTATAAATCCATATATTAAATAAAATTCAAAATCAAAATTAAAAAAAAAAACAAAAATAATAAATAAAATAAATAACACAAAAAAAAACAAAAACAGTAGATATCTAACAACCAAATTCCTTATAAATAATTCTTTGTATGTCATCCTTCTTTATTTATTATTTAAATCCTTTAAATCATTTCATTATGTTTATAACCTCATACATTACATATATAATATATATATATATATACATATAGGTATAATAATATAATATGATAATTAATTTAAACAAAACCACAAAATTTGAAACGCCTTTCTAATTAAAATAAATTTAATTCTAAACTAACCGATTAACAACAAAAAAAATAACAAGAAAACAAAAAACCAAAAAAAAAAACGAAAACAAAAACACAAAAAAAAAATTAAAAACCAACATAGTTTTTTCTTTGAAAATTATTTTGTAAAATTCATAAAAATTAATCCTTTAAAGTAAAAAGGACGAAGAAAATGGAAATTATTATAATTATATGTAACACAAATATAAGATTATAGAAATATAACATATTATGTGTGTATGAGTGTGTGTAATATTTCTAATGGGAAAAATATTCATTGAATTTTTTTTTGTTATTATTTTTCTTTCATTCACAAAAAAAAATATGCCTAATAAGATTTTATATATAGTTATTAATTTATTCTATATAATTTTATTCATATACTAATGAATAACTAAAGAAATTTTCTTTAAAATAGTTTTAAAAGTGCTTTCGTTGGTGTGTGGAATAATCTAAAGCCTAACACATCTGTTAAAAGGTATAATAATTAATCCGGTATATTCATCAACGCCTACTATAATGACTCATATGCACAATAATGCACCATTTTGTTTTTAAGCCTAATGAGCACCATAATGCACCATTTTGTTTTTAAGCCTAATGAGTACCATAATGCACCATTTTGTTTTTAAGCCTAAATAATGAGCGCCATAATGCACCATTTTTATGTATTTGAGCTTAACGAGCTCCATAATGCTGTACGCAACTCATACATAAACTGAATGTGTTGCGTAAAACACCAATTGAAAGGTTAAATGTTTGCAGCACATTCATTAAAGCCTACGTTTAATAATACATATGAAAAGTAGGTTCGGAGATATGTGAGGTCTTACAATGAATCAACATGTGAAATCAAAAACTACTACACTGCCTTTTCCAAAACATACTAATTGAAGGCAGGCAATTGACTTTATTCAATATTAAAACAGTAAGCAAATAATAATGCTAAAATTCAACTTAGGCCGCATAGTAGATGTCTAAGATTACATACCAGTGCTATATTAACACTGTCAGTTCTTAAGTATTATTTGAACAAAAAACAACACTAAAAAAGGACCTTACACCTTATGGAGATAATAAAATGGCAGTAATAGTAATAAATACGAAAATTTATTCTATCTATACGTTACTGACAGTAGAATAAATAATAAATAAGCTTTGACGAATGCTCCGGGATGAATAATTGAGGTTTTGGATGGAGTTTTTATAGTCCATTAAATAAGTTCATAAATTTTCATATTCGTATCAAATTAAGATTAAATACGTACAGCATACATAACTGACAATAGAGTAAGTAATGTGGGATTTGGCTGTAACAGTGGGCTTTGATGAATACTCCGAAATAAATTGATCCTTTAAATGAATTTTTAAAAATATGCAAAAAAAAAAATACATATGGACGTTAATTTGTATAAATTTGACCATTTATAATACAAACCCAACCCTATTAATTTCGGCTTCCAAAATTAATAAATAATTATTGTTTGTTCAATTTCTAATTCGACTCGTAATTACCCTGGACACCATTGATCATTTTAAGCCTAACTACGATTCTATCTTCTTAAAACAAAATCTAACTATAATGTCACGCTTCTGAATTTAAGTCTTACATTACTAGTTAATATAACTATGTAGTAATGTTAGTATAATGAATACAAATTCATTCATAAACAGTTAAAAACATCGAAGAATACTCTTAGCTATAAACATTCACTTTAAAATTGACTGAAAAATTAAATGTAAGTCGATATCTTTATTTTATTTCAAATTGATGAATATGTACTTCTATTTTAATCCTCATACAAATTCAAAATGAATATAATATATATATGTATGTATATAGGTGTATGCGTGTATCATATTTATATCCATATGTATTAAATTTTAAATTCTTAAAAATGACTCTATCATTTTTTGCTGTTTTTTCTACTTTTTTTGTGCCGCTATAATATATTAAAGGACAATTCAATATAATATATATACATGTATATATATAATATATATATATATATATATATATATATATATATATATATATATCATGTAGCCAATAATATTGTTAGATTTATTTTAAGGATTTCGTTATCCTTCGTTTATTCTACACTCCTTTTATTCTTATTTTGTAATTTCAAATTTGTTTTTATTTATTATTATTTTTTTTCTGTTTTTTGTATTTTCATTCCAAGGATATTATTTAAGAACAGGCAATTCTTGGTATTAAAAAGATTCATTAGGTATATATAGATGTAGAAATAAGGTAGAAATCTGTAAGCGTAAAAATGGAATTCAATATATTAAATGATATGGGGATATTTGAATTTACTTAAAACTCCTTCATATATAAAAGGACGAATATATAGAATAAAGAAAAACAAAAAATCAAAATGAAAAATAAAATCTTATTTTTTTGGTTTTTTTTTTTTGCTTACATAAGAGGTTAAATTTCAATTGTGTAAATGTGAAATGTTTGAATGTCCAACTAATTATTTGGTGCCATAAATTGTATATAATAGAAATACAGGAAAATTCAAGCAAATGACATACAGGAATATAAAATACAGACAATGGATATTCACCCGTAATATCATCATCATCATCTGTTGGTTCTACATCTCGGAGTGAGCCTTAACCTCGTCCACAACTTTCCTCCATTCTACTCTATCTTGTGCAACTGTCCTTCATCCGTTAACTCCAATCTTTCGACAGTTGCCCTCGACTTCGTCCAGCCATCGTGATCTTGGTCTACCTCTTGATCTTGTATTGTACGGTACTGCGTCTAATATTCTTTTTGGCATCCTTTGATCATTCATCCTCACCACATGACCTGCCCACCTTAGTGTTTGTGCCTTAATAAATTTAACAATATTGTGTCCTTCAATTAGTGCTTCTAGCTCCTCTAGTTTGATCTGATTTGGTATTCACCATCGTCAAATATTTTTCTCAATATTCTTCTTTCGAATACTTTCAATTTATTTTCGTCACTAATTGTCATGATCAATGCTTCGCATCCGTATGTTAAGACCGATTGTATTATGGTCTTGTACATTCTTTAATTAATTGTCCTGGCTAAAATTTTTAACTTGAAAAGGCCTTTGTGTGCGTAGAAACAATTTTGTGCTGCTTGAATTCTATCATTAATTGTCAGGTGCATGTCATTTTTATTATTTGTTAAAGCATCTAGGTATATAAAACTATTTACTCCTTCAAAGTTATAATCATTCATCTTCATATATTTGGTCTTAGCTTCGTTAGTTTTTAATCCTACAGTAGCAGCTTCTTAACTATTAACCCGTAATATTTTATCATTAAAACCATATATTTGCTGAAGCAGAGCAATGAACAATCGCAGAGTAGATGCAATTGCAGATGAAATTTGCAATGTTCGTTAGTGTTCAGTCTAATCAATTGTAAGTACTCCCCTTGTAATTCCATAACCTGTAAGCATTTGTGGATTTTGCACGATTGTATGGTCAGTATTAAATTAAAGAAAATATTGAGGTGATAATATTCTTCATGAAATTTTTTGGTTTTATAGGTCTTTGGTGATATTAGATATACATTTTTTTTATTTTATATTTACGAAATACCAGAACAAGCATTATCTCAATTCTTATGAAGCTGTAAATGTAACCTATTTGAAGTTTAACTCTTGCTGATTGTTCTAACATTCCCATTTTAAGTTGGGATCTTTAAGCTGCTAAACAGTAATGTTAGGCATTAGGCTTAGCTATTCAAAAACATTTAAATACCCGCCCTCTCTTTTTAAAAATACATTTCGTCATAAATTAATGTCTTCTTAATGGAGTAAGTCGAAATTGAAACAAAAACTAGTTTTAATAGAGTTTATTTTTGTTTCCAAATATTGTAAATATTCGGTAAGAAATAAAATTTGAAAAGGGAACAATTAATCTAGTTTAAAACTGCTCTCTTAAAGTAACAAAATTATTTGATTGTGAATCATTTCTATATCAAAATTGAATCGAAATGAAAAATGCAAATTTTATTACAACAAAGAAGAAAAGCAATATTTAGAAAGTTGTAATAATTTCCTGGAGAGATTACCATCCATATTCTGTTAGACCCATCTCGCGAGATGGCGTGAAAATATCTCTGAAGAGATAGTTTTTTTATTCTGTTAGGCACCACAGATACGATAGCAAATTGCTGCGATGGCAAATGTCAAAGTAGTCTCGTAAGTAATTTCTATTACACCTTTGATGAATCACGATAGCCATTTTTTATCTCGTCAAAAATTGTAACCGATATAGAGTATCTCTTGAAAGTATTTTGTGTTTTTTTATCAAAAAAATTGAATTAAATAAATAAATTGAATAGATAAAATAATTAAGTAAAGATTAATAAACAATTTTTCATTATTTTTTTTGCATTATCATTAAAATTTATATCGGCCTGTTTATAAAAAAGGTGCTAAAAATATGATCACAAATTACCGTCCAAAAACTTTCATGCATACCTAAACTTTTCGAATTAATAATTTTTGATTCAATTTATGATATTTGTTCTAAACATTTATCAATTAATCACCATGGTTTTGTAAAGAAAAAATCTACGGTTACAAATTTAGTTGAGTCTTGCTCACACTTCCTGAACACTATGGAGGCTGGCTTTCAGACTGATATCATTTACACAGATTTCAGCAAGGCATTCGATTTACTGCCTCATAGTGTTATTTTATTAAAACTTAAAAAACTGGGATTTCCTAAATTTTTTATAATGTGGATTAAATCATTTTTATCCAATAGATCTTATAGTGAAATGTTTAGATCAGCTTTTTCTGAATCATTTTCTGCCACCTCTTGTGTACCACAAGGCAGCCATCTAGGTCCCTTACTATTCATTATCTCAATTAATGATGTCAACAATCTCATTAACAATAGTAACGTGATCATATATGCTGATGATATGAAAATTTATAAAAAAATATCTTCATATAATGATTGTACTGTACTACAGAACGATCTTGAATCGTTTTTTAAGTGGTGCGGCTATAATAATCTTCTCGTTAATATTGATAAATGCGCTGTTATTTCCTTTACTCATAGATTGATTCCAATAATAACTGATTATACTTTTAATTCTAAACTAATTAACCGAGTTTCTCATTTTAAAGACCTTGGCGTACTTTTTGACGATAAACTCACATTTAAACTTCACTTTAATAGCATAATTAACAAGGCAAATTCTATGTTAGGTTTTATTAAAAGATGGTCTAAGGAATTTGATGATCCATACATTACTAAATCTTTATTCACTACTCTTGTTCGCCCCCACCATGAGTACGCAAGCCCTGTCTGGTCACCTCACTATTCCACTCATATTAATAGAATTGAATCTATTCAAAAAAATTTTTTGCGATATGCTCTACGTAATCTTCCCTGGTCTAACCCAATAATCCTACCTCCATACATAAATCGTCTGAAGCTTCTTCAGATGAACACATTGCAATCAAGAAGGGTTGTTGCAGATATCTTATTCATATCCCAAGTATACAATGGTGAAATTGATTCCAAAATTATAAAAGACCAGATTAACTCGTACATTAACACCAGTACGCGTTTTCGTATAGAACATCTTTTTAATCTTCCTTTCCATAGAACTAATTATGGTAAATTTGAGCCAATTAATAGAATGTTAATGGCAGTTAATCAATACAAAAACAGTGTTGACTTTTCTTTGAACAAAACCAGTTTAAAGAAAACCTTGTTTCACTTGCTCCCTTAGTCCTCCTAATTAATCTTGTTTTTCTGCTACTAATATTAACTAATTTGTAGTGTTATAATTAACTTTTAATACTTTTAACAACTTTTCATCTTCTCCTTTTTTTTTCTGATGAATTTATTTTATCTAATTTTGTTTTTGTTTTTTATAAAAACTATGTTGTATTAAATTTCAAAGTAATTTAAACCTTAAATCATAAATCTTATTTGATACATTGTGTTAATTCAAATTTTTAATAATTAAATTGTATTAATATTTTGTAAACAGTTTGAACTAAATATTAAATAAATAAATAAATAAATAAATAAAATTGTGTTTTCGTTTTGAAAAAAAAAACTATCTTTACTGTTACTGTTTTACACTACTGTTTATATACTAAACGAAAAAATATTTAAAACATAAATATATTAATAGCTAGCTATTTATTTTTTATTTAAAAAATATTTTGTTTATATAGCAATAATTTTTTTTGACAGTAAAAAATGATCAGTACTACCAACAAATAAAATGTTCTATCAGTTCTATTGTGTATGTATTAAATTAATTAAATTAAATGTATTAATTAATAAATGTATTGTGTATTTAAAGTTCTATTGCTTACAGTGTTTAACAGAAATACAGATTCAGTGAGACGAGACGAGATAAATTTTTTCTTCTCATCCAACGATGGGTCTAAGACAATATGGGTGTATGTCAATTTAATTTCATTACATAATTAGCATATCCATCTTGTTATTTTAACACAGCTTTTGTAACAATAACCCAATTAAGACTTGTAGTTCAAAATCAGGCCGAATTATTTATAAAAATCCATTGCTTGTATATCAAAGTAAGATTCAAATAAAAAATTCAATGTAAAAATTCAAATTTACAAAATATAATATTTAATTTAGTCAATTCCAATTACGATATTATTTTTATACTTATTAAAATAAAATGTTTCTCTTTTTTATTTTTTGTTTTTTTTTTTTTTTAAAATTTGCTAACCTAAACCTCTTAAAAAAGGTGACCTTTTTTATTGTAATTTGCTGCTGTTGCTTTGGTTGCTTTATCAAATATACCAATACATATACATTTAAATATATATATATATATATATATATATATATATATATATAGATTATACATATATTAATATATTAACCTACTTTTAGTGGTACCTAACCTATAATTTAACTCAATTTCAAAGTGGGGACACTGTTGCTTTCTTTCTTAGAGTATAGTAACAAAAAAAAAACAAAAAAAATATATATAAAAAAATTCCAGATTATCCTCTGAAAAGTATATTTAGGATCTAAAATAAATAAATAAAAAAAAATGAAAATATTTCAATTTTTTTTTTTTTTAATTCTTCCTTATTTTTAAGGAATTCTTTTTATTTTTTTTTTTGTTTATTCTTAGTTTTTTCTATATATTTTTTTATCCTTATTTGCTCATTTCCCACAAATACAATAATACAAGCAAAATAGAGAAGGAAATGACTAAAATGAAATTTTGTGTATTTTATTTTTATTTATTTTTGTTTTTAACCCTATACTGTTACACAATACAGAAACAAGACCATTATTATTATGATGAGTTCTATGTTCTATATATATAGGTAGGTATGGGTGGAATCTATACATATATTGACATGGCAACAATCTGTGCAAAAGCTTGAACATGGTCCAAACACATTAGTCTTTTACAATTCTGGCAGTTATATTTATTCAGTTTTCTATTGCTTGTACAGATTTGAGACCTTTTCCTTTTATTTGAAGCAGGGTTTTAATTAGTTTTATTATATTTAGTTCATTCATAGGTTTATGTATATTGAACCGATGTTGAAGATCCAAGTTCATATTAGTCGATAAAGCTCCTCTGAGGTAAATAATGTAAAACGATAATTGTCTAAGCTTCACAATTTTATAAAAAATTAACGGGATTCGACGATCGGTATCAATTTGAACAAAAATTTTGTAACTTCATTCTACAAAGCTCCAGACAATATCTACTTAAGTACAATACAAATCGTAAAACAAAAATAATTGACACTGTAAATCATGTCGATACTAACTTTCGTTTAGAAATAGTGGAAAATAATTTTTCTGGGTATATCAATTTGATACGTATGGGCCGGACGAAGAGTTAATGGATTTAGATTTTGTTTTGAAATTGCAAAATTTTTATTTCTTCTTCAATTTCTTCGTATAAAGTACTAAATCCATTTTTGACATATTTTACTTTTATTAAAATTTTATTGTAGGTAACAAACATTTGTTTTTCATATTTACTATTTTCAAATCAAAGCTTATTTATAGTTGTTACATGAGCCTAATAAAGTTAGGGCAAGAAAACAGAGTTGCAAAAACATGCACGAAAAATCAATTGCTAAGACCATGTAAAGCTCATTCAAACACCTTTCAACAAAAAAATGTTTCGAATTAGGAAAGCACGGACACTAAAAACATATGCTGTGGTTCGCAAGGATTTAGTATACTGTTTACATTGTTCTATAGACTATTAGTATTTTATAGAACACAGCCACGCTTTATCACTGATCATTACTGGTCATTTACCTGCGGAGTAGGGCAGAGTAGATAGATGACCTGCCTTTCAACCGAAACGTCCTAGGCTGGATTCCCCACGAAGAAAAAAAATGCTTTCTGAACTTTTCGAAGAGTACCCTTTGTTATAAAGGATAGTTTAGAGTTTTGATAATCACAAAAAATGAAATAGATATAGTTTTCACATTTAAAATGAGTACATATACCATCAAAATTCTAAAGAAAAGCTATTGTATGTAATTGTGTATTCCAATCTCTAGGTAAAAACAATTAGAGTGTTCATCCCATAAACTTGAAATTATTTTATTATTCTTTTTATTTTTATTTTTATTTCAATTTTAATGCCAAAAAAGAATGAAAAGTGAATTATAAAAAAAAAAGTCCATTCAATAAACATCTGTTCAAGATTGGTGAGTCACACACAGATAGATGTGACAGATACCGATTTTTCTTAGAAGAAGAAGAATACCCCACTTACATTCTATTTGTTTGCGATGTTAGTAAAAATATTTCCAGGAATACACATCGGTTAATTTGAAAGTGAGATTTAGGTAACAATTTTTTTTTTTTTTTTTTTAATAGAAAAATTAAAATGTTCATTTCATCATAACATACAATCAAACCGGGAAATACAATAGATCAGAAAAAATTGAATCTACATTGAACTCTCCAGCTAAAAAAAATCAGTAAAAGCAGCATAAAAATAAATAAGTAAACCTACATATAAAAAAAATATAAATAGACACTAGCAAGCTAATATTAAAGTATATAAAATAGTTGCTACTGACATATTACAAATTTTGTCAATTTGTAACATTAGCATCAATTCAGCAATTGGAAGCTTTTAATTATACAATACGACAGAGTCGATTTGTTGTCAATCAATTCAATCCGTGATTCAAATTTTAATATTCAAAATTAGGCACCAATATTATAAAAAAATTTTTCAATTAGAAAAATTCGTAAATTAGGCAATAACTAGTATTCGCTCGCTAGTATTCTAGTTAGTATTCTAATAACTATTAGAATTCGAAATTCGAGGAAGTTTGATAAAAAAAAAATTTCATTCAAATTTAATTCATGAATTATTTATTGCTTTCCATCATTTCAATTTACACTTGCTATATATACTATTTTTTAATTTTCTATTGATTTATCTTACACAACAACCGTATATGTATTAATGCATCGGTCGGGAACCGGCGGCTCTGGAGCCGCATGCGTCTCTTAGCTTCAAAACCTGTGGCTCTTACTTTGAATAATATTGTTGAAAAAAATCGCTGCTGCCATCTAATATTTTCAGTATGTTTCTGAAATCATCACCTAAGACACAAACGAAAAATATTTAAATTTAAATAAAAAATCGATTGCTTAGCAATCTATTCTAAACCAATAAATTACCATAGCAACCATTTTCTTCAATTATTTTTACTCACTGTTATATAAGTTTCGTGAATTAGTTTTCTAGTGTTTTTTTGAATTGCTAAGGTTTTATTGCTGTGCATTACAAAAATTTATTAAATAATTAAAGTTATTAAATACAATCGATAATTTAAGTTTTGTTAATAATTCAATTGAATTATTGAACCACAATGAATGCAAGAAAAAGAAAAATCATTGATGAAAACAGAAGTTTCAATAAAATGTGGACTGAACGATTTGCATTTACAGAAGTTAATGGGAAACCTCAATGTTTGATTTGCAATTTAAGAATGCAGAACACAAAATCAAGCAATATAGAACGACACTTTGATGGAGAACATTCAGATTTCAGCGAGAAGTATCCAGGCGGCGATGGTAGAAAAAAAGCTATTCAAGAATTACAAAATAAAACATTATTTCAGCAAGAATGTTTTTTAAATTGGGTAAAATCTGCATGAACTTCAAATGAAGCAAGTTTTGAATTGTCATTAGAGATCGCGAAAGCTGGAAAGCCGTTTACAGATGGTGAATTTATCAAACAGTGCATGTACAAGGTTTCTGATACACAGCTTCAAAGATTTTAAAAATCATGATGATATATTAAAAAAAAAATACAAGATTTACCTCTCTCAGCTAGAACTGTTAAAGAACGTATCATAAATATATCTGCAGAAGTAAAAAACATGCTACTTTCAAATATTAATGCTGCAGAATTCATATCGCTTGCTGTTGCTGAATCTACAGATGTTACTGACATATCGCAGTGCTGTGTAATGGCTAAATATATAACATCTTTAGGTGTTCAAGAAGAGCTACTCGAAGTATTGCCACTTAAAGGACACACTGCAGGTGAAGAAATTTCGGAAAGTATTGTAAAATGTTTAAAAAGTAAAAATATAAATATTGATCGTATAGCATCCATTGCAACGGATGAATCACCGGCGATGATTGCAAAAAATTAGGGCTTTGTTAAATTGCTCTCCAATTATATTTCTCACGAAATAATTTCATTTCATTATATTTTGCGCCAAGAAGCTTTAGTTGCAAAATCGTTAGGAATAATACCAAACCTAAATAAGTAATGGATGTAGTTATACCAATAATAAATTTCATCAAGGCTCGAGCGTTGAATCACAGATTATTTACTGTACTTTTAGAAGAAGTCAATGCTAAATACAAAGATTTGCTTACATTTACTGCTGTACGTTGGTTGTCACGAGGCAAAGTGTTAAACCGTTTTTCCGAGTGTTTGCAAGAAGTTATTATTTTCTTAGGCTCGAAAAATTATAACGAAGAACATTTTAAACTTCTTACAAAATATGAATGGCTTGGAAATTTTTACTTTTTACTAGATATGACAAAACATTTTAACAAACTTAAGCTTAAGTTGCAAGGAAAAGGAAATACTGCTTTACAGTTATTAGAAGAAGTTCTTACTTTTGAGCAAAAACTAAAGCTGTTCAAGGTGGATATATCTAACGATCAGTTTGTATATTTTGATAGTTTAAGAAATTACAGATTAAATTTAACCGAAGAGAAAACAGATTGTAAAATATTCGCTGATATAATCACAACAATTTCGAATTCATTTGCAAGCAGATTTCAGGATTTCAAGAAGTATCAGGAAACATTGAAATTTATTTTTCAGCCATTGCAGTGCAATTTAAAACTAATAGACATAAAAGCTTTCCCTGGTATATCTATTGCAGAACTTCAGCTTGAGCTTTTGGAAATTCAAAATAAAAGTATATGGGTAGAAAAACTTCAACACATGGTAACACAAATTGAAACATATCAACCAACTATGGAGGACACGCCGCAGGACATAATATTCAGATGCTGGAATACATTCCCGAATAATTATTCAAACACCATAAACCTTGCACTTGGCCTTTTGACACTCTTTGGTTCTACGTACAATTGTGAACAATTTTTCTCTTCCATGAACTACATTAAAAATAAGTACCGGAGCAGGTTGACGGATGAAAGTTTAAAAGCTTTGTTACAATTAAAAACCACCAAATATGTGCCAAATTTAAAAAAGTTGCTTGGAATGATACAAGTTCAAAAGTCCCACTAATAAATGTTTAATATTATTTGATTCATAACTTCAATATTATATTATCATAATTTTCATAATTTAATATTATATTATCATAAACTTTAATAAATACTGAAAAATTAAAAATTTATATTTTGTTTTATTTATTATAAAGAAGGGAAAATCCTGCCATTAAATAAGATAAGTCATTTCGTAATATACAAATTTTTTAATGCTACACAAGTTTTTAGCTCGAATATGTCTGTGACTGCGGCACTCTTTACTTAAAAACGGTTCCCGACCGCTGTATTAATGTATTGAAAAAAAAAAAAATTTAAATTTAATTCTGTCACAGCTATTCAAATAATACATAATATTTGTCTGTAAAGATGTGAGTGATGTGTATACCTTAGATGTGGTGAAATTTTATTACAAAAATTTTAAAAAAATATTATAGTTTCGCTACGTCTCCTTTCAAACATCTACAATTATTTAAAAGAAAAATAATGAAAATGGGATATAAAATAACAGTTCCGAATATATATTGAAAATAATAATTTTAAGTTAAGGCAATATTCTATTGGTTCTTACAAAATTTTACAGCTGTACATTATCTCTAGAACATCAAGTACATGTCTTTGTGTTTTCTGGATTTGTGGTGTAAATATTTGGGTAAGTATTTTTATAAATTATTATACTTAATTTTGAACGTTGTTTCATAGTTCTATGTTAAAAAATATAATTTTTAATACTATAAGCAAAAAAGTGGGTAAATGTCCCCAAGCTTACATTAAGATTATTTTAAGTTAATTATAGTTTCATAATAGGCTAAAATTACCAATTCAACTATGAGTTGTAGGCATGATGATTATACTATTTTAATTTAAAATAATCCCACCTATTGAAACACTTTCTACAAAATACATAAATACTTAAAGGTTAATATCAATTCTATTAAGGTGAATGTATTATACAAATTCTTTTATACATAGGTGAACTAAAATTTTTTATATACATAATGTATATTATATTATATAATGAATAAATTCCAGACAAAAAAAAATAAAATAAAAATACTATATACAAAAAGAAACAAAAACAAATTTATAAGACACCACCGCTCGATGAACCTTTAGAAAATCGAATAAATCAATTGGGAAATATGTGTTGACCCAAAACCAAAAAAAAAAAAAAAAATAATAATAATACAAGAAAACCTTAACGAAATTTTACAAAAATAACCTAATTTTTTTTTTTTTTTTTTTTTCTGAAAGTATATTAAAAGTTATAAAGTTAAAGAAGCAACAAGTTATGTAATTTTTTCGGTTAGTTCGTTTTACTTTTTAAAGATTAAATTTTATTTTTTTATTAATTTTATTTTTCAATTCATGGAAACCAAAAAAAAAAAAAAAAAAAAAAAAAAAAAACGAAAATTGATATTATACGAAATAAAAAATATATTGAAATAAAATAATTTAATATTTACAGTAACTATATCAAAAATTTAGTCCTTTTCATATTGGTATAACAAATTTTAATATTATATTAACAAAATCACTCAACATTGACCGGGTCCAACACAAATTGTATAAAATTTACTTCAATAAAAATTTTATTTGTATACCGAATTTAAAAAACTAGTTCTGAAAGGTATTCTAGAAGTTGCACATCAATATTGTTGGATTATATGCTGAGTCCAAATCAAGATTTGTAGTACATTTTAATTTACTTGAGTTTGAGCTTCAATAACGCGAGAATATATCGCTTATATTTTTAATCTGCTACAATTGAATATTTTCGACTGATTGTAATTTTGTATAGAAGTATTATTGGAGTTCTACAAACTACTCTATATAGTTCTTACCAGTCCCAGAAATTGCAGTGACTATATTTGATATTTATCTGTTGTTACAGAAAATGTATGGCAGTTTCGGTATGTTATATACATATGGGTTTACCTCTGTAGTTCGGTATTATGAAAAACACCTGACTAAAATATTTTCGAAATATTTTCGAAATCAGCTGTGAATGTTAAATGATTGTTTTTTTATGTTCTTGACAGTAAGTTAGGTGCAATTTTCTTTTCATGTTTAAATAACTATGGTACTGTATTGATAAATTAGTTGCAGTTCAAATTCAACAAATTAATAAATTCTTCAGAAATTGATTTTTTCACCAGACTATGCTAAATTCAGAGCTATAACAGCTTTGAACTAGCTTCAATTCATATTCGTATATTGGTTGTAAGCTTCAAAATGTTAATGTTGTACTACAATGAGTGAGTTTCACACTCGAATATGATCAGCTTTCAATACTCTGGATATAGTTGGCATTATTTAAAAGACCAAAATTTATTTAGGTAAGGTTAAAAGATAATGTTTGTTTATTTCTGGGAGACTATCTAAGTAAATTAAACCTATTTTTAGATCTGTTACATTACAAGATTTTTTTCTGATGATGGTTGCTAAGAGTTGTGGTTCATCATCAAAATCAACTTAAATGGATCAGAGGATAGAAGTAATTAAAGGTATATAATTATGATTACGGTAAATTTAGTGATTTCATATACACCAATTTATTTTATATATGTTATGCCTGAAATACATGTGCAGAACTATGCATGCATCGCAGCAAATATAAATTAGAATATATGGTTTTACATATATGGAACCAATTATTTAATTATTATCCAGTTATTTAATATTTACATATTTATTATTGTTTTTTGTGGTAAATAGATTATAACCAATTTTGTAAAAATTTATTTTAAATTAATTAATGGAAGAAAAACTAATTAATTTGAAATGAATAAAAATTTCCCTAGTCCATAGTCTAGATTTTCTTTCTTTTTTGTTGTAATATTCATCATAAATTTTTAAAATATTTAGATATAACAAAATGTATACACAACAGACTAGCATTCATTTATTCATATAATTATATTTTGTTACAATCATGATTGTGACAGATAACAAAATATGTGATTGAAATTTTTTTCAAAAATTATTAAATTAAAACTTTAATTAAACACTTTTAATAACTTTTACCTAAAAAATTATCAAACATTATTTTATTTTGTATTTTATTACTATACAAACAAATTGTATGTGTATCAATGGCGGCAATTATCTACATTATTTCAACATTAAAATAATTTTTAACAGATAAAATATGCATATGTGTCTGGCACACAGTTATGCATGCATATCTGTATGCAGCGATGCATGAGAATTCTGCACATGTATTTCCCACTTTATACAATAGGATAAATTCTATTACTTAGTATGCCATGAGTTTTGAATTATATAAAAAAATTTCTGTCCAAAATGTTTATTAGTATTTATTAATGTCGTATGAGAATGCATTAATATTCAGGCAGAACTCAGACAGGAGTCACTATAACGGATATTGGGAGAGCTCAGTGTTCACGAGTTGATGTGACACAGAATAGAACTAATAGAATAAAATAAGAATTATAAGTTATGGTTTGTTTGTAATATACAATATATACAAATTATTATTAAATTTATTTAAGCCGATAGTCCTGACAGCTAATAAGTGTCTATAAATTACTATTGTGTATAATTTAAATTATCTTCAATAAAAAATATTAATAAAAACTATTTAAGTTAATGCTGAAATTATTTTTTCCAAGACCAAAACTATTATTTATATTTTTGCAAATTATTTATACCATCATTACTTGATATTATGGCTCTCAGTAAATTATTATTATCCTAGAAATTATTTGTAATTTAATTTTTTGATGTCATGGTATTCAAATATTTTACGATTTCTAATGGATTATCACCAACTATTATGAATGTTTGTTTTATTGCTATGATATTTTGTGTCATAATCCTTGTTTTGTTTATGCTGATTTGCGGACCCAAGCTCCACTAATTATATGCATTCGCTTAACCGGTTTATTGTAATCGTTATTAATGATATTGAATGATATCAAAATACCCCTATAGTACAACATAGTTATTCTAAAATTCATATTTTGAATAATTTCTAACATGGCATATTATTGCCATGAATTTAATAAATCAGACAAATTAGTTTGTATCATAAATTATAAAATTTATTTTGAATCATTATGTAGCTTTGCATGTATATGGCTAACTTTATTGTTTTTAACTCATATTTTAATTCAATACTAGATTATTTCAATTCAAATGTCAATTCACTTCATTTATTTACCTAAATATTCACATTGATATACAAGTCTACATTTAATTTTACAGAGATTAGATTTTACATTAATTTCTAGATTAATTTAAACTTCATTTCTACCTCAAGTTCAAATAAATATGTAGTTAAAATTTGTCAATAATTAGATCTTACTATGTGGAAATTTCGTTTAGTTTTTATAACTCACATATGAATTTATTTTTGAATATATATACCGGGGATTCTGAGGGAGATGTTCTATCGTTTTAGGACCTAGCTGGAATTGCTAGCTTTCCAAAAATATATATCTTTAATTGCGCATCTCATGGACGGAAAGGACATTTGAAAGTATCCTTGTTGTTTTGATGATTTTTTATAAAAACCGTTATATCTGTTGATCCATTATATATATATATATATTATAATCAGTTATATATTCTATCAAGATAACAGCTTGGAGCATGTTTTAACATTTATTTGATGATGATTGGTGTTGCCGTTATGGAGATATTGTAGTTCAAAGTAGAAAATTTTAAAGCCAAATAGCTCCAGATTTTACCATTAAACCTTCCCAATATTTATATACAGTTAAAAAGGTATATTTTTTTACTATAACTCATGCATACATACTTTATGTCAACGTCTAACAGTTTAGCATTTATTAAAAACAAATGATTTTTTTTTACCTTTTTTCTATGTAAAACTATTAATGTGCCTTTTACGAAGTAACAATCTTCTGAAGTAAATGCAACACAAACTTATGACCAAATCACTGTATCTCGAAAATAATTGCTGTTGTCGACTTTTAAAATAAAGATATATATTTTTGGAAAACTAGCAATTTCAGTTATCCTTCGGATATGGTCATTATTAGGTCCTACGCCGATACAACATCTCCCTTAGCAGAGCCTATATACATCTGCAGTGTTCTAAAAGTAATTAAAATAAAACTAAGAATTGTCTTCTAATACTCTACTGGCTACTGATTAGGTGGGTTTTTTATATTTTCTTCATTTTTATGTTAGAATTAGAAAAACTGTCTTACAAAATTTAATATTTATTCTAAGTAAGACGATAACTAAGTCTTAAAACTATATTTAAGTTATTTACTTAACATCATTCTTATGATTGACTACAATAATAGTGAGCTCGTTTTTTTTTTCTCAAATTTTTAGAATGAAATATTTTATTATTTTATAAATATAAATATTATTCAATCTACTTTCTACAATCCAAATCCTAATACATATTTTATAAACCTACATCCTACATCTATAATCTAATTAACTCTATATACCTCGAATGAAATATTTTATTATTTTATAAATATAAATATTATCATCTACTACAGCCTAATGTATATTTTATAAACCTACATCCTACATCTATAGTTAACTTTATATGCCTACAATTATATTCTAACTAAGCCTAGACCTAACTAACTTATTCTAAGTCTGTTCTATAGTTAGATATAATCTATTTATGTTATTATTTGGACCACCAAAGTTGAGTGTTTATTATTTTTTATCCTTTTCTGGGATAGAATATGACATTTGAGTGAATTTGACTCTACAATGCTCTTGCGATTATATTCTATGCATTTGCA
Organism: Argyra leucocephala; assembly: GCA_963942445.1. Classification (NCBI taxonomy): domain Eukaryota; kingdom Metazoa; phylum Arthropoda; class Insecta; order Diptera; family Dolichopodidae; genus Argyra; species Argyra leucocephala. The sequence continues at coordinate 15,548,494 of OZ012679.1, read as the reverse complement.
TGCGGTCTGTCTATAATAGAGAGACATGCTGGTGGTTTTGAATATACCGTTTAACACCAATATAAACAAAATGTTCGGGTGTTATAAATCCCCTTTTAAGGCTATTTTTTATCAACTGTTCATTATTTATTTATTTATTTATTTCAATCTACTGGGTAGTCCCTTACAGATTTTGCTTATAAAATATTTAAAACTAAAATAAAATAAAGCTAGAAATAGAAAACAAAAATTGTAAATATAAAAATAATTTCAGATATAAAATAACATTAATAATAAGATGCATTAACAATTTCAAGTTAAAAATAACATTAATTCAAGAAAAGAAGTTAAAAAAAAAGAAAAATTCAGACTTAAGTAATAAATAAATATTAATAGTAATAGCAATAGTAATTATAAAGGTATGCAGTACATTCAAATGATAATAGAGAATAATTTTAATAAATTTGTAGAATAAAATTATAATTAATTAAAATTAGAAGAATTATTGTAATGTTTCAAAAAATGTGATGCTTTTTCTCCTAAAAACGAATCTACTGTAGTTGAAGTCAATTACTGAAAAACTGTTATTAAATAAGCGCTGAGAGTTTGCAATAGGTTCGGAAAAACCATAGTTCGTTCTATGATTTTGAAGATATAAAAATCTTTGGCTTCTGAAATCGCGCACTGGAGCATAGATATTATAAAAGCGAAGAATAGATGGACATTTTATTCTGCCAGATAAAATATCATAGGAAAATATCACGGATGCAGCATTTCGCCTAGCCTCAAGAGTAGAAAGCTTAATAAGTTGACATTTAGCTAAATATCCAGTAATATAAGGTTGCCAGTTGAATTTACGTAGGCAAAACCTAATCATATTCTTTTGAACAGACTCTATTCTCTTGATATGTTTATCATAATAAGGCATCCAGATCGGACAAGCATATTCGCGGTGAGGACGAACAAGTGCAGTATATAAATTTTTGAATGTATAAGGATCAGAAAATTGCTGTGAATTACGCTTAATGAAACCTAACATGGAAAAAGCTTTAGAAATAATTCGATATATGTGAGCATTAAAAGTTAATTTATTATCGAGAATGATACCCAAGTCTTTTGTTCACGGACATGTTCAATAATAGAACCGTTGATATTATAATAAGATTCAATTAAAGTTTGCTTCCTGGAAAATGACATGTAACTGCACTTATTAATATTAATGGTAAGACCATTAATGTTACACCAAGAGTAGAATTTGTCAAGATCCTGCTGCAGGAGATGGCAATCTTCGTCCGACTTAATAACCGCAAAAAGTTTGGTATCGTCAGCAAATGATAAGATCAAAGACTTAATATCGTAGTCGATATCGTTCATAAACAATAAAAATAATAGTGGCCCCATATGAGTTCCTTGTGGAAAACCAGACGTAGCCTCGAAGTTATATGACGTGCAATTTTGTATTTTAACGCAGAGTTTACCACCAATCAAATAAGATTGAACCCATAGAAGGAAGGTACCATGAATACCAAGAGCCTGAAGTTTAGAGAGTAGTAAAGAGTGGTCTACTTTGTCAAAAGCTTTAGAAATATCCGTGAATATCATATCTACTTGATAGCCTTTTTCAATTGCATTGAAAACTGTGTGAAGAAAAACTGCTAAGTTAGTCGATGTAGATCTTCCATCCATAAAGCCATGCTGATTTGGAGATATGTGTTCTTTAACCAAGAAATACATTTTATCTGTGACAATAGCTTCGAAAAGTTTAGGAATAGAAGATAATTTAGCGATAGGTCTATAATTTTCAACGACAGTTTTAGACCCTGATTTGAAAATAGGAATAATGTTTGAGAATTTCCAGTCATCTAAGAAAATTCCTTCATTTAGTGATCTGTTAAAAATTAAGTAAAGAGGATAAGTCAAACTGTAAATGCAGTTCTTTAAAACTAAATTAGGGATAGCATCTGGACCAGAACTCAGATTAATATCTAAGGTATTAATTTTATTGAAAATATCACAATATGATAATTGCATGTGTCCTAAATCAACAAAAGATTGTAGGTGACTTTGCAAATTTATTCTTGATTGTGGTCTTATAAAAACTGATTCAAATTACTTAGCGAATAAATTGCAAGTTGAGACTGAATCTGTAGCTGTTTCATTTTTATAGGAAATGCCTTGAGGAAATCCACAGGATTTTCTTCGGATATTTATAAATTTCCAGAAGTTTTTGGAATTTGATTTTATATTAGACTCATAGGTAAGAATGAAATTATTATAAAGATATTTGCTCAAAACATCAAATTCCTTGCGTAGTCTCTGAAATACAATTTTGTCTGCCAAAGAAAAACTAATTATATACTTTGTATGTGCTTTATTTCTCGCATTTTTCAAAGAGAGAAGCCTTTTATTGTACCACGGTGGTTGATGAATTGAAGTGGGTTCTTTCAGAGGAATAGATGTAATAAAACCGCCAAATAATAAATCTATAAATTTCTTATAACAACAATCAAGACTATTTTCAGCACTTAAAACTTCATTCCAATTGATATTTAGCAAATAATCGTTTAAAAGAGAAAAATCACCATTTTTAAAATTAAATTGAGGAATGTCAATGATTTTTCCTGTTAAATCAGCAATAAATTTAAAATTTAATAGTAGTGCTGGGTGATACAAATCTTTTTTAACAAATGGAAGTTCACATTCACAAATAGAAGTTGATATATCGTTTGATATAAACACTAGATCTAATAATCGATCTGAAACATTAAACAGATTATTGACTTGAACTAAGTCGAGTGAAAATAATGTATCTCTTATAAAGGATTCATTTATATTAAGATTAAATGGAACTAAAAAAATTTATTTCTATTATCATTTGGATATTTCCACGATATGCTAGGTAAGTTAAAATCGCCCAAACACACAAAAAATGTTCTCATCATTATTGTGAGCTTCAAATATTGATTCAATGTTTTCAACATGCTTACTATAAATTTCAAATGAACTTATGTGGAGGAATATAACTTAATATAAAAAATATATTTTTCTTTGTAAAAACATTACTAGAATTATTAATATTTACTTTTATACACAATTGTTCTATATTACCATTATTATGAAAAAGCGGGATAGGATGACTAATAAATGAAGATTTGATAGCTATTAGAATTCCACCACCAAGATGTTTGTTTGTAGCAATTAAATCTCTGTCGTTACGGAAAACACAGTAAGCAGACTCGTCAAATAATTCAGATGAATAGATGGAATCGTGTAGTGATGTTTCTGTACATGCTATCATGAAAATGAAAATGAATTATCTGAAACAGCGCGATAAAACTCATGCGTTTTAGTGCGTAAGCCTCTTGTATTTTGATAATATATTGAAAATATATTTCCTTCAGAAAAAGAAGATAATGCTGTGTCAAAAGAGTGCAATGATGAAAGTGATGATGTTGATAATGAGGCTGATCTTTCAGAGGGATGTGGTGAAAAAAATAATGAATGTATTGAAGAAGAAACACATGAAGAATTAACGTTTAGAGCGTCAGATTGCGGTGCGTTAATTAATCCATCGAGCTCAGGTGAACTATGGGTGAGTTTTTTTGAAGTAGAAAATCTTTCACCTCTACACCAGCTGGCCAGAAATTCACAAGTTTTAATTTTTTATGATACTCTGGTGGAACATTTATTTTGAAAGAAATGCTTCTTAACTTACTGATGTCTGCATTTCTTTTAATAAGTCTAAAGCATTTAATTAGAGATCGATCAGTATTTAGCTTACGTGAAACATATTGTTCGATAGCATCATGTGAAGTGTTTATTCCAAATCTCGATATATGTATCCATTTCTGTCGTTGATTATGGTATTATAATATATATTAAGTCATTTTCCATTGTGGTACATACCGTATTGTGAATGGAACACTCCTATGATTAAAATATATTTATTTTTTATACTATTACAATTATTTAAATCTCAATTTAGATTTTCACAAATTAAACTACCTATCACTTAATTTTATTGATAACAATAACAACACCATCACTTTTACTGCTAATAGTAATCAAATATTCCTGTAATATGGTCCATTTCAATTTTCAAAATAAAATTACAGGTACCTAGCTAGGTATTAATTTTTCATATTATGTAAACCGCTAATCTGAAAATTTTCAGTTCCTATTTTATTGAATATAGCTATTATAATTTTTGAATAATCAGAAAATAACATAATAAAATAATATTTTCAAATTTTAAATCATTATCTTAAATTTTGTATTTTTCCAGAAAATCCTTTATTAATTATTCATACAGAAATGAATGAAGTAAAAATATTATTTTCCAATAATTTTACAACACACGTACAAAATGTCGTAGTCTTAATTATTGACAAACAAAAATGTCAAAATTTACTCGCGGTTAATTAATGTTGTGGTTTTTTATACACTTTACGGATATTTTTTCCTTTTTTTTTTTTAAACCAGAAAATCAAAATTTTCCCAATCCAAAAATTTGCAAAAAAAAATTACTATTCTGATAATTCACTGCAACACCATAAAAAAATTTATTCTCGAAACAAAAGGAAGAAAATATAACAAACAAAAAAACAAAACAAAGTCAATCCACCCTCATCATCACTTCTCAGAACAAAAAAAAAAAAAAAAAAAAATTGGGCAAAATGGCGAATAAAATTTTAAAAGCTTTTAAAATAACAAAAAAAAATAAACATAAATACAAAAGGATAATCAATTTTGAAAATGTGAAAATAATAATCGAAAATTATGCGCACCAATATTGACATTATGTTGCATTACTAACCACACTGCAGCAAATTTTGTACAACACAATTCAGTAAAATTTATTTATTTTGTTTTTTTTTTTTTGCTTTTAATAATTTTTGTTGTCTACATCATAAAAGTCATAATGAAAAGCTGCAAAAGTTAAAATTAAAAATTGAAAACAAAAAATTACAAAACAACCACACCACCACCACCACCACCACCAGTATCATCATGCAACAAAAACATTCTCTGTACTAATTTGGGTAATGCAACATCTGTGTAATTTTATTTCAATATGAAATAATTATTGCATTACTCACCTCGCGGCTTAATGAAATTTTCTAAACCAATAAAAACCACAATATTAATAAATAAAAACATAAAAAAAAACGAAAATAAAAAACAACAAAAATATAATACGAATAAAATGCTTAATATGTGCAATAACAACAACAACAACAACAAAAATAATTTTCATAAAACTATGAATTTTTTATAAAAAAAAAATTAATCCTGGCCAATTCATATTTACATAAAATTTCAGAAAATTTTAGTAAAATTTAACCGAATATTAAATTAAGTCCTTGAAAAGGACGATTTTTGTTTTTTTTTTTTTTTGGTTTCCTAATCAATATATAAGTAAAATAATATGAAATGCAGGAATGGGGTCATAAATAATTTAATTATTGGAAAAAGAAAAGTTGAAATTGTTTTTTTTTTTTTATAACTGTATTATAATTAAAAATTAAATACACAGGATTAAACTATCCACACAGAGAAAATGTTTTAATTTTTAGGAAAATAATGATTTTTGATTATTAAGTGAAGGATTTTGTAATTTTTTTTTTTTTTTTTTTTTTGTTATCTTATAATATTCACACTGTTGTGAGATAAATTTTTATTATTTTTTTATTAAAAATCTATAATCATCAAGGATATTAATGATTAAAGTATATTATCATGAACATGTCAGAATAATTGTTAGGCTTAATACAACAAAATACAAATAAAATTGAAAATGGCATACTAAAATATTAAAGTCGGTAGGATGTTAAATACGTATACTAAAACTAGAATACTATTGTTGTATATGTATAGTAGAATACTATTGTTATACTGCATCGACTGTCAAAATGTCAAAAAGAAAACAAATTAAAAATTGTAATCAATGCAAAATAAAATTAAATTTAAAAAGAAAAGAAGGAACACAGTGTGATGGAGAGTGCAAAAAACTCTTTTGTGTATCCTGCTCTGGGCTGGAAAAGGAAATTTTTAGCGAATATTTGGTCAATAATGACAAAATATGGTTTTGCTCAGGATGTGGACAGAGAAAACTTAATCGAAGATCCAATATAATAGAATCAACGGCATCCAGCGCTGTAGAAAATAAAAATTTAAGTAAGACAGTAGGCAAAGATGAAAATGCAATCATGAAGAAACTTGATCATATTATTAGCAATCAATCTTCGTTTGAATACATCAAAGAGTCAAAATAGGAAATTCTCTTAGTAGTTACCTTACTATTAAAAAAGGGGTACCACAGGGATCCATCCTTTCCAGGACCAGACCTTTTTAAGCTTTACATTGATGATATATCCCGACTAAAGCTGAAAGGCTCAATTCAACTGTATGCTGATGATGCAGTAATACGATATTCAGCAACAAGCGAAATTGAATTGAGAAGGGATATTGAAAACGATCTAAATAATATTGAAATATGGATTACTAAACACAAATTAAGCCTAAATGTAAAAAAAAACCAAAATTATTTTGTTTGGAAATAAATTATATAACTCAGAAAATTTCTTTTATAAATCTAAATTAATAGAAACTGTAGATAGCTTTAATTATTTAGGGTTAATTATCGATAAAAAGTTGAAATGGACTGACCACGTGCACCATATTATTAGCAAAATATCACCCTATCTTTTCATATTGCGTAGATTACGGAACTTTATCTCAACCAAAGCATTATACGCAATATATTCGTCTTTTATAGTGTCACACATTGTATATCTCAATCCCGTATGGAATGGTGCGAGCCAGCAAACCTTAAGTCAGCTGGATGTCATTCATAAGAAATCAATAAAAATTATTCACTTCTACCCACGTATGCATCCAACAAATTTATTATATTCTGATAAATATTTAAGTTTCACTAATATTTGTAAACGAGAACTATATCTAGTAGCGTTTAAAATAATTAATAATAAAATCAAACATAATTTCATTTTGAGTAGAATGATAGACATCCATACACACAACACACGAAACAAATCCAATTTCTGCCTGTCCTTGTTTAAAACAAATCAACAGAAAAACAACTGTCTGTATAATTGTTTGAAATTGTTTAATGACCTGCCGGTACAACTTAAAGAAATCGATTCTTTTAGAGTTTTTAAAACCGGAATACAAAAATTTATATTAAATATTAGTTGACAATAAAAATAAAAAAAACAAAAATAAATAAATGGAAAAAAGTAAAAATAAATTATAAATAAACAAAAATAATTGAATATAAGAATATTTTGTATAAATAATAAAAAATTAAAAATGTTTGATAGTAGTAATTGCAGTAAGATGCTAAAGTTAATTTCATAAGTAGTTTTAAATAGTTTTTATATATAATTTTTATAATAGAATTAGTACTTTTTTGTTTTGTTTTTTTTTTTTTTTTTTTTTTCTTCGTTTTATAAATTTAAGCATTGAAGTTTATCTTATTTTTTAAGTTTTCCTATAATGTAATTTATTTTATTTCATATTATTGACAGTTCCATAGCTTTTCTTTGTATATTAACTTTTATTTGCACTTTAATTTTTTTTAAATTTTAAGATCAGACAGCCTAGGCTAAGATCTACAACTTACAATTTAGTTTTAAGTTAATAAAATTTTATATTAAATTAGTATGATTGAAATAAAGAAAACAAAAAAAAAAAAAGTCAACTGCAAAACGAACTTAAAAGTTTTAATGACACAGTAAATAATTTAATAGAAGAAAACATAGCACTTCGAAATGAAAATTCTAAATCTGCGAAACGAGGTGCAATACAACCGATCCTTAATTGAGAGATCCAGGCAACACAGACTCGAAAAAGTACTTGAATTCTCAGGAGTTTCCAAGCTTGAAGATGATATAAATAACCCACAGTCAATCTTGACTCTCATAAACAAAGTAACAAACGAAATTGGAGTTAATATAAATCAAAACGAGATCAAACAAATATATAGACTAAAACATCAATCAAAACATTCAGGTGAGTCTGAAAAAATTGTTATTAAGCTAAAAACTAGAGAACTAACAAATAAAATCTTGGCGGCAAAGAAAAACAAAACGATATCCATAGACAAAATTTTCAATTTACCTGAAAAACATAAGATTTTTATCAATGAAAAACTCACAGATTACTTTTCACTTTTATTCAAAAAAGCAAGAGATATAAAAAGGAAAAGCGAGTTAAAATTGACATGGGTTAAAGATGGCAAAATTTTTATTCGAAAATCTGAAAAAAGCAAAATCGTCAAAGTGGTTTGATAGGGAATGCTTAGAAATATTAAGAAAACGAAATTATTGGCATAGAAAAATTAAAAAGTGTTTTATAAGAGAGTGGTTGTGTTTAAAACTCTGAGTAAAAAAAAATAAACAAAAAAAAAAAAATATTTAAATCACTAGTATATTATATCACAAACTTTATATTTTTATAATTTTATTCTTTTTATTAAATTTACTTTAAAAGTCAAATTAAAACAATAAAGTTTATTTAAATAGAGCGATAAAATAAAATAATTAGGTATAAAAAACATTGAATTTTAAAAACATTGTTGAACATTTTTTTTTTTTTCATCATTTTTGTTGTTTGTTTTGCTGTCTAAATTAAATTTGAGAGCACTTACGGTAAAATGATCAACTGATATCATAATTGATCAAAATATTATTGAAATAGTTGAGCATATCAAATATTTGGAACTAGTAATAGACAATAAATTAAATTTCAAAGAACACGGCGAATTTATGTGCAAGAAAATTTCAAAAAAACTTGGGTTTTTAAGTCGAATAAGAAATAAGTTGTCTACTATAAGTACTATAAGGATCTTCAGTACCATGATTAAGCCCCATTTTGAGTATTGTGCAACTATTACAGCATTTGTAAATAATGAAATAATAGAAAGATTACAAAAACTACAAAACCGGGGAATGAGAACCATACTCAAATGCAATAGGTATACCTCAATTGATTTTATGCTAAAAACGTTAAAATGGCAATGAAAATGCTGTTCAAGATGTTCAGCATTATAGATTAAGAAATATATTCAACTTCAGACTAGATTTCTTTAGAAGTGAAATTGCGAAAAATCAATTAATGTATGGTGGTCTAAAGATGTTTAATGAATTACCCACAGATCTAAAACTGGAAAGGAGCTACAATAAATTCAAATTTAAAGTTACACAATATATTTTGTCAGCTCAAACGTAAAATTTCCGATGTAATTATTTTGCTCATTTTTTCTTAATTAAATTTTCAAATTCATTTTCATTTTTTTTTTACCGAATTTAAGCATAAGCTTTAATTTAAAATTTTTAAATTATAATTAAATAGTATTTAATACTAAATAAATGAATATTAAAAAAAAAAAAAAAAAAAAAAAAGAAAGCACACACAAAGCTATTAAAATATATATTTTAAGGATAAATATCATTATTGGTTGAACAAATTTACAGGTATAAACAGAATATGAATGTAAAAAATTCAGAGAAGCGGCAAATCACCCTAAAAAAAACTTGGACTGTTTTGAAAATATTGTATCGAATAAACATACTGAAAATCAAAATGAATTTTGTGACACTTATAGTAATAAAGAAATAATAGAAAAATTGAATAAATTTAACAATTATTATTGTACAATAGTACAATAGGAAAATAATGGCAGACAAATTCGAAACAATTTACACACCGAACCGAAAATTAGAACACAAAGCAAATTTAAATTTAACTATATTGAAAAAAGCACAATTGAAAAAATTATTGATAACTTAATTTCATCTGGAATAAATTAAATTACAGCAGAACTAGTGAAATTATGTAAGAATGAATTACCGTAGCCACTAGCACAACTTATTATTAGTTCATTTAAACAAGGAGAAATACCTAATTATCTAAAAATAAACAAAATTGTACCAATTTACAAAAACAATGGTAATGTAGAGGAAATTACAAATTTTACACCAATATCAATATCAACCATTTTTAGCAAAATCATAGAAACTTGTGTTAATAATCAACTAGTGAAATATCTCGAAACTGCGAATTTGACAAATAGATTTCAATATGGTTTTAAACAAAAATCGAACACTAATAGTTTTATCAATTTGATGTTATATCAGCAATACAGCATGAGATAGGATACAATAAAAAATTATCAATAGTTTTCTTTGATCTCACTAAAGCGTTTGACTCAGTTGACAGAACAATTCAAATGCGAATACTATTTGAACATGGGAAAAGAACACAAATGGTTTCAAAATTATTTAGAAAACAAGCAGTCGGAAAAGAGTTAAAAAGTGACATAAAAAATTTAGACTATGGAGTTATTCAAGGTAGCTCTTTAGGCCCTACGCTATTCTCATGTTATATTAGCAGTTTTTCCACTATAGCAATTAGTGGAAAAGCATTCTTATATGCCGATGATTTGGCAATAGTATATTCTGCAGAAAGTCTTGCACAACTTGAAAATAATATCAATGATGACATGAATAAAATACATAGTTTGATGTGCTTGCACAAATTAACTGTCAATATAGAGACAACAAAATATAATATATGCTTGTAAAAATTCAACAATCACTATAAAATATAGCAATTGTGTCATAAGTCAAACTCTGACCTACAAATATCTTGGAATTATACTGGATTCAGAACTTAACTGGAAGGAACAAATTTCAAGCCAGATAACCAAAGGTCGTAGAATTGCAGGAATGTTTAGAAGAATAAATTGTAGTATACCCTATGAGCTAAAACGAACTATCGATTTTAGTTTATTCCATAGTATATAGGTATACGTATTGCATTATGATTTGGGGAAATACTACTAAGCAAAATCTTACAACAATGCAAAGAGTACAAAACAAAGCAATTAAAAATTTATTCGGTTTAAATATTAGAACATCAACAAATAAAATTTACAAAAATAACAAAATTCTCCCTTTAAACCTTTACATAGATAAAATGCTAGCGACACAAATACATAGAACACTCAATCAGTCAATCAATACAAATACTGTACTAACTATAAATCACGAAATACATCAATATAATACGAGATCAGCAAATCTAATACACACAAACCGAGTACCGACGGGATTCAGTTTGTTTACAACAAAGCCGTGAAAGTTCACAACAGTCTACCAAATGAAATAAAAAACTATAATAATAATAAACCTTATAAAATATCTATAAATAATTATTATAATAACCTATTATGAAATTTACAATAATTGTTATTATATTATTATATCAAGCATTCATGTTGACGTCATTGCGTTATATAAAAACAAAAAACAAAAAATAACTGTAAAATGTATAATAGCTTTTTTTTAATTTTAAATATTAATTAAACATTGTTTCTTCTATTGGTTACATTCTGAAATACTTTTCTTTTAATTGAATTAATAATGGGCCTTATTCTGAGAAGCGAATCACTTTTTCGCTACGTACCGGTAGAGCATCACAATGCATCATATTTGGTATTCTGAGAAGCGAATGATACAATATTTTGCAAAACTGGCAGCATTTTTCGTTAAAACTGTCAAACTTTTTGTTTTTATGTTTTGACATTTTTTATTTAAATTTTCAGTTTGAAAAGTGAATATAAGTGAAGTGAAATTAAAATTATAGTTATTAAAAAATGTTTTTTCATTTTTATTACCAAACATCGTCTGATGAGGAGGAAGAGCCGCATCATTTACTTAGAATAAAAAGAAGAGAATTGAGGGATAAATCGAATCCATTAGATTTGCCGATTTTAACGTAAGTTATAACAACTATATGAATATGATCTGAAATATAAAAATGTGATCAATTATATTTGTTTTTTTTTAGATTCATTAAGTATTTTAGGCTCTCGAAAGAAGCCTTTTCAATGATCCTGGATAAATTGGAACATAATTTAAGTCCTGCAATTGGTCCACATTCGGTAAAACCGGTTATAAAATTGGCTGGAACATTGCGCTTCCTTGCTGAAGGAAGTTATCAAAAAGGCGTGGGGAATGATTTTTTGGTAGGCTTAGCTCAGTCAACTGTTTCGAAAATATTAGTCGAAACATTATCAATATTAGAAACGGAATTGTGTCGAGAGTTTATAAAATTTCCTGAAACCGAAGAAGAAAAATCATCCATCAAATTGGGATTTTACAACAAATTTGGATTTCCAGGAATTATTGGATGTATTGATGGAACACATGTTAAAATCATTGCACCACATAGAGATATAGAACACCTTTATTATAATCGAAAAGGTTTTCATAGTCTCAACGTTATGATGGTATAAATTAATAATTTTTCTTAAATTCTATTTAAACAAAAATAATATTATTTTAGGTTTGCGATCATAACAACTACATACGGTACAGTGCTTCTAATAATCCAGGTGGAATGCACGATTCGTTAATCTGTGAGGGCAGTTATTTAGATGTACATTTGATGTCTAAATTTAAATTAAATTATACTTTGAATAATTCAAATTATTTATTTATTAGGTCATAGTGGTTACACTTTAAAACCATACATGATGGTTCCCTTCCGTGCACCTGCTAGTGAAAGTCCAGAAGCTCGATATAATTTCAAACACGCACAAGCACGAGCAATTATAGAGAGATCCATCGGCATGTTGAATAATATATTTCGATGCACTTTGGGTGCAAGGGAACTTCACTACAAACCGGACAAAGCTGCTCAAATTGTCAATGTTTGTTGTGCATTGTACAACATCAGACTGAAATACAACGTTCAAATGGTAGAAAATTTGGAAATTGATGAGACTGATCACAATGCTGATTTGCATAGTGATTCAGTTTTAAATAGCGAATATCATGACACTGCAGTACAAATGAGAAATTCAATAATGAATGCAATTTTATAAAATTCATAAAATTTAAGAAACATTTTTTTTTATTTTTTACATTTTAAAATCACATTTGAGTAAAATAAAACTTTTAATTCATTTTAATATAAAAAGTAAAGTAAATTTTGAATTCATTTTAATACAAAAAATAAAGTAAATTTGTAATTGATTTCAATAAAAAAATATTTACATAAGAATAGTTATTATAAAAGAACATTAAAATAAAATAACAACTCTGTTATATGAATAATAAACTTAAATAAAATTTCTAATCAATTTCATTATCACAAAAATATTCAGATCAAAATATTTTAAATCTTAAATAACTTAATCTTATATTTAACCAGTCTTATTCTGAAATTCTGTTTCTGACTTCTTCTAGCATCAATTTTTTTTTCTTATATTCTAATATGTTCATTTGAATTTCTTGATCCTTTATTTTTCTTTTTTCTCTGTTTGTTGCGGATTTTTTGAGAAATTCAAATTTATCTTTTTTTAAATAGTATATTTTTTTTAACAGTTTATTATTTTCAGATAATAATCTCACGTTTTCTTTCAATAAGTCTGTGTGTTCCTTATAATTTGTAGTATTTTTATTTCTCAGCCGACAAGATGGCGTTCGAGAAGTAGGCGTACGACCGTTTGCAATAGATTGTCTGAAAGTACCTGGAGCGGGAGAGGGTGCGGTAGGCTCAGGTGGAATGTTTTCTATATTTATCACTCTGTTGATATTGTCCAACACCTCCGGTATATAAGGCTGTGAAGGAAAAATTTCATTTTCTTCCTCATCCACAATACCGTATTCTACGGTTCTTTTGGAAATAATGTCCAAAGAAAGAATTTTTACAACAACTTCTTCCAAGGAATTAATGGGAAGTAATTTATTTTCCCCTCCACCTGTTGCTCTTAGTTCCTTTTTATTTTCTATTATTTTTCGACGAACTTTGGTTTTAAAATCACTCCAGACCTAAAACAAATTTAAATTTAACTTAACACCGAACAATTTTATGGCTGTAAATATGTATATGTAATTAATTACTGACTTTTTCCCATTCCTCAGGTTTTCTTAATGGAGGCCCACAACTGTTTAGGTTTTTTGCAAGTTCTTCCCACAACCTCTTGTAACTTCCTTCATTTAAATTCTCTGCATATTTTCTCCCTTTAGCAATGCTTGGATGATTTTCCATATACTCAACCAAACATTCAAACTGCCTCCTATTTGTAACTTTTCTATAATTAAAAATTTAAAAAAATATTTAATAATTATTTTTAAATACAAATATATATATAAATAAAATTAATTTACCTGAATTTTACATTAATTATATACTTACTTTTTTTCATTCGCCATCTTTCACTAACTTTTTCTATAATGATATATTTATCGTTTTTTCTGACAGCGAACAAAAATAATCGATTCTCGTAATACCATAAAAAACGAAAAGTTCCGATAAAAACTGATCCGTATCGTTATTTCGCTTCGCAGAATACCAAAAATAAAATTTATCATATTTTTCAGTACGTACCGAAAAATTCGCTTCTCAGAATAAGGCCCAATATTTCAAAAATATAAATAATATGTAAGTAAATATACCCTACATGAACAGATACTGCTCCTTTTGAGAAAAATAAATAAAATAAAATAAATAAATAAATAAATTGTTGGAATACTATCTGAAATAAATAGTCTGGTATAGTGAAACCACTTCGGTTGTTATTTTTAATCCAGTTACTTATTTAAATGCGTCAAAGGCTCAGCAAATGTAACAATATTTGTAGTTACAATTTCTCGAAGTAACGACAGCTAACAAAGACTATATATATTTTTTTTAGTTTTAGTTTAATTTAATTTATTTCATATTCTCTATACTCTTTACAATGAAAAAATATATTCATAATTAACGAGCAAAACATAGGAACAGCTGGCTAAGAAGTAGAACTCAACAGAATTCCGATCCAAAGTAGCAGAACACATCATCCAAAAGAAGCATAGTATTTCGAAAGAAGACACTGTAATGGTAAATTACATTAGAGATTCTAGGAAACTAGATTCAGCTGAAAGCATCGAAATCTACAAAACTAAAAATGACTCACTCCTAAATAAAGACCAAGGCAACGGATATTCTTCTTTATTTAAATTTTTAGTTAAATATAATAGAACGAATAACACTACCTCTACCTGTTACTCTAACGTCGGAAATATTATTTCAAATACCAACAATGAAATAAATAATAATATTATTACTCAACCCCCTACCTGTGCTATTTCATGGGATAAAAAACATCGATCTTTTTTGATTTGTTAAAAAGTTTATTTTACTCTACCACATAACCATACATACAAAAAAAACCTCCAAAACCATCCATACCATACAAAGTTAGCTGGTAAACCTAAGAGGGTTGGCAGGGTGCTGCAATTCGTCACCGCTACTACATTAAGGCACGTGTACCGGTCAATATAAATCAAAAGCACATCAAAATACGAACTGTACCTATTCTCTTACCGGATACGTAGCTGTGATAAATCTATGGATATTCTGAAAATAAAAACTGCAGCCTAGTTTTCCCAGCTGATATATCTGATTTACTCTTATAAACAAAAAACAATATTCTTGAAATCATGAAATAATCTAAGTATATCATTGTGTTTTATTTATTGCAATATTTTTTTTTTTCTTTAATTCCAAGTTTATATGGGATCAACACTGCTAACTGTTGCTAACGGCTTTTACACAGAGATTTGAATTACACAATGACATACAATAGCTTTTTCTGTAGAATTTTTGTGGCATAGACTAATTTAAATGTGGAAAACTATATCTATTATAGAGTACTTCGCCTTTCTAACAGTATAGCTTTTTGAAATAATATAATCATATTTCGTAGGTGCGAACACATCATGCCCATTAGAAATCAAAGAACAACTTACACTTCTTAAACGGTTCTTACTCTTATTTGTTGTAACAGCAGATGTTCATTCTTACACAGTAGAAATCTAGGTATTATAAACATATTACAGAAATTCATTCATAGTCCGGACTTCATGAATGTGGAGTCTTATCCCTTCTGATGTGTTTCCATATTCAAACAACACCATAGACTATAACTTACACAAATTCAAGAAAAACATCAATAACCTCATTCTTAAAATTTCTGTTAATCTTAAAATTCTTTAAATAACTTGCCTCATCCAGTTCTATACCATCCAAGCAGTACGTAAGTATTAAAAGTTACATCCTAATGCTTGGCTGTTTGAAAATAAAAAACAAAACAAATACGATGTCATTAGATATGAACTAGTTTTCGTGAAATATTACTAGATAGCGACTTACTGTCACACTGTGACACTTAAAGTAATGTATTTGCAATATTATGGCACAATAGTAACAACAATGATGCATATTTGAAAAATTGAAGAGTAACTTATATAACTAAAAATAGACTACAAATATTGGCGATTGACAGATACAATTTGCTTCAAGGGATTAGTAGTAAATTAGACAGTGACTTTAATTCACTAGATGTTGTAAGGAGAACCCATTTTGAAGTGAAGAGGGTTTTCTTCACTACATCTAGTGTATTAAAGTCACTGTCTAATTTTCTACTAATGTTTTGAAGCAAATTGTATTTGTCAATTACCAATATTTGTAGTCCGCTGAAGTCCGTGTAAATGTCAAATTCCATTTAATTTCTACAATTGTATGCCGAAGTCCGTATTTTACTCTGTAAATGTCATTTTTATATCCAACAATTTAAAATTATGCACCTATGCTGCTCTTCGTCGGAACGAAAAATAATTTGAAAACTGTAGTCCAGAATTCGTCATTCGAAAATAGAAAAAAGTGGAAGTGAATTATCAATCAAAACATTTTTGGGTTTAGAGTACCAGGAGAAGTAGACAATGTAAAATAAATAGTTTATACATTTTTTTTATTTACATACATAGCTATTTACATTATGTAAAATCATTTATTTTTGTTTAGGAATAAAAATCACAGTACAGAAAGATGGTTGAATTATTGGAGGAGAGACCAAACATTGCCAATAATTAACCACAATATGTAAACGACAAAATACCGATGGCTGAATTTTGTCAAAAATTTATAAAAGATTATATTTATCTTGTAGTATTCTTCTCTCAATTCACTCAAACCATTTTGAATTTTAAAATCTTCTTCTTTCAAACCTTTTGAGTCTGTTATAAAATTTGTCACATATTCATATCCAAATTGTAAAATTATTTTAGTTTGTATTTATTTGACACTCTTTAGAAAATTCTCTAACATAACAAAAAAATACTTACCTACTTTTAATTTGTACATGTGTAATTAAAAAACTATGGTTCTCAAAACGACGATGGGGTCTGGAATAGAAGACATCATAGTGCCAAACTATATGATCTGTATAATGAAAAGTGGACGTAGTCACAGAAATAAAAGTCAAAAGACTACAGTAACTCCAAAACTTACAGAACATTAACCATCCAGCCAACAGAATCTTCGAATCCAGACCAGAAGGTACAACACGTCGAGGCAAACCAAATCTTCGAATCCAGCAACGACGTATATTCTTCTTCTTTTACTGGCTATCCTTTAAAAAATGTTAGCGATCACATGTTATTGTAAATTTATTGTTATACTTGTGAATATTTCTCTATTTTGAGCTGTTCTAACTAGTTCACATATAGTTAGACTTAAGCCAGTCCAATTTCTGATGTTTGTTAGCCATTAACAGCTTCCTTCTAACACCTCGCTTTCCTTAAATGTTTCCCTTGCACTATTTCATATTTTTGATTTCTCATTAAGTATGCTGTTTTACGACGTTTGATACTACAAAATACGATTTATTTGTAATATTTGCAGTACTTTTGGGTCTCTTACCCTATCGATTCAAAATATTATTTTTTAAGATTCTTCGGTACACCCACATTTTGAAAGTTTAAATTTTGTTCACATCATATTCATAACATTTTATTAATTTTTACTTTGAATAACGGTATATTAACGAATGCTATAAAATGGAGCGATTTGCTTGGAATCTAATTGCAGTTTACGGTTTCTTTTTGGACCGAAAGTATATTATACAACTGAAAAATTTTCAAAAAGCCAAAAATTTCATTTTATCTCAGATATATCGGATATCAGTTGAGTTAGAAATTAAATCGGATCAGTTCAGGTTTCTATACGGTATTTAAAATACTAATCATATACATAACATTTAGCAAACCTAGCCTTAATTTGATGTCAAAATCTGAATCGTGAATATCTTTTTATACTTCATATTATGGGTGGCACTCCTGGCTATTTAATATACTTTTATACTTGGATTAACCTTCGCTTGGGCGGCAAATGAAATACACATAAGCGGGCAAGATTAACATATGTTAATATTTTTGGTTTTTCCATATATTTTGTATGGAGAATTTTTTGATAAAAAGAAGTGATTTTTATGTTTTTATGATTTTTTTGGTATGTGCGTTACTGTTACTTTTATGTTTGCTTTTATTACCTGCAAATATCTATCGTCTAAGATATTTTTTTGGAAATACCAGTATTTTAGAAAAAGAAAATGCTACTGGGGACTTCCGTTTGTTACAAGGTACTTATAAGAGAGTTAGTAGTTCCGACAACACTACGGTGTATCTATTTCAGTGAATTAAAAAAAAAATGAAATAAAACATAATATATATTTTGGAAAGATTATTTATTGAATTTTCAATACTTGCAATAACATGGAATAGTTTAAAATTTTATGTGCCGTTCAGGTAGGCAGGTAAGTGAATTTTGTAATTTTGAGTAAAAGTGAGAAAAACACAAAAAATCAGTTAAAAAACCCATTTTTTAAATTTCCTATATTTTGGTGTAAATATTAATAAATTTTTTCGAAATCAAGTAAAACTATTCAAAATATATGAGATTTAAAAAAAATGCCATTACAGGTATATGACACTTTTTTTTATTGAGTTTTACTATGAGAAACACAAAAAATCAAAAAAAAAAAATTAAAAAAAAAATGCACACAAAAGATACAAAAGACTTATTTTTACAGGTTATCGTTTGAGGAAGCACAAGCATATTTCTCTAGATTGGTGGAACATGTGCTAGCTGATGAACATGCTGATGTAGGACTATACGGAAGAAATAGTATTTGAACCAGTTGCTGGTCCCTCAAAAGTCGAAAGTGATGATAATGATGACAATGATGAAAATGGAAAACCAGATGCTCAAAGAATGCAATTTAGACCTAAGTGATGGACATGATTCTGAGCGTGAGTCATTAGATGATGAATCAGAAGTACAAAAAGAAAATAATCACATTGTTGATCCAAATCAATATTTTAGGAAAGGATGGCACAAAGTGGAATAAAATTCAATCAATATATCAAAGGGCTAGACAACAAAATATTTTCCGACAAAAATCGATAGTTTAACTGATTGTGAAAGATTTGTCGCAATTTTCAATACATCAATGGTAGACATAAATTTTTAATTTAATTTCGTAACAGAATTTTTCATTTTTATAAAATACTAAAAATAAAATTCACAACAACATTTTTTTTCAAAAAACCTATGGCGCTTTATTTACTTTATATTTTAAAATATATTAATTTTAGTATATTCTATTTCAATTTAAAATATTTCAGAACCTTTTATCTTATTTTTCAACTTTTATCGAAATAATTACAAACATTTTATAGAATACCATACATTTTGTATGAATAAAAAAAATATTAACATATGTTAATCTTGCCCAACAACGAAGAAAAAAAATTTAAATGCCGAAAAATTGGTCATAGACACATTTTTCTGAACTTTTTTTTATATATTCAATATCTACTGAAAAAATTAGGCACTAATCTCTGATTTCATTAAGGTCGGCTACATAATGAAGTTTTTATGCAAAAGTAAAAAAGTAAATATTAACATACGTTAATCCTGCCAAAGTGAAGGTTAACAATATTCCAGCAAGATTCATTATATACTTTTGTGTTTTATCACACAGTAGTTCTAGATTCTCAATATCCACCAATACTTTTATTTTCTACTTTTTAGGAGGCTAGTTTGGTTATGATAAAAGTATATTTTAAAAATTTTTTATTTTTACATTATTATTTTATTAATTCTACATTTTATTTCTTTTGATGAGTCCCATTCCGTATGTAACCAATGAACAAGATATTTATAACTGTTGACACGCTCTATTTGTTGTCCATTAATTGAGATGGAAATGTTGTTGTAAAAAAAAAATTTCTCCTACTTATAATCAACCTACTTAATTGTGTGGTACACAAATGTTCTAGGATAATTGATTATACTTTAACAAATTACTGTCCAACAATTTTGTATATTTTTCAATAATTTTTAATGAATTTAAAATTTACTGTTATCAGATTTTATTTGAATTATATATAATTTTTTTGTAACTGTAAAATTTCATCTTGAAATGTTGTCGAAAAATTTTTCTTTCAAATTATTTATTAAAGCTCTTTCTTATTTTTTTGTTTTCTCTAATATAAAAATATCCTGAAATGTCCTGAAATGACTTTTAAATTTCCTTTTCATAATTTGAATAGTGTTTGTAATTTTTTTTTTGTTTTTTATTTTAAAAAAAAAGAAGTGGTGAAATGGATTTTTGTTTTTGTTTTTGTTTTTGCATCTAGTCTTTTAAGCATATTCTCTAACTATTATTTAAGATTTACTTATATCCTTTTTTTGTACTATTTTCGTAAGTATGTAAAAATTTTAACCAAAATAAGAAAACTGTTTTTTTTTGTTTTTGTTTTTGTTTTTTTTTTTGTAAGGATATGGGTATACCACCATAAAAGTAATAAACTTTTCATTTTCAATTTTGAAATGTCACTGTAAGGTGTTGCACGACTTCATTTTGTCATATAGTTAATTTAATAGTAGAAGTTCCTTTTAAACTGATGTCTTTAATATTTTTTATTATTTTTTTCTTTTACTGATTTTATTGTTTTTGTTTTTGTTCTTCTTCGTCTTCAATGAAATTTTAAATTTGTTGAATTCATGGCATTAAACAAACGAATTTTATATATTTTATATGGTAGTGAATAAAATACAGTAAATTGGGAAATTGTTTGGAATACAAAAGGAAAAATAAAGAAATTTTCTTTATTTACATTGACTTCCTTGATTTTGGTTCTCATTTTGAGATCTATGTATTTGTTGAAAGTCCTCTTTTTTTTTGTCTTGTGAATATATTCAGTCATTATATATTCATGAAAATAAAAAAAAAAAAAACAGAAAATAAGAAAATTTAGTTGGACAGGGTATGTGTAGGGATGTCAAGGAAATGATTATAAATGTAGTCAATGTTAAAAATCTAACTTATGTATATCTACACGTTTCTGGAAATCTATTATCAACCCGAATTAGCCATATGGCAACAGCTAACATATAGGAATTTTTGCTTTATTAAAATTAAAACCGTTATTTTAATAAAAGTAGTATTGCACTTATTTTTACCTATTTATATTATGTACTTACTCATACTGGCTTTGAAATTTAAATGGCATAAATAGAAAGAGTGCAGCATACTATAGTTTTAGTTTAGTGAAAAGAAAATTGTGAAAAATGGATAACATGAAAAACTAAATTTCAATTTTTTTCTAAATATTTAATTGTAATTATTCAATATTATTTTTGGATAAAATTGGATAAATTTGGATAAAATTGGATAAATGTGGATAAAATTGGATAAATTTTATTTTTGGATTTTATTCCAAAATCTAAAATCTGTATTTCATATATAATTTGTTTCTCCTATGCATAGCCCAGCCATATGCCATCTGACAATTAACATGCTTCCTGAACAGCAGAGCGGTTCCATAACCCAAAATAAATACAAAAATATGTTATTTTACTCAGGACTAACAGTTTTTACTAAAATAACTTTTTCAGAATTAAAAAAAAAAATATAATCTGATTCGGGCTAAACAGGAGTTCGGGCTAAATATGAAATCTTACATTTTAGGTATAGTGGTAGTTTTAATGTTAACTCTTTTACATTATTTATTACTAACTGTGATATTTAATAAATATGAATTAAATTTTTTGTCTGTGTATGTATTAAAAATAATTATTTATTATAATAATTACAAATTTTGTAAAACATCCTTCCAAGCTCAACCCGTTGCATTAATACGATTCTGTTATATATTCGGTTTCTTTCTATCATCCAATAACTCTTGGACAATGTGCGACAGGACTTTAGCTTTGTTATGGCAGTATTTAATATTTTCTGTATTAGAAATAATGTAGGGTAATGTGTTTACCTTAAAACTGTTATCAATGAATTTATATGCAACCTATCATGTCACAATGAAGACACTAATTTTCCTTTAACGAAAATTACTTGTTCTTCAGCAAAGGTTAGTAAACAAGTATTGACTGATTTTAGCCAATCTAGCTATTGATCTTGTTGCTGTATTGTTAATTGCATTCTAAAATTAGATATAGGGGGGGATTCAACGTTGTATAAAAATATTCAATTGATTGTATTTTATCAAATAATCTACCAAATTTTGAATTATTCTTATTTTAAAGTGATTGTTTGAATCTGCAACGTGTCTACAACATTAATTATATTCATTATTTTGTATATGTTCGTCTGAAGCTTTTGTAATTTGTTATTTATTCGATTTGCTTTAGAGGATAGATATTTTTTTTCCTACTAACACAATACAGTCCCACCCCTATAAAACTTTTCTACTATAACACTGACTTTTAAATGGTTGATCCAATTGGCCCCACTATTATGACTAAGTGATTGCGCATCAATCTTAATGTATGGTAAGAGTAGCAAGAGGGGTTGGTAGAGAAAGACATATACTGGATGGGAATTAAAAGCAACTGAATTTACTAGGTCTGGACTGAGATGTTTATCATCTATGTTTTTCTCTGAAACGACAAAACATTTATATTTAATTTCCAAACAAACCTACAAAGCCAAAGGAAAAAATTCCCCAATGGATTAATCAGCATCACAAAGAAATTTTCCCCTATAATATCAGTTACAGCAAACTGTATATTTGAATATGAAAGTGCGGAAAATTCTAAGTAACATCAAAAAACGTACCGAAACAAACTAACCAAAATTTGCCCTATCTGCCAACAGGGATAGTCAATCTAAAGTAAAAAAATATATTAACATAGAAAAAATTAGGTAATCAAAATACTACCATAAATATTCTATGCTAGTCTACGAACGGAGAAGAACGTATATCTACACGTTTCTGGAAATCTATTATCAACCCGAATTAGCCATATGGCAACAGCTAACATATAGGAATTTTTGCTTTATTAAAATTAAAACCGTTATTTTAATAAAAGTAGTATTGCACTTATTTTTACCTATTTATATTATGTACTTACTCATACTGGCTTTGAAATTTAAATGGCCTAAATAGAAAGAGTGCAGCATACTATAGTTTTAGTTTAGTGAAAAGAAAATTGTGAAAAATGGATAACATGAAAAACTAAATTTCAATTTTTTTCTAAATATTTAATTGTAATTATTCAATTTTATTTTTGGATAAAATTGGATAAATTTGGATAAAATTGGATAAATTTGGATAAAATTGGATAAATTTTATTTTTGGATTTTATTCCAAAATCTAAAATGTGTATTTCATATATAATTTGTTTCTCCTATGCATAGCCCAGCCATATGCCATCTGACAATTAACATGCTTCCTGAACAGCAGAGCGGTTCCATAACCCAAAATAAATACAAAAATATGTTATTTTACTCAGGACTAACAGTTTTTACTAAATATAACCTCAGAATTAAAAAAAAAAAATATAATCTGATTCGGGCTAAACAGGAGTTCGGGCTAAATATGAAATCTTACATTTTAGGTATAGTGGTAGTTTTAATGTTAACTCTTTTACATTATTTATTACTAACTGTGATATTTAATAAATATAAACTAAATTTTTTGTCTCTTTATGTATTAAAAATAATTATTTATTAATAATTAAAAATTTTGTAAAACATCCTTCCAAGCTCAACCCGTTGCATTAATACGATTCTGTTATATATTCGGTTTCTTTCCATCATCCAATAACTCTTGGACAATGTGCGACAGGACTTTAGCTTTGTTATGGCAGTATTTAATATTTTCTGTATTAGAAATAATGTAGGGTAATGTGTTTACCTTAAAACTGTTATCAATGAATTTATATGCAACCTATCATGTCACAATGAAGACACTAATTTTCCTTTAACGAAAATTACTTGTTCTTCAGCAAAGGTTAGTAAACAAGTATTGACTGATTTTAGCCAATCTAGCTATTGATCTTGTTGCTGTATTGTTAATTGCATTCTAAAATTAGATATAGTGGGGGATTCAACGTTGTATAAAAATATTCAATTGATTGTATTTTATCAAATAATCTACCAAATTTTGAATTATTCTTATTTTAAAGTGATTGTTTGAATCTGCAACGTGTCTACAACATTAATTATATTCATTATTTTGTATATGTTCGTCTGGAGCTTTTGTAATTTGTTATTTATTCGATTTGCTTTAGAGAATAGATATTTTTTTTCCTACTAACACAATACAGTCCCACCCCTATAAAACTTTTCTACTATAACACTGACTTTTAAATGGTTGATCCAATTGGCCCCACTATTATGACTAAGTGATTGCGCATCAATCTTAATGTATGGTAAGAGTAGCAAGAGGGGTTGGTAGAGAAAGACATATACTGGATGGGAATTAAAAGCAACTGAATTTACTAGGTCTGGACTGAGATGTTTATCATCTATGTTTTTCTCTGAAACGACAAAACATTTATATTTAATTTCCAAACAAACCTACAAAGCCAAAGGAAAAAATTCCCCAATGGATTAATCAGCATCACAAAGAAAATTTTCCCTATAATATCAGTTACAGCAAACTGTATATTTGAATATGAAAGTGCGAAAAATTCTAAGTAACATCAAAAAACGTACCGAAACAAACTAACCAAAATTTGCCCTATCTGCCAACAGGGATAGTCAATCTAAAGTAAAAAAATATATTAACATAGAAAAAATTAGGTAATCAAAATACTACCATAAATATTCTATGCTAGTCTACGAACGGAGAAGAACGTTTGCTTTTCAAAGAAAATATCGTAATATTTGTAATACTGGTGGCTAGAACCAATATTCAGGTCCATTATAATCCTATAATAGACATAAAATTTCATAACAGAAACAAAGATAGTTCTCTCAATAAATTTAAATCAATAATACGGGCCAAAATAATATCAATAATTTTCTTCTCGATTCAGCTTTGACAGTAAGCGGTTCATTATTAAGATTTATTTTAAGTTAGTTAGTAAGTAAGACGATTACAACACGTATTTTAATAATATTATTTTGTAACATAATTTAACATTATAAAAAATAAAACATTTTAATTATAACTTTATAATCTAATTAAGCATAAAAATGTAAGACAAGGGGATATAAAATATAATATTTACAAAGTTAAAAATAATTTGTATAAACTTTAGTTTGAGATTAACTAAAAAGGGTATTTACTTATGGCGTACCTACATACGTTATGGACCTAACATATGAAAAAACATATTATAATAATTTATAATCAACTTTCGAACTAGAGTCTAGTCTAGGTATTAGACCATCTAGTTATTAGACCATCAGGATTTTAATAATCTGCTGTATTGAATGGTATCAAAATTTGTTTTACAATTATGAACAGTTATAATATAGAAAATTAATACACCATTATTGTAAACAACTGACAAGATATTCAGCCAAATAATATTCATTTTTATTTAAGCCAATTTATTATTCATTATTAACTTAGCAAGAAAGTTCTCAGAACAGCAGAACTAACCCACCATACCAGCAACAAATATCCTGAGTCTACTAGTCATTCTACTTTCTTACAGATTCAGATACAAGTGGGCCATCTCACGAAGTCCATTTTTGGACTATCGTGAACCGGAAATAAATCTTAATCCTTTATAAATCAAATACAATTCATTGATCATGAACGAAGAATAAAATTGAAAATATCCTTCAAAAACCTATATTTATATGTTTATGTAAAAAAAAAAACTAAAGTAAATACTAAAAGGGTTTTCTTCTTATTTCAAAAATTTTCTACTACTTATTAAATACATTCTTCAACACAACAAACATATTCATATTGTTTGTATGTTTGTGTGAACTGCAGAAACAAAAATCAAATATAGTATATCCTTTTTTTTTTTTTGTTTTGAAAATAAAAACAAGAAAACAAAAAAAAAAAATATATACTGTTTAAATTTCAATTCAAGTGAAAAGGACTTTTGCGGACAGGTAAATATCATGTGAATGGTAAATATTTGATGCCAATCTCTACAATATAATATGTACATATTATATTCTGTCTAATAATACTGGATTTTCTTATTGTTGTTGTTCTTATTATTTTCATTTTTGTTATTATTTTTACTGGTGTTACTTCTTCTGGTGTTAGGTAAATTCTCTTGTGTAATTGACTGTGTATAGTTTTTATATAACTACATTATTGTATGTGATGAAAGGAAAAAAGTAAATGATATAGTTAAAAAGAAGAAATAAAGGATTCATTGACAAATTTGTTGCAAATCAAGAAAATTATTTTTTTTTATTACTTTTTATTTTTGTTGTTGTTGTGCTCTTTGTTTTGTAATATTATGAGAAACTGAGCTTTATGATATTATAAATAGGAATGAGTTAATCCTTTTTTTTTCGTTTATTTGTAATAAATTTAAATTTAAAACAAAACATAAATAATAACAGAGAAAATTTATACATATAATAACAATGTTGAGCCACTGCTGATGTTATGGACTGAAAGAGTTTTAAAGATTTAAGATTTTTAATATAAATGTATTTAAAGTATTTAAAATGAAATTAGTCAAGTTAATTATCGTGATTTTGTTAATTATATTTTTGTTGAATGTCCTTTTTTGAAACTGATATATTAAATATACAGATATGATTATTATTATTTTATCAATTGTCCATTGTTGTCATATGTGGAAGGTTTACCAAGTATAGATTTTTTATGAAGCAATTTATAAAGAATTTTTACAATATTGTCGTTTTTGTAATAAATAATATTGTATCCAATTCGATTATTATTATTAAAAAGCTGGTTGGATACAGTATTCTGTATTGCTATGATTTTGTACTTTAAAGGGTGCGGGTAGAGTATTAAAGATTGATCAAAATAAAAAAATTAAAAATTTCTGACATTTAAAGTAATTATATTATAAAATTTACACATTAAACACAAATCTTAATTGTTTGAAAATGTTTGAATGCTTTTGCAGCTTCTCTTTGTGTTTTATACGAAAAAATTTAATTTTTTTATTTTATTATAAACATCCTAAGATTCTGGTAGATAATGTTATTGGCAACATATCAAGCAGCATACCAAAAGTAACAATTTTTGCAGCTAATTAGTTTCAAGAAATCCAACAATTACTGTTCTTAAATGACTCTCTGAAACAAATTTCTTCGATATGGCAACAAATTTTGTCAGCAAATTAGCATTTAAGATTTTTCTGTAAAATTATCTGCTCTGAGGAAAGCTAGCTTTTTTGTCAGGGTCGTTTTCTCCTCTTAAAAGAGTTGCAGTTTTACAGTTGAGATTATAAGCTCTATTATTGCTCAAATGAGTTTAAAATTCAAAATTACACTACCATTTGTAAATCTTTGTAGTGGAATCATTGAATTCGACCGATATTAAACAATGTCAGACTGAGCCCCACACTTGTATCGCATATGTCCAAATATACTTAATAATGACTTTATATACAATAAGCTCATGATGCAGAATATAAAAAATCGAAAGAGAAGAGAGATTTTCGGGTAGATATTATTATCCACTTGCAGTAATTCATAATCTCCAATATTATTTCTAATTTATAATAACAAATATATCAGGCAACCGTCTAATAATTCGAATCATATTTCGATTTCTCAGAGCTGGGATATTTTCCAAATTAAATTTTGCATTAACTTACTTATTTACTTGTTGAGCGCTACAGACCTTCAAATTCGTGTACCTGTCGCAAAATGTCTTCCACTGACTCGGATCACGAGCGGAATCTCTCCAGTTGGTGATTTGAAGTTATTTCATATCAGCCGATATACTTCATCTCTCCAACGAAGAAGTGGCCTCTCTCAATGACAAGTTCATTTATGAGAAGACCGCTTCACCACCTGCTTACATTTCAATCTGTTTAAAGGCTTCAATGACTGCCCGTCGTTGTAATGTT
Organism: Argyra leucocephala; assembly: GCA_963942445.1. NCBI lineage: Eukaryota > Metazoa > Arthropoda > Insecta > Diptera > Dolichopodidae > Argyra > Argyra leucocephala. Next base: position 15,520,324 of record OZ012679.1, on the reverse strand, counting down.
CCGATAATATCGATGTCGTCAGCGAAACCCAGGAGCTGCACCGATTTGTAAAATATATACCTAGTTCCCTCTGTGTTTTTATTTATTTTATTTTATTTTATTTATTTTTCTCAAAAGGAGCAGTATCTGCTCATGTAGGGTATATTTATTTACATATTTAAATTTTTGAAATATTATTAATTCAATTAAAAGAAAAGTATTTAAGAATGTAACCAGTAGAAACAATGTTTAATTAATATTTAAAATTAAAAGAATGCTATTATACATAAGTATTTTTTTTTTCACACCGGAACGTCGCACTTTATGCTCCAACACCAGATTATTTTATTTTTATCTTATTGCTATGAAACCAAATTCAGTCATTGTTTCGTAAAATTTTGCAATTAAAAGTCGAATTTCTTTTCACTAATAGATTACCATCTAAATCAGCGGTCGGGAACCTTTTTTAAGTAAAGAGTCAAATCAACAAAAAATTTCAAATAAATGAAATTTAAGAGCCGCACTCACAGACATATTCGATCTAAAAACTTGTGTAGCATTAAAAAATTTGTATATTACGAAATGACTTATCTTATTTAATGGCAGGATTTTCCCTTCTTTATAATAAATAAAACAAAATACATGTTTTTAATTTTTTAGTAATTATTAAAGTTTATGATAATATAATATTGAAGTTATGAATCAAATAATACTAAACATTTATTAGTTAGGACTTTGGAACTTGTATCATTCCAGCCAACTTTTTTAAATTTGGCACATATTTGGTGGTTTTTAATTGTAACAAAGCTTTTAAACTTTCATCCGTCAGCCTGCTTCGGTACTTATTTTTAATGTAGTTCATGGAAGAGAAAAATTGTTCACAATTGTACGTAGAACCAAAGAGTGTCAAAAGTCCAAGTGCAAGGTTTATGGTGTTTGAATAATTATTCGGGAATGTATTCCAGCATCTGAATATTATGTCCTGCGGCGTGTCCTCCATAGTTGGTTGATATGTTTCAATTTGTGTTACCATGTGTTGAAGTTTTTCTACCCATATACTTTTATTTTGAATTTCCAAAAGCTCAAGCTGAAGTTCTGCAATAGATATACCAGGGAAAGTTTTTATGTCTATTAGTTTTAAATTGCACTGCAATGGCTGCAAAATAAATTTCAATGTTTCCTGATACTTCTTGAAATCCTGAAATCTGCTTGCAAATGAATTCGAAATTGTTGTGATTATATCAGCGAATATTTTACAATCTGTTTTCTCTTCGGTTAAATTTAATCTGTAATTTCTTAAACTATCAAAATATACAAACTGATCGTTAGATATATCCACCTTGAACAGCTTTAGTTCTTGCTCAAAAGTAAGAACTTCTTCTTATAACTGTAAAGCAGTATTTCCGTTTCCTTGCAACTTAAGATTAAGTTTGTTAAAATGTTTTGTCATATCTAGTAAAAAGTAAAAATTTTCAAGCCATTCATAGTTTGTAAGAAGTTTAAAATGTTCTTCGTTATAATTTTTCGAGCCTAAGAAAATAATAACTTCTTGCAAACACTCGGAAAAACGGTTTAACACTTTGCCTCGTGACAACCAACGTACAGCAGTAAATGTAAGCAAATCTTTGTATTTAGCATTGACTTCTTCTAAAAGTACAGTAAATAATCTGTGATTCAACGCTCGAGCCTTGATGAAATTTATTATTGGTATAACTACATCCATTACTTTTTTTAGGTTTGGTATTATTCCTAACGATTTTGCAACTAAAGCTTCTTGGCGCAAAATACAATGAAATGAAATTATTTCGTGAGAAATATAATTGGAGAGCAATTTAACAAAGCCCTAATTTTTTGCAATCATCGCCGGTGCTTCATCCGTTGCAATGGATGCTATACGATCAATATTTATATTTTTACTTTTTAAACATTTTACAATACTTTCCGAAGTTTCTTCACCTGCAGTGTGTCCTTTAAGTGGCAATACTTCGAGTAGCTCTTCTTGAACACCTAAAGATGTTATATATTTAGCCATTACACAGCACTGCGATATGTCAGTAACATCTGTAGATTCAGCAACAGCAAGCGATATGAATTCTGCAGCATTAATATTTGAAAGTAGCATGTTTGATACTTCTGCAGATATATTTATGATACGTTCTTTAACAGTTCTAGCTGAGAGAGGTAAATCTTGTATTTTTTTTTAATATATCATCATGATTTTTAAAATCTTTGAAGCTGTGTATCAGAAACCTTGTACATGCACTGTTTGATAAATTCACCATCTGTAAACGGCTTTCCAGCTTTCGCGATCTCTAATGACAATTCAAAACTTGCTTCATTTGAAGTAGATGAAGATTTTACCCAATTTGAAAAACATCCTTGCTGAAGTAATGTTTTATTTTGTAATTCTTGAATAGCTTTTTTTCTACCATCGCCGTCTGGATACTTCTCGCTGAAATCTGAATGTTTTCCATCAAAGTGTCGTTCTATATTGCTTGATTTATTGTTCTGCATTCTTAAATTGCAAATCAAACATTGAGGTTTCCCATTAACTTCTGTAAATGCAAATCGTTCAGTCCACATTTTATTGAAACTTCTGTTTTCATCAATGATTTTTCTTTTTCTTGCATTCATTGTGGTTCAATAATACAATTGAATTATTAACAAAACTTAAATTATCGATTGTATTTAATAACTTTAATTATTTAATAAATTTTTGTAATGCACAGCAATAAAACCTTAGCAATTCAAAAAAACACTAGAAAACTAATTCACGAAACTTATATAACCGTGAGTAAAAATAAATGAAGAAAATGGTTGCTATGGTAATTTATTGGTTTAGAATAGATTGCTGAGCAATCGATTTTTTATTTAAATTTAAATATTTTTCGTTTGTGTCTTAGGTGATGATTTCAGAAACATACTGAAAATATTAGATGGCAGCAGCAATTTTTTTCAAAAATATTATTCAAAGTAAGAGCCACAGGTTTTAAAGCTAAGAGCCGCATGCGGTTTCAGAGCCGCCGATTCCCGACCAATGATCTAAATAGCTTTGCGCGTTACGTCCAAGCATTTGTAAAATATAGTTCGCATGGGGATTATGGTAAATATTATGGTATATTTCCATATATTTAATGCTCATGTTTTTTCTAATAAAAAATAAGAAATTGGAAATTATTTTGAATATTGGAAAATGAATTTGTCTTTGAGGTTTTTATCTGCTCATTTTACTAAAATTTGCCTCTTAATAAGTTTTATGCAATTCAATTATTGTGGTTAGTAACAGACAGCGACTACGTGTTATCATTCTACATTATCTAATAATAAACAAGCAGATTTAGGTACCGTTCTGTGTTAACTGGGCAGACATAATTTTGTTTTTTAATATATAATTAGAGATAGATCCAATGAAGGTTTGGGTAGTTAGTTCCAGTCATTTTATTAAATTTCTCGTATTTTTGAGTAATATTGAGTAACTATTAATAAGATTCATCATCAGTTCGACTGTCTCCAAAATGTGACAGTTATTCAACGTTTTTTTGTACGTCATACCTAGAATTTTTACAATTTAGAATCATAAACCAAAAATGAATCTAGATAAAGTCGAATTTGGTCAAATCTACAATGTGGAAGAATATATTTTATCACAGAATTGAAAGCTACATTTTGATTTCCCTAGTGTTATTAGAATACAACTTCTACACAATCTCACACCCGACATATTACATGGGTGGTAATGGTACTGATGTATATAAGATCTGTCATTAAAATCAGATACAGAAGCTTCACTACTAAATGATATAATTGAAATATTTGCTGAAAATTATGTTCGTGTTGTTAGTGATATACGAAATATAATTAAAGCCAAAATTCGTCAATGATCAATAAATAGATTTAGCTATAATTTAGATTTTTTTAGTTAAATATTCATACAATGGTAATGGGCCAAAAATAAGCTCGTCGCTGTGAGTACAAATTGATGGATCACCATTGTACTGTAACTGTAACCCCATACGTGGGACATAGGGCTTATTAAATTGAGTTTTAGGGTTTTTTCGTAATCAGGTGTGCAGAGTGTGCATCTCATCGTTGGAGTGGCTGCAAAAGACGTTTGTACTCACAATGAGTGACCTGTAACGATGATGAATCTGACCATCCAATAAGCAAGCGTGTCTATCAGGCTTAAGCTTATGGTTTTAGCACCCATATTTCAGAAAATGCAAAAGGTCAACCAATTAATAACATTAAATGAAACATAACAACAAACAAAAATGTGACGGTGAATCCGGTGGGTAACACTACGACATACTACTACACTACTACAAAAAACCTGTAATCTCCTAATCTCTCATTTAAAAAAAACGTTAGTTACATTAATTTCAAAAATTATTTAACTGTAATACACATGTGAAGTAAGTCGCCTTAAAGTTATATCATATAAATTTATCTCAATCACCTACTCTTCCCCTCCCAGTCCCACTAAATAATTTCCATTCTACATATTTCTTAATCAAAATTAAATTTTATAATGTGTTTCAAAACAAAAATATATAAAAAAATAAAATTATCATTGAAATTAAGCACTTTAAACATTTTTTCTTTGTTTTTGTTAAAAAATTAAAAAAAAAAATCTTAATTGTAGGAACAAGAATTATAATCACCATAGAAATCCACTCATTTTCTGTTATTGAGAAAAAAATTTTTTGCAATCCAAATTAGTAGGAAAATGAAAAAAAAAAAATCATGTTTTATAGGAAAAGTAAATTATGCCTTCTGGCTGAATTGTAAATTGGTGTGTGTGACAGGATCATATTATATATTTTCTTTTACTAACTTCCTGCAGATAATATCTCCATTTTCTTTTAGTTTTTCATGTTTTTATTTTAAATATATATATATTTTTTTTTTTTCTATTTAAATTATGAAGGGCACCAAAACAAAAAAAAAAAAAAACAAATTAACAAAAATTAAAGCAACAAATTTATTAATTTTTACTTTCTTTTCACATTCACATTTTCTATATCAGTGTTGGTAAATTGAAATGGAAATGAAAGTGAGTTTGCATTGAGTTATATTCTATTCGAGTGACAAATTATAATTAAATAGAGGTATTTCTAGTGGTTCAATTGGTTTGATGGGTCTCCTAGTTCATTATAATAGTTAATAATAATACACTCATTCAAAATAAATTGTCTTATGATTTCTATTTTCGGTTTTGATAGGATTGTCTTTCATAAATCTGTATACATTTTTATACTACACTGACTACAACAACTAATAAAAGTATGGGACATGACGTACCTAGTCGATATAATCGCAGCGACAACTTGCACAAAAATATGACACTTAGGCGCAGATAGAGTTATCAAAGTGGTCTTCTACAGTAGGCCAATCCCCTACTTAGACAGTACAAACAGATTAAAAATTAGAACCTCGGAAATACAAAGTGAAATTAGCAGCTAGAAACCCCGTACGATGGAAATGTCAAGTGGAAGCCCTATGCTCTTAAAAAGAGTATCTATGGATTGTATTGTATAACTTATGTATTGACAAAACTATTTTTCGTTCATAGTTTATATGTTTAAAGGGCCAAATCCAGATAAATATAGAACATTGGGTTTGGTATCAATATCGTCCCATAAATACGTACATATAATTCGTAAATCATATCTTAGTCATCTTACACGTATTTTAATTCGTATAAAGTGATGCAAGAAAATTGTAAGCTCAAGAAAAATTATTAATTTGATCTTTAGTTATCAATTTGATCTTAAATCATTAATTTGATCTTCTTATATACGAACATATTATTTATCATTTATGGTGACGCTCCTCAACTCAATAAAAATATTGTGTAAAATTTAAACAAGTTTTCATTTATCTTATAGTTTTCAAAAATGTTCCGTTATGTCTATAGTTCGATGTTCCAAATGATATTTCGAAAGCCCATCAGCATTTATAATGTATACATACGTGTAAAATTATTGCTGTAGTTGTCAAAATAACGTAATTGCAGAGTATCGGGCTAAATAAATATAGCCAAGTGCTCTAGCAATGCACTTGGATATAAATATATATATATATATACCCAAAAATCCCGACTTAAGAAGTTTAGGTATATTCATGGCCCAAATTTAACTAAATTTAGCTAATTTTTTCATTTATGTGCACAGGTGGTCCCAAAAATCAAATACAGGATTATAAATAAAGCGTTTACATTTATTCAAGCTACTAATTAAGCAAAAAAATATAAACAAAAATATAAATAATATTATATATAAAATGTCCTGGTCCTGGAATCAAACTCAAACATTTAAAATTGTTGCTGCAGTTGTCAAAATAATATAAATGCAGAGTATCGAGCATCAATACTGCACTGATAAATGTAGCTAAGTGCTCTAGCAATACACTTGGATATAAATAAATCCCAACTTAAGAAGTTTAAGTATATTCATGGACAAAATTTAACTAAATTTAGCTAATTTTTCATCTATATGCACAGGTGGTCCCAAAAATCAAATACAGGCTTATAAATAAAGCGTTTATATTTATCCAAGCTATTAATTAGGCAAAAAAATAAATACAAAAATATAAATAATATTATACATAAAATGGCCTGGTCCTGGAATCACACTCAAGCGCTTAAAATTGTTGCTGCAGTTGTCAAAATAACATAAATGCAGAGTATCGAGCATCAATACTGCACTCAAATCAAGATAAATATAGCTAAGTGCTCTAGCAATGCACTTGGATATAAATATATATGTACCCAAAAATCCCGACTTAAGAAGTTTAGATATATTCATAGCCCAAATTTAACTAAGCTTAACTAATTTTCTCATTTATATGCACAGGTGGTCCCAAAAATCAAATACAGGCTTATAAATAAAGCGTTTATATTTATCCAAGCTATTAATTAGGCAAAAAAATAAATACAAAAATATAAATAATATTATACATAAAATGGCCTGGTCCTGGAGCGGCATCTTGTAAGGTGATAGTAACAAAAAATAATTACAAATTTTTTTTTGACATTTTGTAAGGTTTTTGTCACTGTGATAGTGACAAATTCGTTGTCACCGCCATACAAAATATTATTTTTCTCTTCTTACATAACTGTACATTTCATGTAGGATTTTCATAAAACTATTCCTGTTTGTTTTTTTTTTTTTTATATTTAAAGGTTTTGCTTGGATTCTAATGTACATTATTTTAGATGTTGCTCAATGTTATTCGATGTTTTGAAAATGATACCTTACAATATACCAGAAATGTTCATCAGCATTTCTGATCGCTTTTACATTTTGTAACAGTCACTATCAATACCACCTTGCAAAATACCTCTCCAATACAATCTTGGGAAAGACCTATTTTCCATTTACAACATTTATCTAAGACCAATTTATCTAAGACATACCTAAGATCAATTTATCTAAGACCTATTTACAATTCAATTCAAGACCTATTTTATTTCAAGTCCTATTTAAAAATATAGAAATCTCTACACTATTGGGAATTACAATTACACCTATGTACATTCAATTCAATAGTATCACAATGGATCATACTGGTCTAAGTTTAACAGTGTACTGTCGGCACCGACGACTACTGCCTACCTACATTCAATTCAATTTTGTGAATATCATTACCAAAATGATAAACTAAGATAATCAAAACAATATTTTGATCATGCCAAGCTTACCTAATTTTGATAATCAAATCACTAAAGATCAAATATATTTTTTTTTTAAAACGTGCCATTTATTTGTCAATTGACTGAATCTATCTCTTTTACACATCTTAATTTTCTATATCATTTTTTTTTTCTTTTTCGAAAATTAAATTTAAAAAAATGGAGGAAATTTCATAGAATACCAGAAAATGCAAAAAGAAAAATTTCCATTATTTTTTTTATATTTTTTTATAAGTGGGTGTAACTGGTTTAATTGAAGTTTTTCTTTTCTATTTTTTTATTTTTATTTTTTTTTTTTTAACTAACTTGCAATGCAAATTTAAAGAAGCATAAAATAAAAATAAAACTAAATATATATATATATATATATATGTATATATTATATATATATGTAAATGGAACAATATTATAGTATGTCCTATGGTAATAGTTTTACTTCTAGGTTATATCGTTTGTACATGGTTGTTATAATCTGTTAGGGCTGAGGCAATATTTAAAATCAGAAACAAAAATCTCTGTAAATGCTTTATGGGTGTTATTTTAACAAATTAATGCAATATTATGCAAATCAAATTATGATGTTAGTATTATGTTATAGTTGACTTCATTGCGTATATAAAAGAAAATTATTTTTTTGCTTTGATTATAGAATAAAAAAAATATATATATATATATATATATAATTTTTTCTTATTTTTTTAATCACTTAACAGTAAATTACTTTGCTTAAGGAGATTTTTAATTTTTAAAGATATTTTCTTAATTATTCCAAATTAAGTTATTTTCATGACAATGGATTTTTGTTGTTGTTGTATTTTTTTTTTTTTTTTTTTGTAGATTAGTGTGTACTTAATTGTTATTATTGTTATTTATTTGTTGGAGTATTTAAAAAAAAAAAAATAATATCAAAAATATTTGAAGATAATATCTAACAGATTTAAATTTTAGAATTATATTTTGCTTATATTTCCTGCCTGGCAATATAATAATAATAATAATGTTTAGCTGAAAGTTGTTTTGTTATATTAAGTAGTTAATGTTAAGATTTAGAGTACTGATCTTATTAACGAATGGATGAAACATTAAACTTTTGATTAGAAAAAAAAAATGGTAGATTATCTGTCAGATTGAGTCATTAAAAAAATATAATTTTTAAAAGTAGATATTGCCTTAGATTATAAGGGAAAAAAACACATCAGGGAAGCAAGCAGAAATGTATAGCTTCACATAGTTGGAATAAGCAGGATAAACATTTTTTGCATTGTATTAGAATTTTACATAGCTAAAAGTTCGAAATTTGTAATTTTTACGATTATTTTTTACTCTAGATATCTCAGTTAGCTAAACCGGTAACATTTATGTATTTCTGAATTAATGAAATTGTACTATTTTGTAGAATTAATCGGTATTATATTTCTGTAATTTTCGTAGTGGTTAAAGTCCCCTATATCACCGCATATCAGTGTATACTCTGTACGAGCTTCTTAGCTTATAAATAAAACAAGTAAAATAATTTTCATTAAATACTTTATCGGATAGCTGTTGTTGTCACCAACCTCTTGAGATCGATACGAGCTAGAAGCATCATCATCATTGTCCTGCAACCCCATCCGTGGGGCATAGGGCGGAAATATTATATTAGCATATAATGAGCTAGAATAGCAACATTATATGCTAATAATCAGGATCTTGAAGAGCTTAGAGAAGGCCCAGTCCAATAAAAAATATGAGACCTCTTGTTTCTGTAAAAAAGGCAAATTTACATAGTTCTTTTATTATTTTTAATTTATTTAAACAAAATGAAATTATAAATTACAAATAAGCTGTTCGAGCTTCAGTTTTAGCAAAATCTTTTATAATAATTGAAAAGTCAATATTTCGTGCAATGTACGAATTTATATCATTGATATAAATTTATATCAACGTGAAATGTTTGAATTGCCCATTCAACCGTTCTCGACTCATTACAGATCTGTTAAATCTTTTAATCCTTTTCAACACACTGAAACTGCGTTCCGCCGAAGTGATTTTAAGCGCATATTTTTTGCTCTCGATTTTTTTCCCCTCGTCTAATAAAGTTTGAAAAGTCCAAAATAATCCAAAAGTCTGAATTTTGCGTAAAGAGTCAAAGGCTGATTTCCAATTGACATATTTTTTTTATGAATAATTAAATTTTCATGAGTACGGGTACGCGATCTTTCAATTCCAACTCCATCTTCTTAAAATATCCCATCCTGACTGGCTACCGAGAACTGAAGCCTCAAATTTCGTATCCCGAAGAAAGCAAGGAAAAAAAAACAATGAATTTTTTAATTGCTTCAACATGTAGAAAATCTCTGTCGAAAATTTCTCCATTCGCTTAAAATATGGAGCTTTTTGTACCAATTATATGAACTGATTAATATTTGTCAATCGTAGGAGTGTTTCAAGAAAATGATAGAGGATCTGCATGACTTGGATTAAATTTATATTACATAATAAATATATAACACTAGCTTTAAAACCAGGAAGCAAAATAAATGTTAGCTTTTTCTTTCGTTCATTAGAGTTTTGATTTCAAATTTATGTGATTTGTGGGTCCTACTGGTTCCACAATATTTATTTGTTCTTCTTTGTTTACTTTTATTTATTTTTAATATTTAATGCCCTTTGGGTAGCGAAATTTATTTATTTTATGTAAAAACAGATCAAAGCAATTTGTATATGTATTGAAGCGTTCCGTCAAATCGACAAATATTTGCAGGAAACTATATATTATAATATCTTATATATTAATACGCTTAAACGTCTGTTAAACTTTTCACAAAGCTTTTTTCAACTAGATTAGACAACTTTATTAGAACTATTAAGAATTACGATAGTGTTCAAAATTTAATTTAAAGACATAAACCACAAAACAATAAAACCAAATAAAACCAAAAACAAATTAAAATTAACCTAAAAACAATTCACCTATTGAGCAATAGCATTGATTATATCTGATTATATGAATTAATTTAAAAAAAAAAAACAAAGTAGCAAAGACAAAAACCGAATTATCAGAATATTATTATAATATCGAATTATAAAAATAGCTTTGTTAAAATATTACGATATTACGATATTACAGCAAAGAAAATTACCGGTAAAAGAAATAGATAAAGAAAATATATTCACCCAGACCATGTTCACAAATTCCAATAATTGAAATTTATTTATTTTATTAAAATTTTTATTGAATAATTCAAAAGTATAAATTCAAATGCGCATTAGCATTGAATAAATATTATATTGTACCGAAATTTACGATCTGCTAAGAATAAGAAAAACAAAATATGTTGTGACATTATTATCAAGTTCCAATTCATTACACGGCAAATTTAGTACACACAAAAATTAAAAAAACTTTAAAAAGAAAAATCGCCCTACATCAGAGACCCTAGCGGGATAACAATATAACAATAAAAACTGAAGAATAAGAGAAAAAGCATAATTATTGGCTTTACTCCTAACTATAATAGTCATAAGGCGTCAATAAAAACTGAACCACAAAAGAAAAAGCATAATTATTGGCTTTAATCCTAACTATAATAGTCATAAGGCGTCATATGATGTCGTATGCTACTTCGTTAAATGGCCTATATGATTCGATATGATTTAACAAAGTCATAACCAATCATAACCTTTACTATAATGGTCATACCTAATCGTACCAAAACGTCAAAACCAAAATTTGAAAGAAGTGAAATAAAAATATAAATTCTATAAATAAATGTTTTGAGTTTTGAAATAGTTAGGGCTATTATGATAATAAAAAAAAACACAAAAGACGTATCTATGGCTATTTTAATGTGTTTTTAATGTGGGTAAGGTATTTTTTTTTTAAATGAATTTAATTTCATATCTATACTGCCAGCGACATCTCTGTTTGCCACATTTTGTTCAAATGTACGTCTCTATTAATAGTATTTGTTAGGGAGCGTTTCATGAAGGTTTTGTTTTACTTATTTTTATTACATTTACAAATTTGATTGCAATTGCATCAAATTTTATTTCAAAAATTTTAATTACATATCTCAAAGATAAAGAAATATAGTTGCAAAATATACTATATTTCTTCATGCAAAATCCACTTTCTAAACTTGCAAAATATGAAGATACGAATATGCGTTACGAGTACTAATAATAAATACTTATAAACAAATATAAATATTCAGTGTAATTTCAGAACATTTATAAAATGTAAATATTTAAATAGTAAATCAATTGTTCTAAGTATTTGTATTGATAAATGATAATAATATTTAATACACATTTTTTCTTTCAATATATTGGCATAACACAATTAGAAGTTTATAAATACCTTTTCTCGCAAAATTCACTTTTTCAACTTGCGAAATACAAAAATGCGTGTCGAGCACTATTATTTAAAAAAAAAAAAAATTAAGGATATTCTATAACAAAGTCGGATGTCAAACTTTAATGAATATAATTTATACGTTATAAACAAAATTCAAAAACGTATAAACGAAGCCTTATATAAAAGTTTTCTTCAAAACTATTAGCGGCCAAAAATCAAAATTAATTTATAATAAATAAATAAATACCTAAATCAAAAATATAAAAACAATAGTTATAGATAGATCAAAGAATATTGTAAATTACTAGGTATTCCCAGCGTAACATTCGCCGGTCTAGCATTAGCATTATAAATGAAACAATTTATTTTATTTATTGATTTTCTTTATTTTCTTTATTTTCTTAAAAAAAAATCAATGTTTTACAATTATAGTTTTAAGTTTTTCAATTTAACTTATTTATTATGTAATAAAAAAATATAATTAAAACATTGATTTTTTTTAAGAAAATAAAGAAAATAAATAAATAAAATAAATTGTTTCATTTATAATGCTAATGCTAGACCGGCGAATGTTACGCCGGGAATAGCTAGTAATAATATAATTTCCGTAAAATCACTTTTTTTCATTTGACTTAATTGTAATTTTTTATTATTTAATTGTATACATTGTCTACACAATTAAATAGACATAATTATATTGTCTACAAAGTATTGCTGACGTGTAGAAAATAACGTAATCTACATAATGTAGTTTATCCGGCACAACACTGATTTTCACAAAGAAGTTCATTAGTTCATTATTGCTATTTTACTTCGTGTCGCATTAAGTAAAGAACATTTTTTATTTAAAGTTGACTTAAACCGGTGCTTATTATATTATAGTTAAATTTATTTTTAAATTGTTATATTACATTTTTCTACCATCCTAATACCGATTATGCATCCTAATACCCATTTTGCTTCCGATTATTCTATATTCAAAAAAAAAAAAAAAAACATTTTAGGGTTAGGGCTATTATTTTTACATTTTATTCATACATTCTAGGCAATTTAGGGTTATTAGTATTCCTAAAAATAACTGGACTAGCATATTTTACTATTTAAAGTATACACTGTAAAAAAATTTTACTACTATAATAGTAGGCAACTGTGTTTCCTAGTATAAAAGTAGTAAAATTACTAATTGACGTAAAAATGATAAATTAAACATAAGTTGTGTAAAATATATGCGAATTAATTGTTTGAATTTACTGCTGAGACAGAGTAAAACCCACATAAAAAAGATCAATTTTACCTAATATTCGTGTGAATTTACTACTAAGGGAGAGTAAAACTAAATCGACAATAATATCGACAATAAAATTACTGTTAAGACACCGTAAAACTCAAATGAAAAGTTGAATTTTACCTCGCATTCGTGTGAATTTACTGCTGAGATGGAGTGAAATTAAAAAAAATATTGTGCTATTATAATAAGTAAAATTAAAATTTTGTTTTATTGTAGGATGAGTTAAAATAAAAATATTTAACTTATATTTAAAGAAGAAATTGTATATTTAATAGAAATTGTACATAAATACAGAAAAATTATTTATCTTAATAACTCGCGACCTTAGAATCACGTGGTTCTAACTGACATTTTTTTGAAAAATGAGTTATATATGCAATTTTACTAATTCTAGGATGATCTTTCCAATGAAATTAATTACAAAGTTGTATCTTCAACCGTTTCTTAAATTTCAGAATTCCCTAGTCGTATCTGCCGTACGAAAGTGCAATAATTTGGTAAAACAAAGTTGTATCTACAAAATTTCTGCAGTTACAACCTTGTATGTTTATATTTTAAATCATTTTGCAGATACGACTTTGTTTTACAATAAAATGGATAGTTAGAACTATGTAAAAACATATAAGTTTTTCAGTTACATTTTAATTGAGTATTTAAAAAAAAACAAACATGCATAATGTTGTCCTCTTAATTTTTATAAAAACAATGGATAAATATTAATAATAATCGCACAAACATGTTATAATTATATTGAAGATAAAATTACAGCCATTTTTCAAATCATTTTATTTAAGTACACTATGTATATCTCAAAAACCCGCTTATACAGTACACGATAAAAAAGATGAATGTACTGGAAGTCATTATATTGATAAACGAGGACGATTAAAGAAAAATCACGTCATATCAGATGAAGATAGAAAATTTGTAAGAGAACAGATAAATTTATTTCCCCGTATAGAATCTCATTATTGTCGGGCAAACACATCCAGAGAATATTTAGATTCGAATCTTAATATTTCGAAAATGTATGATCTGTACAAGGAAAAATGTGATCATTGAAATCGTACTCCTGTAAAAGCGACTTACTATAGATATATTTTTAACATTTGCTTTAATTTAGACTTTCACATGCCGAAATCTGATCGCTGTGGCAAATGTGAAGTAAATAAAAATCTGGAAAACCAAAGTGAACATTATAAATTGCATCTTGTGCTCAAAGACGAAATGCAAAATGCAAAAGAAAAAGATAAAAGAAGTGATGTACCAGTAATCTGCTTTGACCTTAAAAATGTATTAACATGCCCGACAACTGATATAGGAGAAACATTCTATTTATCAAAACTGAATGTATATAATTTGACAGCGCATGTGTCTATCACTAAAAGAGTATATTGTGCCATATGGAATGAATATACTGCTGGACGAACAGGAAACGATATTGCTTCAGCTTTTTATAAGATTTTAAATCGAATTTTAAAGGATCATGATCTAAAAAGAATTATAACGTGGAGTGATTCTTGCGTCCCACAAAATAAAAACTCCTTTATGATATTTGCTATGCAGCTATTTTTACAATCTCATCCCGGAGTGGAATGTATAACAATGAAATATAGCTTACCGGGGCATACAGCTTTGCAAGAAGTGGACAATATACACAGCCAAATTGAAAAGGTATTAAGAAGAAATGAGTATTTTTCTCCATTAGGATTGCTTCGAGTTTTAAAGCAAGTGAACAGAAAGCGATCATTTAGTATTATTCAAATGACTCCAAAAGATTTTAAAAAATTTGAAATAGCCTCGAAATCTTATAATTATAAATCAGTACCATTTTCTAAATTGAAAATGATAAATTTTGGTAAAGTTTTACACAAAGTAAAATACAGTACTTGATGAAAATCAATTTATAGAAGTTAACCTACGTTCCTGGAAAACTAATAGACAACAGAGAAATTCTATTCACTCAAATTCTAACATCTTAATCGATCCACCTATAATTGCGAAAAAAAAGAGAAATATCGACGGTAAAGAAGAAACATATAATATCAATGTTCCAATATATGAATGAGCAAGATCAAACTTTTTACAAAACTATTTTTGACACAAGCGACACAAGTAAAATTATATATAATATAATAAAATATTCCTTAAATTATATTTAATAATTTAAATGTATTTCAGATCGATCAGAAACTTCTTCCGTATTACCAACACCGAAATCTATAAGTGCAACTAAGTCTACAAAGAACCTGAAAAAAACATTTATTACAAAAAAAGCAAAGCGAACCAAGTGCTTATAAAATTTATATTATTTCGAAAAAGATTAAAAACTAATTAAAAATTATAATGTATTTCAAAATAAAATATATTTATCGTTATTATTATTGATAAATAAATAAAATTCCAAATATAAAAGAAATGCGATAGAAAATAAATAAATTACAAGTGTTTGAAATTTTGATGTTGATTTTCTGGAAACTATGCTTCGAACAGATAGAACCACGTGATTCTAAGGTCGCGAACTATATCAAATTTAGACTTCACTGTTTTATGTTTATCATATTATTTTTGTATGTTATAGTACAGACCAGTGACGGGGCGTGGAATTTTCAACTGGGGAAGCACTATAAAAGGAAGCATCAGTTTGCTTTGGTTTTTCTTTTTCTATTGAAATTTTTGCTAATTTCGACAGTCAAAGTTTTTACTCACATCTACTTCTCAAAGTAGTTTTAATTCTGTTTAGGCAGAAAAACGATCGCTCAACTGAAGCAGTTATTATGTTATTATAAATTTACAAAGTTGGGAATATTTATTAAAAGAACTGTTTAATCCAGTTTGAATTAAAAATGTTAATATTTGCATATACTGTTTTTGTTATTTGAATTTTCATCTGAAAATATAACTTTAATTTAAGCTCTGACTTTAAGAAAGGAATGTAAAAAAGTGTGAATACGAATTTTCTATATTTAAGTTGGAAAATACCACGTATACGAATTAAAAGATTTTACTGAAAAATGCTGATTACATCGTTTTATTGTTGTTGTTGTTATTAGTAGAGCAAGCACTGGTTTACCATCTTTAACAATTAATAATTTTTCCTCAAAACTTCTAACCGAAAAAGATTTTTTCTTAAAATTTCAATAACACAATTACAATTATCTATTTTAATTATTTATAAATAATAAAAAAAAAAACATTTTAAATATTTACATTTGTTAACAAATTGTTTCAAAACTGCATAAAACAAAATTATGGCTGAAAATAAACAATGTAGCATTCAATAACAAAAAACTATAGAATTACTTAACACAAATCAATACTACTCTCTAAAAAAAACCCAAAACTACATACATTATTTATATAAATATTAATTCTCATTTAAGTCAACAACCACAATAATGCACAAAATTAATTCATTCCTTGCTACTTTTTTTATTTGTAAATTCATTTTGTGTCATGCGATATTTTGTTGTTGTTTCCCTAGATAATATATTTTCTATCAGATATTTTCTAATTATATCAGGTAAATTTGGAATGAATATCAGCCACTCATTCAAATTCATTTTTTTTTCCTTCTAAGATTTTATTTTATTGTCGCTTCGTTTATTATTTTGTTGTTGTTGCTACGAAACTAAATGCAGACAGTGTGTTTGAGTGCATGTATATTTTAAATGCGAAGAGAACTGAGGAGAATGATATTTAAGGGCTCAACCTAAATCAATGTGTACTGCGTAGTCCGTACTGTACGCAAGTATACAGATAAAACAACGCAACCGAAATGGATACGCGCGTACTATTTTGAATTTGTCAAAAATTATTCAGTTTGGATAGTGTTTTCATATAAAGGAAGTGTTTTTAAATTTTAATTTGAGATCTTAAAAAAAAAAATTTTAATTTGTAATAAAATGGATATTTGTAATGAAATGGATGATGTTGAAGTGTTAGAGCATTTGATGATTTTAAAAGTGATACAAAGAAAACAATATCGTGCCTGTAATAGAGAACTATTCAAATCTAGAGAAAACTTTGGATTTTATAATACTGGATTCGATATCATTACAACAAAAAATCCGGAACTATTTTACAAATCGGTTCGTATGACTTATGATCAATTTAAATCACTTTTGGAATTAGTCCGATTTGCATTAACAAAACATTCTCAAAGGAAACCTATAAATGCTGAACAAAGATTATTCATAACATTATAGTAGGTTTTTGTAAATATTTTTATGCATTTCTGTTACTTATGTGTTATTTAGTTTTCTTGGACATGGATGTAGCATGCACACATTGTCTATGAAGTTTCGTGTGGGCTTGGAAACGGCAAGAACAATTGTTCTGGAAACAAGTGAAGTATTATGGCGTGAGTTACATGCATTTTATGTAAGCCCTCCTATAAAAGAAAATTGGTTACAAATCGCGTCAAAGTTTCTATCGACAACTGGTGTACCTAATTGTTTAGGTGGACTAGATGGAAAGCATATTAGGACAAAAAATCCCGCCCATGCTGGATCCCAATTTTTTAACTACAAAAAATTCAACAGCATAGTAAGAAAAAATTATAAATATAAATTATTATTTAGCACAATAAAATTTTTCAGATCTTAATGGCAGCATGTGATGCGGATTATAGTTTCACTTTAATTGATGTAGGAGCCTATGGGAGTCAAAGCGATGGTGGTGTATTCAGAAACTCTTCATTTGGACAAAAAATCATTAATTATGAATTAAATATACCACCAGACGTAAATCTACCAAATACATCGGAGCCTTTCCCGTTTTATTTTGTAGCTGATGCAGCTTTTCCGCTAAAATCAAATATCATGAAACCCTTTGTAACAGTAACTGATGAAAGTATGGACACTTACAATAAAAAGATATCAAAAGCAAGAGTTCGAATTGAAATGGCGTTTGGTAATCTTATTTTATTTTAACGCCAATAAAATTATAAATTTTTATTATTTTTTTAGGAATTCTGTCATCTAAATGGCGAATTTTACTAACAACTATAAATAGTAATCCAGAAAATGCCAAAAAATTTGTATTAGCAACCATAGTTTTACACAATTTTTTGCGTCTTAATTCAGCCACCACCACTGACTTCACAGAATGTACTTCTAATTTTACAAGCGTCAACAGAACTGACTTAAATACGCAGAGAAATTCAAGTCAAAGAGCTTTATCTTACAGAAATATACTTTGCAACTATTTTAATTATTAAATATAACATTTAATTATTGAAATAGTTGCAAAGAATATAAACATAACGTTTAATTTCATTTAAAAAAAAAAATTTGTTCATTTAATATATAACTTTTTTATCTATTTTTAAATTCTTTAAGTTTTTCATTCGCTTTTTGTAGGAGTTCTAATTTCACATCGTCTAAATGCTCCTCTGGTATTTTATCTAATTGTTCAGACAGCAAATTTAAAAAAGTCGAATGTGAATTAGTAGAAACATTAGATGCATTTTCATATTTCTTTTTTATTAAATTTAAAACTTCTAAGGTAACTTCATCAGTGTTTGATTTTCTTTTACTGGTTGAATTTTCAGTATATAATGGCGAGGAAGCTTCCAAATCTATTAAAAAGCTATCAAAATTACTTATTGTACTAAAACAACAACGAAAGCATTACAGTTTATATAAAATCATTTTATTCATTATTTTAAAGATTTTCATAAACAAAAAATATTGGCAATATTGAGAAACATTTTGTTCATAATAAAATATTGCTAAACAAGTGTGTTCATAAACATTGCTTACTGAGCAGATAAACTTTCATATTATGTCAATATGAACAATATATTAAACTGTCTTTTTACAACTTTTTTCTTTCAACTGTCAATTTTTGAATTACATTATTTGTAAAACATGAGTGATATTTGTAGCAGTGAAGATAATTTTAGGTAAGTAAAATAATTTTTTAAAGTTGAATCTGTATTAGGAGTAGTAGAATTATGAAAGATATGTTTTTTTTTCTAAAAACATGAAATACTAAAATCATAGGTACACAGTTAATTTTTATTTTTAGTTGTAAGATTCTGAGAACCTATTCTTCTTCAGAAAAACAAATTCCAACTCCAAGGTAATTATGAACAAAAATTTATATCAATCAGAAATAGTAATTTATAGGTATGTAGTACAAAGTTAATTGTGTTTTTCAATTATGTATTTTCAAGTGAAATATTGGTCGAAAAGAAATACTGGAGCAGAAAATATACCAAAGCTTTGATAACCAAACGCTTAGAAATGCAGAATGACTTTAATTTAAAAAATAAAAAAAAAGATGTGCTATGGAATTCAATTTTAAAGGCAATAAAAATATTGGATGCTTTTTTCCCTTTTAATAAGAACGAATTGATGACAAAATTCAACGATCTTTTCGCTACATTCAAAAAAATTAATGATCGTTCAAAAAAAAGTGGATCGGAAAGTGTAAAATGGGAATATTATAACGAGTTCAATGAGGTGTTTGGTTCCAAGCATTCCGTGCATTCCGTAAATCCACCCAAAAATTTACTTGGTTCTTCTATAGAAAGTGACTTGATGCAAAATGAAAACGATAGTGATAGTGATGAAGAACACACATCTGTAAGTGCAGTTCAAGAAATACCTGAAAAAAAAGACGAATCCAGAAATCTGATGAATTTTCGAATTTTTTGAAAGAATGGCGGGAGGATGAATGTAAAAAAGAAATTGAAGATAAGAAGAGAGAAGAAAATCAATTTTACGAAATTTTACAACTAGAGAAAAAAAAAATTGAAGCTATACTGGATTTAAATAATTTACTAAAATAAATGGTTTAAACATAAATGTTATTACTTTACTACATAGGTAGTAGGCTCATATTTCTATAGTACGTAGTATCTTAAAAAAAAATTGTTTGGATTTAATTTAAGTTAAGTTTAATGAATTTATATGAATTAATGTGCTGTGAATAAAAAAGTGCAAAGTTTTTGTTTTTAAAATTGTCTTTCAGTATTTCAAAATTTATTATGACCATAAATTACAAATTATGTTTCTTTTACTTTGTGGAGTTTGAGAATTTAATGAATAAATTACAGATTGTACTGGATATGTTGAGGTGTTTTGTTGAAAAGTATCATATTTATGATCGATAATTAGATTATGCAATATAATGCAGGTCATAACAATATATTTAGCATTCTTTAGGTTTTTTAAATTTAAATGTTTTAATATTTGAAATTTACATTTAAGAAGACCAATTGAATTTTCAACGCATATTCTAGTTGAACTGTGTATATAATTGAAATGTGTTTGCTGCTTTGTTAAATATCCAGTATCCCTATAAGGGGTAATTAAATAATGTTGTAACCCATATGCAGAGTCTCCGAGTAGATGTGAATGTTCTGGAATGACTATAGTTCCGTCCCTTATGTTTGATTCGAGAGGGCTGTTTCGCCATACGCAAGCATCGTGGGCTCCACCGGGCCAACCAAAAAATGCATCTCTAATTTTCAAACGGTCCTCACAAACGACCTACAATATAAATTATTACATATTATGATTACACATTTTAGAATGTTGTAAATGCATTGACATTTTTTTGAAAACGTATACCTGCTAAAAGATAATTCACAAATTTGCTATGTTTACCTGTAATATAAGTGAGTAATATGATTTCGTATTGAAATAGCTTTTTGAATCCTGTTTAGGTGCATTAATCGAAATGTGTGTGCCATCAACGCAACCAACAACATCAGGAAAACTTCTCTGACCTCTTAGTGAATTGAATCGACCTATAATTCTGTTCATTTCTTCAGAGTCAGGCCATTTAATATATTTATTCCTTCTTGCATACAGAACTTTGCAAGTTTTTAAAACAATCTTATAAACTAAACCTATTGCCAAATCAAACCTGTCCGATACTACACGGTAAGTAGTTTGATTGCTCAGCATCCATAACGTGACATACAAACTTATTTCTAAATCGACAGGTGTTCTACCTGTTTATTTTCTTTTCCAGTCCAATTGGAGGTCTTGAAAAATGAACTACAATAAGAAAATATTAGTTTTTATCAAATCAAATATTTAATAAGCGTGTTTAAATGTATAATTCTAACCTTAAAAACTTTCCGTTCCATGCGAAAATGGCTTACAAAAATATCATTAGGCATTGATTTTATTACATTAATATAATTGTAAGTTTTCGGAATTCTTCTTCTAATAAACTTCATTAATTTTTTTTAAAACAATATTTAACAACAATTTTCGGGATGGAGACATTGTTGTTCATAAACACAAAACTGAATGTTAAATGAATTGCCAATATTGTCAGCATTGCCAACTCAATATTGCCATTGCCATAGCTAATATTGTCTTTTCAATATTGAGTTTATGAAAATACCTTTTATACTTAGCTGGCTCACTACTACTATCTAAAAATGACATATTTTCAGTAAGTTTCCACTCTTTTTGTGGTTTTCCACTTCCAGATGGTTGGGGTATCTTTTGACGCTGGTATTTATCCCTTAATGTCCTCCACCTAATTTTGCATTGCTTAGCTACAAATATATTTAAATTATTATTTTTTACACCAATTTATTATAAACATCTAGGTATGTACGTGTAGATTCCATTTCAATGGCTATTTCTTCCAAAACTGTTTCTTTAAATTTGTTATCTTTATACTTAATACTACTTTTTCTCCATAAACATTCTTGATTTGATATTAATTCTATCAGTTTTTCATTATTTAGCTAATAAGAGTTCATAATAATAAAAAAGTTATAAAATAAAAACTATTTAAATACATTAGGAATATACTTACGTTAACGTCCATTTCAAACAGATTACTTCACAAGTATTTCAATACTAAAAAAGTTACACAAATTCTACTAATTTATATTTTAAAACACCTGACGACAATTTTTTTAAATATAAAATTTTATTTTAAAAACAATCCCATCAACAATCCCAAAACAAAAAAAAAAAAACACAACAAAACTTTTTTATACGCACTGTCAGTTTTTAAATTTTAAAAGCTAAGCGTACTGCGTTTTGCGTATTTCGGGTGCGCTCATATAAATAGATGTATTAAAAAATATTTTGACAGAAAATATACGCAGTACGCATTGATTTAGGTTGAGCCCTAAGTTGTCATTATATTTTTTTACAATGTATAATTATTATAGCATATTGGTAAGAGAATAATGATTTTTAATAGGCATTATTTTCAAATATTATAAATTTGTGGTTGTTGAATATCTCTTGTTGGCTTGTATGATTGAAAGAATAATAGAAAATAATGATGTTTATATAGGCATTATTTTCTAAACATATATAATGTAGTTAATATCAATGCATATAATTTTAGCTTGAAATTTTTTTTTCATTCGTTTTGAATTTTTGTATTTAAGTAATTTTTATATTAAATTAAATATAAATTTTATATTAAGCTGTAAGAAATATTTCATTTGGGGAAGCACTCATTCAACTCAATATATGGACGCTTCGTGCCTGGTACAGACTAACTAACTTATACAAAATTGAAATTACAAAACTAAAAAAAATTTAAATTTTTTAAATTAAAAATTTACTTCGTTAAGTATTTTTAATGAAAACGTTGAAAAACTTAAGGTTAAGTATAGTTCATTTTTTTTGTGTTTTTACATTCATAATAATTATTATATTAAATTTAAGCTTTTAGAATTTTATGTGTCTGAAATTTTTTTTATTACATTAATTATTTTACTAATATTATTTATATGATTTTCTTTTCCCCGAATGTTTTCGGTATAGTGTTTTAAAAAAAATCTTACAATGAATTCTCCATTGTTTGGCAAATATTTTTCGGGTACATCAAATTAAAAATGTAGAAGTAGCATATTAGTATTTCAACCATTTCAACTACACAGAATCACTACAATTCCTTCTGCACCAACGTTTTCTCATTTAAAAAATATGTTGTGACATTATTTGGTGTATCTGCATAGTAACATAAAAATAATAAATTATTAAAATGTGATATAATTCGTTTAAAATGTAATACCTACCAATTATAGCAACCCAAGCCGAATTAGTTGGAATTCTTTCTAATATTTCAATTAAAGTTGTTCCAAGCTATAATTAAACAAAAATTAAATTTTGAAAACTAAAATGAATATTAAATTATTAATTCATATATACCTCAAATTGTTTGAATATGAATTGTTCATTTTCGTTGAAATATTTGAATATTGCTTTTTTTTTGCAAATACATAATAAGTTTTTTTTAATCACAATGCATTTGTTACTCGGTTGAAATTTATTTGCATACTGAAGAAATTATGTTTATTGCGACGCTTATTGATTGATACATATATAACAAGCACAACGGTTAACAAGCACAACGGTTAACAAGAACAAGAACAAACATGATTCCGCATTTTTTAAAACCCTTTCGTACGAAATCGGAACATATGGCATGGAAAAATTTTTTTTGCTATTTTTTGGGTTATTTAGGCTTTAAATAGCACAAAAATGTATTTTTTTTTGGAATTTTGTTTTTATTAACGGTAATACAAAGTGTACATTATAATGTACATTTTTCTTCAAAGGCTGTACTTCACCTTAAATTTTTCTGTATTACTTGAAAAAATGCACTCTCCATTTTTTTTCATCTAATTATATTCTTTTTTGATTTCTTTTACTATAAAAAATAAAATATTATTAAATATAATATTTATAAAGCATAAAACATAAAATTATAAATATATAAATTGAAATAAACCTGCAAATTGTGATGACATTTTCTAAAACAATCGTTGCTTTTTGTTATGCATAAATGTATAATACATTTGTCATACATCATGTGTGTGTTCTACCCTTCCACATTGGCTTTCTTTTTTTTATGATTTTGACAGTAACTTAGGTAGATCACCTTTTCGTGCTTAATTAAGTACGGTACTGCAAGTTTTATACTAAAATATCTACAATATTTCGAGCATTTATTTATCAAATTACTGGCATAACCCATTAAATGTGGAAAACTACTGCTATTGTCAGGAACTAATCCTTCTTAAATAGAATAGCTCCATTTTATTTAATTTGTTAACAGAATATACTCTCAATTATTTTTTGTCATTTATTTTATCCCAATGACCAAAGGGACCAGGTTGAAAAATCCATAAAGCGTTTTTTTTTTTGCTTCATCGGAAATCGAACCTAAAACTTTTCGGTTGAAAGGCAGGCGCTCTACCTACTGCGTCGCCTAGTGTAGTTCTACATCTAGTCACTTCCTTTTTATCATATATATATATATATATATATATGTATGAGGCATGTGTTCGTACACGCCTAAAGGAATATTCGTAGATAATCTTTTTTCAATTGCATTCCGTCGAGGACAAATTACAAAATGTGGCTGAGGTCTACCTTTTATCGCGCTGGTTGTTTTTCCGACGTATATCAAGTCATTGATAATATTAATGCGGAAGTCTAATAAAACCACGCAACACTTTTGATGGATAATTTTTTTTTTTTTTTTGGGTGGATTGGTGGGAATCTTCATAGACACAATGAGCCCCGTAGCTTCCATTGTGTGCCATATTTTTACTGACTAAACCACACCCCTCCCATTAATACTAGTCCAACGGACTAACCATTAATTTATTGCTATTTTGATTTTCTTAAAGAAAAAGTTTACGAAATTCTATCGTATTAAATCTAGTGGCTTAGTTCTTTTAAGCCTTCTGACATCATTTTGATTATCTAGCAATTGAGTGGCCTCAACGTTAACATGTCCCTCCAGACGAGCTATATGCTTTGTTGCATATCTTTTTATTTCATTTTCTATGCAAGGAATTTTTAGATCTCTGTGCAAATCACTGTTGCGAACATACCAGGGGGCATTTACCATGTTGCACAAGACTTTATTTTGGAATTTTTGTATACAAAGTACATGTGTTTGTTTGGCACATCCCCATATTTGTATGCCGTACAACCATATCGGTTTGATTATCTGATTATATAACAAAATCTTGTTATGTATAGGTAATTTAGAATTACGACCTAAGAGCCAGTACATTTCTCTATACTTATTTTCAAGGTCAAATTTTTTCTTTTTAACGTGCTCTTTCCATCTAAGTTTGACATCTAATGTCATTCCTAGGTATTTAGCATTGTTTTCTTGGGGTATATTGACCCCATTCAGATTTACCAATGGTGGTTGATTTTCTAATTTTTTATTTGTAAAATTTACATGTACTGATTTTAACTCATTGAGTTTAATTTTCCATTTCGTTGTCCAGAGGTATAGCTTGTCGCTTGTCGCTCTTTGCAATTTAATTGTAGCCTCGTCAATATTTGATCCTACTGCCATCAACGCAGTATCGTCAGCGAATGTAGCTACAGTTATATTTTCCATTTCTGGTAAATCATTGGTGTAGAGCAAATACAGTATGGGACCCAGAATACTACCTTGAGGCACACCCGTTTTAATATCTCTAATAGTAGAATACTCTTCGTCTTGTTTTATTCTGAATAGTCTGTTTTCTAGATATGATGAGAGTATATCTACGTATTGTTTAGGTAACATATTGTTTAGTTTATTTATTAAGCCTCGATGCCATACTTTATCAAAAGCTTGGGCTACATCTAGAAATATGGTAGAGCATATTTTCTTTTCCTCTAAAGCTTTTTCTATTATGTCTGTTATTCTATGAATTTGATCGATTGTCGAGTGCTTAGATCTAAAGCCAAATTGATAATTTGGAATCAGATTACTATTTTCTATGATCGGTCTCATTCGAATCAATAATAGTTTTTCAAATAATTTTGATACTATTGGTAGTAATGATATTGGTCTGTAGGATTTGACCTCATTTATGGGCTTACCTGGCTTTGGTATCATAATTATCTCTGCTATTTTCCACATATTCGGCACATACCTTATTCTTATAGCAGCGTTTATAATGCGTGTTAGCATTGTTATAGCTTTTTTCGGAAGTTCTTTCAGGACTTCCGATGTAATTAGATCAAAACCTGGAGCTTTTTTATCTCTGAGTTTTTTAATTTGTTCAACTATTTCACTCTCTGAAAATGGTGATATAACAATTTCTTGCCAATTATTATTTTCTTCAGTGAGATCATCCGAATCTGTCTCGTCTGGACAAAAAATTTCTTCAAGATGATCTGCGAATGTTTCAGCTTATGGATAATGAAAATTTTAAAATCATTTTTATACTAAACCACGCCGAAGTTACTGCAAAATCAAGGAAATGACTGAAGAGTCGCAGAGTTCATTTTCTTGAGATAATAAAAGTTCGATAATAAGAAATACACTGGTCTAATTTATCGACGACGCCCATTCCAGAATTATATAATTTAATTATTTCGGGGCGATTTATTATCTCGTAGGACTTGGACGCTTTGTTAAAGGGTTTTGCTTCATCTTGCTCCCCAATTCCAACGAGATTCGAAGCAACATGGACGTATCTCTTATCTTCCCACTTAATTAATGCAATTGAATCTGGATATACGCTTGTTCTTAAAAGCTCTAAAAATATTAGTGATACTATTCTTATCATTTAAAGATGTGACACGATTGCTTGCACCTTTCGGAATTTTTTTTCATTTCTTTATAGGAATCAAATAGAGGATTGGCAAATCTGTGAAGCCTTACTGTGCCAGCTAGGAAGCCTAAAATTGTTTTAAATCTGACGGATTCACAAAATGCTTATTTTAAATCCTTGACAAAGAAAAAAATTGTAGCCCTGATCAGATAACCCACATAAAATATAAACTATTATGCCCCAAGGATAAGGCTTTCCTTTTATGTACTATATAACCCTCACCTTCAGGAAAGATAATTATATTATTTTGTTCTTCACCTTCAAATTCGATAGAATCTTCTAAATCATCGTCAGAATTATTTAAATAACCTACAGGGCTACAAGTTCTTTTTCACTCAGTTTTATTTTATTCGTATTCATTTTTCTAAATTGGAACGAAATGAACATTGTAATGTACATAATTTCAAAGAAAAACAGTTGCATTTTACACTCTTAATGAAATATGTACATTACAATGTACATTAATTTGTGTACATTATAATGTGCATGGTTTATTTACTACACTGATAGCTATTTGTCCATTTTAATGTACATTAACTTATCTTATTAGTTTTACGAAAAATATAAACGATACTATTTATTATTTTATTTTATTTGAAAAAATAGTACTTTTCTTATTAATTTCATACACTTTTATACAATTTGAAGTCGGAATTATATGCTTTTTTTTTATAAAACAAAAATCAAGAAATAGAACACTGATGTAAAAATGCTCAACTTGACTGACAATTAATGCAATAATTTTTGTATTTTTCGTTAAATGTTAAAGAAATGAGTACTAGATAATAAATATTTAAATGAAAAAAAATTTGAAAGGAATTTCATTCAAAATTCGTCAATACTTAGTAAAAATATAAAGGCTTTAATTTGTGCACATTACAATGTGCAAATCGTACGAAAGGGTTAAAGTAAATTCAAACTTTTTGTGTATGTTTATATTTACTTTGCGTAAATTTGCGCTTTTTTGTTCAATTATTATGTAAAATTGCAATTTCACACCAGAAAAACTTAATTTTACATTAAATAATTTAAGAATTATATTTTATTTTTTTATTATTAATAAATTAAGAAATTACTACTGTAGTGTAGAAATACTCCAAAATTACTCTAATTTTGAAGTTATTATACGTATATTATAATATAAATTTTACATTCATTTTTTACAGTGTACCTAAGAGGTTTAAGTACTGTACGATTTTCAAATTCAACAATCATTTTATCACAAAATAATTATTAATTTTTCAGATTTTCACAATTAATTATAAATAATCAACAACTGTTTTTTTTTTTTAATTTTTTCAATTTTAACATACTCACAATATTACTTGAAATAACAAAATTTAAATGACTTTTTCTATTTTTAAATAAGTTATTTTTGTTCGTTATTAATTATATTTCTGTGTAAGACTTTAAAAATTTCTTTTAACATTATCATAGCATAAAAAAACAAAAACTCATAATTTTACACAACAAAATTTATAATCCTTTTTAGAATTTATAAAGTCAAAGGTATTAATAAAATATCTTAAAATATACAATATTATATATATGTATATATAAATTAAACATCTAAATGTATATTTATCCCTAAACAACAGCTTTTTATATCCTTATTATTATTTTTATTATTATTATTGTTATTATTATTATTATTAAACTGTTGCTTTTCATCAAAATTCTATGAATATATATATATATATACCTATACTTGTATTATACACATCATATGTTTATATACAATATTAAAATGGTATATAATAATATATCCTTTCTTTACCTTATATATTAGCATATCCTTCGGATTTTTGAAACAAATCTTTTTTTATTTTTTTCCTTTTTTTGTTTTTTAACTCTTCAGACTCTCTAAAGTAACGAACGATATACAAATTTTCATTTTTTTGCTCTTTTTTGTAGTTGTTGTTGTTTTTGTTATGTTACTGTTTTTGTTATTTTCGTCTTTTTTTTTTGTTATTGTTGAAGAGTCAACAGATGACATGGTTTAATTAAATTTTACTTTTTCACCGCACCAGAAAAACTTTTTCATTATTTATTACTGTACACCATCCTACTCCTTCTTTAACAACCCCTTCTCATATACCGACAATAATCTATTGGCGTCCTTAAGTAAAAAAAAAAATTTCATAGAAAATTTCATCTTTACTTCTTTTTCTTCTTTCTATTTTAATCCTACCACCTCTTTCACTCTCTCTCTCTCTCTCCCTCTCTGATATCAAAACCAAAAATTACATAAAGTGCTTTTGAAAATTTATTTTCCTTACTCTTTTCTATAATAATACATTTTCTAACCTTCATTTTTTAACTTTTTATAAAGAAAATATTAGCAGAAAAACAAAAACAAAAAAAACAAAAAAAAATAAAAATAAAGTTTAGAAACTGAAAATGAGAAAAGAGCAATCAGAAAAATGAACAAAACAAAAAAAAAATATAATATGTGAGAAGAAGAAAATAAAATGGGAATAATAACAAAAATAGCAACAATATTAACGAAAAAAAACGGATGGTTACCACATCACTCTACATATCATACACCAGTCAAAAAAAATGTTTTTTTTTTAAACGATGTACCAAATGTCGAATGAGTATAATATACGTATTATTTATAAATAATACATATATTTATAGGTGTATAGGTGAATAAAAATTTGTATATAAATGTGTTAGTAAATACGATATGAGTATTAAGAGTTAGTCAGAAAAAAAATAATGATTTTTAAATTTTAATTTCTAATTATTGCAACATTATTGATTTTATTATAATTAAAAATCAAAATTGTATATTCATAGTCTCTCAGGTAGGTATGTATGTATGTATGTATGTATGTATGTAAGTGACCATTTCAGTTGCTTCTGGAAAACCAATTATAGTTTAATCAAATAACCAACAATTAACACAGATTGCAAAATTTGGGGAAACGCTCATCTAAAGTCCGAAGTCTGATTCTAGCTAATGCTGGGCATCTGTAAAGGAAGCGTTAAAGAGTTTCTGTTTCATTTTCATTTTTACAGCTGCGACAAATAGGTTGTACAGAATACCAGCTTGGCAGTGTGGCTTCTTATCGACCAATGATCTGTAGTGATGGCTACTATATTATGATATCAGTATGGGACCTCATCATTGTCCTCCACCATTGCCCAAATGTATGGGGCCTGCCTAGGAGTTATTTGGTTTTGTTGATGCTATAAGAGGGCCATGTTTTCTTGGAAATCGCACAGATATTTAAAAAACAATTTAAATTTTACATATTAAGTAAAGAAGCGCAAATTATTTAAGCAAAAAAAAAACGGATCTAATCAAAGTTAAACGATAGGTGTAAGTTGTCGAAGGACATAAAGTTGTTTGAATTGTGCCTTCGGGAATCATTCATGACTTAACTCATTAAAACCATCTCAATCTGTACTCAATACTATTCTTACTGGCTTTACTTAGATCGCCAAAAGACCATGATTGTGGATTTGGTACAATTCCATCTCAACTATTATAATCCACCTTAATTTTATTTAATCTATGATCGATCGACTAATTACCTGTTTTTCGTCTCGTATCTTTTTGATTTTTAAGCTTCTAAACCAAAAATTTAAAAATTTATTTGAATCATAGTCTTTGTTGACTTATCAGTAATGGGGAAAAACAAATTAGTCTAACGGATTGGCAAAGTCGAGCTCAAATCCAATGGGAAACAAAATTTGACTCCTCCACTAGACGACGTGCATCGCGAACGAACATTCAAGTACAAATATTTAGAAAATTCGTTTGTAAACATTTTAGAATAATTATTAATGAAGAAAAAGTCGAAGAATTGTACTGGGAGTTTCAAGATCGGGATTAAACTTATCCCCACTGAAATCACTTCCACTTC
Source organism: Argyra leucocephala (assembly GCA_963942445.1). Taxonomy (NCBI): domain Eukaryota; kingdom Metazoa; phylum Arthropoda; class Insecta; order Diptera; family Dolichopodidae; genus Argyra; species Argyra leucocephala. The sequence goes on along the minus strand of OZ012679.1, from coordinate 15,489,571 downwards.
TGTTTGTCTATCATAAACAATCAAATGAATTTTGTTTGGCGTATTTTTTTGCCATTTTACCAAGTGTTTTTGATTAAATTTGAAAATACGTGATAAAATGGATGCAACAAATTTGCAAAAGCCGCAATGCTGCATGATGTCTGATGAGTTTTTAGTCAGCGGGCTTAAAAAAAATTTACTAAACAACAAATTTTTCTGTAATCTTGTTCAAATCTTATTAACTTACTTACTTTCTTTGTGCTACAAATCTGGAATGTACGACCCATGCCTGGAGTATTTTTCTATTATCTAACAACGTCCAACAATGTGGCGTTATATCAAGTTCAAATTCCGTTGGAGACAAAAAATTATTCTCGTCTGAGGTAAACAATATTATGTATCGCAAATTACACTAATTAAAATATTATTTGGAAAATTATTTTATAAATTGCATTGATGAATTAATAAAACCCCCATTTTACTATTGCCAAGTGGAGTACATCAGTGAATTATAAAAATCACTATAGAAAAGTCAACTTCTGGATGTATACGAGTTAAAAGTTCAACTAATTTTATAATATATATGGATCTAACCAACAAATAGTCAAACGAAGATATAGTATAGCAATTGAGCCATTTAAAACGAATTGTAGAAAATATTCCGGTTAAAAAAAATTTTGTAACACACACAAAATTTTGTCTCCCTGGGCAATTGCATTGTCGAGAGACATTACACCTTCATTAAGGAAATAAATTCAAACAGCGGATATGAAAAACCTTTATACTTTTAACTGGAAATTTCCATCTACTTGTAATAGCGGTCAGCGCAGAACAATATTGCACCATGCATGGACCATACATTCAAGATTTGCAGCACGAAGAAAGTAAGTGAATTAGCAAGATTTATACAGAAAAATCAGTTTTTTTAAGCCACTCAGTTGACTAAAAACTTATCAGACATCATGCAGGTCTCCGGACTATAGGTGAGCTTTTCTCCAACATTATAGGTATTATTGCAAAAAGCAAATTTGGCGGTTTTAATGAGTTAAGTCATGAATGATTCCAGAAGGCACAATTCAAACAACTTTATGTCCTCCAAAAATGAAAATGAGGCAAAAACTCTTTAAAAATTCCTTTGCAGATGCCCAGAATTAGCTAGAATCAGACTCGGGACTTTTTTCAATTTTGCGATCTGTGTTAATTGTTGGTTATTTGGTTAAATTAATTGGTTTGTTAGAAGCAACTAGAACGACCACTTCTAATTATATACCTACCTACCTGAGAGACTATGAATATACAATTTTATTACATCCATCCTCCAATCACGTATTTTCAAATGAAATCAATTAATCATTTAATTTTGAACTGAAATGAAAAAACGATTGGAGTTTTTATTAGTTCACAATATTATTGAGACTATACCCATTCATGTTAGGCTGTGTATGTGTTTTAATTTATAAATCTAAAGAGAATATTCAGACAGCAAACCCAGTGGTTTGAAGTAACATTGAATGATTAGATAAATATAATTTTGAATTAGATACAGTCCAAATCAAACAAAATTAGACCACTCAAAGACAATTGTTATATCTCTTAACATCTTGATTAAATTCCTCTATTATCACGGAAAAAAATTCAGTTGCACTTTTGTTTGAATTTAACCTGGTGATTATTCCAAATACATTTGTCCCTAAACTGTTTTCAAATTCATTACTAAATTTCTGTTTCGAACATTTAAGAACAGTTATTAGTCAACATAGAACATTACTGACTCTAATCAGATTAAAAAAAAATACTTAGCGAAAAAAAGGTTACAATTGCATATACGTAAGGCCTAAGACATTTGTTTTCGTCCTGGGAAGCGGATTCATAAGATTGTTCATGAATAATGGTATTAATTTTGTCCTAAATAAAACAAAAAATATAAAAATACCTACTATACAAAAATATTCAACGTAAATGAAAATATTTTAATAGATTCATATTCATAACTGTAATCTTAATTTAATTATTTAAATATTAAATAATTTCATAATTTTAAATATATTAAATTTAAAAATATTTCATCTAAAAGTTAAATTTAATAACCCCTAAATAATGATATTGATTCAAAAAAGAATTGGGTAAATATCATACCACAAATATTATCACTTTTCTTTTTCTCTTTTAATTTTTGTTTTTTTTTTTTTTTTTTTTTGTCTAAACATCAACCTTAAAATTTTGCTATTTTTAATATCATATTAATTTTAACTTCAAAACGTTTTGAACTTTTCAAAAATAGAAAAAAGAAAGTGGAAAATTTAATATAAAACTCCAATAAGAGAAAATTTACGCACACATAACTGTACAAATATCTAAGAAAATATTATATTAGCAAAATACACACACACACAAATACATTTAGAATAAAAGTGTCAATAGCAATATGTTTTAGTTAGATGGGGAAGCAATATAACTATAGGTAGGTAACAACCTATAGGTAAATCATTCTGATAAATTTTATATTTTTGAATTTGGAACTACTCATAGAAATTGACATTTTTAAAATGACATATGAACATAATAAATATTTTTGAGCTTTATTATACAGGGTGTTGTCGACACAATTATTTTATTTTTTTTTTATTCATTTATTAGTAATTAATACTATTTTAAAGCTTTAAATTTATTTATTTTCAAATTACATAAAATAAAATTAGTTCAATATGGTTATTACACAATATTAAAAATTTATAAACATAAATTAAACGTAAATTGTGTATGATAGTTGGGAATTAAAATGAAAAAAGTGATGTTGTTGTGGCATTCATTTATAAGTTATATTTATATAGAGGTTTAAAGATTTTTTTACTCTACAGCTTTTTGTTATAGTACTATTTAGATGTGAAGGTTCGTTTGTGGACGCAAATTGTAGCACTGATATTGGCGGTGTCTAGACGATCAGTGAACACTGTCAGTTTTCACTGAAATACATGTATTTTATTGTTGTTGGAAAAAAATAAAAAAAGTTGAAATGCCAGTCAGTTTTTCGATTTCAATCGTTCCGAATTTCATAGTCTACTTTTTTAATCTCAACCGTAACACGGAAAAAAACCGTTTTAGAGAAGAACCATTTGAATAATTTGTCAGTTGCAAATCCTAAAAATTACTTTTTATTATTATTGTCTCACTTCCACTTGTTACATTAATGGTAATTCTCTGTTTTCGCCATATGTAAATTTTTTCATTGAAAACTGAACGTGTAGACACTTCTCAGTTTTAACTGACAGTGAAAACTGACTGAATAACTGACCGTCTAGACACCGCCATTGTAGCATTCTTACTATAACAAAATGTAAGTTAAATCAGCACAAAATACATTACAAAATTTCTGTAACGGTTATCATCATAGATTTGTAGCTTCATTGAACTATCTGTTACATTAATACATTACAATAATGTCTGTAAAACTTCCCACCGCTGTGAATCAAAGCACAAATCAGTGACAGGAAATCACAAAATTTTAATATGAAGCTTTTTGAAAATATTACCGCAAAATTGCCAATAATTAAGATATAAAAAAAACTAAAAAAAACTGTCTTAAAAATAAACAAACATATCGAAGTTCTAAACCCATATAAGAAAACTATATATTTAATACAAGAACCAAATAAGATCATCTGAAACATAGCAAAGAAAAAAATATCATTTGTATAACTAAAATGTTATTTTTATCCATCTTTATCCATATTTTTGTCCCTACCAAAATCAGTGACAGGAACCCACAAAATTTTAGTATAAAGCTTTTTCAAAATATCACCGCAAAAATTGGCAATTAACAAATAAAAAAAATTAAAAAAAATTATCTTTAAAATAAATAAACATATCCAAGTTCTAAACCCAAATAAAAAAACTATATATTTAATACAAGAACCAAATAAGATCATCTGAAACATAGCAAAGAAAAAAATATCATTTGTATAACTAAAATGTTATTTTTATCCATTTTTATCCATATTTTTGTCCCTACCAAAATCAGTGACAGGATACCACAAAATTTGAATATGAAGCTTTTTCAAAATATATTACCGCATAAATTGGCAATTAACAAATAAAAAAAATTAAAAAAAACTATCTTCAAAATAAATAAACATATCCAAGTTCTAAACCCATATAAGAAAACAATATATTTAATTCAAGAACCAAATAAGATCATCTGAAAGATAGCAAAGAAAAAAATAATCATTTGTAACTAAAATGTTATTTGTAAATTTGACAATACGCTCAGAAAAATTAATCGGTGCTCATAGCTGTAATCATCGTTTCTTTTAACCTGCATAAAAGTATTGTTTTTGATGGTGAAAACATTCCGTAGCCGACTGGATAATATCTAAATCAACATCAAAATGACTCATGTTTAAATATTTGATGATATATAAAAAAAATTCAGAACTTATTACCTCGGATGTTCCAGAATATGCGTATCAGCTTTTTAAGAGGTGAAGGAGCTGTTATTTTCAAATTTAAAAAAAAAATTATTAACTCGGGGGTGCTCTATCGATTGGAGATATTTTCAACTTCCGGAAAGGACCGGAAAAGTGTTTCTTAAGACCAAAAACCGTCGAAACTAGCTGAAATCGAGATTTTCAAATGGGAAGGTGTACTTTTTTATGAAAATTCGTACTTGACGGCAAAAAATGATAAACTTTTGTTTGGGTGATATTTTTTTATTTTTTTTTTGTACTTTTTTATAAAAATTCGGATTCTACGTCAAAAAATGATAAACTTTTGTTTTGTTGATTTTTTTTTTTTGTTTTTTTGTTTTATTATTTTAATTTAAACTTTGTAGGTACCCAAAACTGAGATCAAAAATAGTAAATAATATAAAAAAAACAAATTTATTTATAAAAATGATTATCATTAATTTTGGTTTACCATAGCAAAATATGATGGATGTTTGTTTTATTTTTATTAATTTTAAAGAAAAACAATGAGAAAACAAAAAAAAATTCTTTAACATAAGTTTCTTATTTTTTGCCGTATAATTCAACTTTGAATAAAAAAGTACACCTTCCCATTTGAAAATCTCGATTTCGGCCAATTTCGGCGATTTTTGGTCTTAAAAAACTCTTTTTCGGTATTTCCCGGAAGTTGAAAATATCACCAATCGATAGAATAATTAATTTTAAATAACGACCCTTTTAAAAAGCTGATACGCATGGTCTGAAACAACCGAATTATAATAAAAAAAAATTGAGAATAATAATAAATAAAAATAAAGCATAGATTTCCCATTTCAGTATTAATCATATATCTTTCACGCTTTTATCTTCGAAAAAAATACCAATACCTGTTTTAGTAATAATTGTTATTATATACCTTTAGTGGTTGTAATACCTACGTATGGAGAGCTGCCATACCCGTATTTGCAGCTCTCATATATTTTCTTAGTGGCTGTCACACCTCCAAATAAATTTCCCATACCCGTAGTATTTGATTTTACAACTTCATACAGTGGTTATCATATCTCCGTACAGCTACTACTGATATTAGTAGGTCTCATACCTTTATACATTCTTTTAGTTGACAAACAAGACTATTTTTATAATTCACAATTCATAAAAAAATTAATTTAAAATTACAGAAAAACTATTAATGATAGCAGTTTCGAGGTTTGATTTATTTTTTTTATTTATTTCTCAAAGAGCTCATTCCCTCGTACCGAGTAAGTGTATACATAAAAAAAACAAACTAGATAACAAAATTAATAATTCAGTCCAGTAGAAAAAAATCAACTTAATAACTAAATATAATATAATAACTTAAGCTAACTACAATTGGTTTACAACAATATCCATTAACAATTATAATAAAGAAAAAAAAATTATGTTTTGGTACAACATAAATTAAATTTTTTTCTACAAATTATTCTAAACAGCAAAATTTCAATTTTCAGTGACTATACACCACATAAACCCGACCATATAAAAAAAATTTAACACACGCACAAACTAGAAAAATAAATCAAGCCTGTTATTTACACCGTCGTTTTGTAGTACCGATAAAAACAATAAATAATACCCTTTATTGGTTTCACCATTTTATACCGTTTAGTTGTATATTTAGCTGTTTTATACCGTTTAGTTATTGATGGTTTCAGATGGAGCTACATAAAAACAATTTAAGGAAAAAATTTCTTCTTAAATTGGAATATCTAAAGTCAGTGAATTTTCAATTTGAATTCAATTTCAAATTTTAAAGTTATTACATACCCAATTCAATCTCAAATTTGGCAAAATGAAGGTGTAATAGTACTAGGGATTTCATTACGGTTAACCAAATCACTAGTATCGCACTATATCTATAATTATAATTGACAAGCATTTAAGGACTTGCGCAGTAGACACCTTTTCATTTTATTTCGCTTCTATTTAATGAACTCCTAATATATAAATAAGTTGTATATACAACAGAAATGCGCATATGGGTTGAAAAAATTTCTATTTTCTTTTATAATATTCAAACTTTTAAATAAAATATATCCAATTTGTGTCATTCAGCATCTTATTATTTTAACACATAATTAGAGGAAATTTATTCTATTAATTTTTTTTATTAACTGTCTCAAATTATTGTTTTCTATATTTTGAGCATTTGTAGTAATCATAGAGTTGTGGTTAAAAATATGTATAATGCCTCTTTAATTACAAAAATATTTTATTTTTAGTAATTTTATCCATTAAATGCCACCGTCTATAGGGAATATTAAATATGGCTTCAACCGGAATTATAATTACTCAACAGGGGCCCCTAGTATTTTATATATAACACAGTAACAATATTTTATGAATAATTATTCTGTGCTAAAATAACCTAACCGCAGAGCTAAAAAATCATACTCACTTAATGATTTACAAATAAATATAAAAACACCCTATATTTATACATTTAAATATTATTATATACATAATATAATACTCAAAGTATTACAGTTATATATATTTTAATAAAATAAAATTTTTACCGCGAAAAAAAGAACACAATTTATTACAAGTACATATAATGAGTTATGAAGGCGAATTGATGTTTACTGGGGCAAAAAGTTATATTTTTTTTTCTAATATTTTTTTTCTATTTTTTCTTTACACACACACACACACACACACGTAAATTTTTTGTTCGCTAGATACTGCCATCCATAGAAAGAAAGCAGTTAGTATATATAATAATATTATCATGAAATGCGATTTTCAATAATAGCAGCTAGCTGTAATAAGAAATTATATAAGATCCGTTAAAAAATATTTCCTGTATCTTTTAACCATCGCTTATCATTCAAGCAGATAGTTTAAAAATGTTTTCGACTGTATGAATTTAAAAGATTTGCAAAGTTATGAAGGATTCATAACCACTTGGAAATTATATTTTTCTTTAATTTTGAATTTTTTTTTTTCTTATTTTGTTTTTCTCTTTTTGTATGATTTGCGTTTAAAAACGAAAATTTATTTTGGAAAAAAATATGAAAATATTTCTAAAATATCTACAAGTTTTAATGTTGTTGTTGTTGTTGTTGTTTTTGTTACTTTTATTGCGGGTTGTTGCTTTTTTGAGTAATTTATGACGTAAAAAAATATAAAAAAATTTTTTTAACTCTATGCTGACTGATCTCATCAATTTTCTAGACAAATTTATTTTCATTTAATAATAATTATTCTTTTATAAATGGGTAGGATCAAAGCTGAATGTTATTTTTTTTTTATTTTTTTTTTTTTTTTTTTTTGTATCTAAGAGTTAGAAATGTTGAACTAATTTAATTATTTTGCATGAAATATTTATTTAATTATACACCAGTTGCTCAAGTTCATGTGAACTGATTTTAATTTTTTATTTTTATGAAAGAATTTTGTAAAAAAAAAAAAAAAAAAATTATTTAAAATTGTAATACAAAGTTTTGTCATGGGGGGTATGATGTCTATGTACATTTTATAGCTATATAGGAATAGGTTGAATACATGAATTAATTTTAAATTTATTTCAAAGTTAAAAAATCATAAATCAAAATATAAGTAAATAAAATTAATTTATGTTATTATTTTGTAATACTTGCATTTAAAACATCTGATAATTTTTAAATTAATTGTAAATTTTGTGGCATTTTTATATAAACTGGGTCTTGGGTATATGAACTCTTAGAATAGATTAAAGTATTATGGTATAAAAATTGTAGGTTATAGTAGGCATAGTCGGTCATACATAGCTTACTGGAACATAGTTTATGGCTATCTAGAATTGATAGTAATGGTTTAAAAACTTGACATTTTGAAGTGAAAGCTTCAAAATGTTCATAAAGATTAACTATAATAATAATCTTCAAAATCTATCTTGATTTGAAACAAGAGAAATATGTCAACTTCAAAATAAAAGATTAACTGTGTTTTATTAAAAAAAAATTTTTTTTATTTATGTTCTTGACAGTAACTTAATTAGTCACCGCTTAATAATGTACGGTACTGCAAGTTTATACTATAATTATTTAATTTGATTAACTGCGCCCGAGCTAATCCTTTTCCAAGTAGAATCAATACAAAGAAAAATATATTTTTGTATATTTTTTATAATTAATGTTGTTTATTTTTATTGTAAATTTTTGTTTCCTGATATTTCCAAATTCCCTAGGATATTGCTGTGAAGTTATTCCTCGTTTTAGAAGCCAGAAAAGTATTGTGGGAGGTTTCTTTGAACCCACATTTTCCATATTCTTTGTCTTGTTGTTTGTTGTGGTGTTACCTGACGCCTGCCTGGTATATATTCCTAGTGTGTGTGATGCCGCCTATGTATCAAATTTGGAAAATATACCCGACATTGAAGTAACATCAAATAAATTTTATATTTATTAATAATTATTCGTATTAGCTATTCTAATAAACTATATTATAGTTTTTTTTTTACTTTTTTTAATTTTATTGATTTTATTATATGTATTAGTTTTTTTTTCAAAAATATTTGAAAAACTCATAAACACCAGACTGGAAAAGTTTATTTCAGCTAAAAAAATTCTTCCAAACGAGCAGTTTGGATTTAGGGTAAAGCATAGTGCCATTCACTCTCTTCTAAAAATTACATTAAATCCAAGTTAGAAGAACGCAAATCTATTGGTCTCGTAGCGCTTGACATAAATTCCGCCTTTGACACTGTGCGGCACTTTGGCTTGCTTCATAAATTAGAAGTGTATAAATTTCTTATATATTTAATTTAAATCATACAAAACTCTCTTAATCAAAGAGTATTTCGTGTGATATTGCATAATACATCCTCCAATTTGTATGAAATTAAAGCAGGAGTTCCACAAGGCTCAGTACTTGACCCAATTTTGTACAACACTTACACTGCAGATATCACTAAAAATGGCACTGCAATTTACTTTGCTGGCACTAATCCCAATTACATATTAACAAACCTGCAAAATTCACTCAATAAGCTCTCTAGGTATTATGCAAAATGAAGAGTAAAAATTAATGCTTCAAAAACAGTATCAATTTATTTTACGAAAAAAAGGAAAGCCTCTCTTTTATCTTCTATACCATTAAAACTGTAAAATGACGAAATTAACTGAGCCGATACTATTAAATCTGGGTGGTCTGGGCTAGGATAAACAGGGTAGACATTGACCGGTCGCTGACCCAATGTTGTAACTATTTAATTCCTGGTCAAGTGCTTGCAGTACCTCCACGAGGTGACCATTGGAAACTAGGTTTCTAATAACCATTAGATTCTTAGGCTAGAACTGCAAGGGCTCAGGTCCTCCTAGTTGGGGGTTGGTCGTACGGCTAACAACCAGACATTGAAAAACAAACATTGTTACGAGATCATCACATGAGCCTCGGATAAGGACTGATTTAAATAGAATAACGACCCGGCAAACGATTATGGATAATGATTTGAATAACGATTTAAAAATTGGAACATGGAACATAAGAACCATGCTTCAAGTTGGTAAAATGACGAAAGTAGCAAATATAGCTCTTAAATATAGGCTGAACTTATTAGCTCTACAAGAGATCGGATGGAAAAGGAAGGTTATGATAAATAAACCGTCCTTCTCCTTGTACTACAGTGGGGATGAAAGAAGAACAGGGAGGTATGGAACGGGTTTCATAGTAAGCAAAAATCTGAAGAAGTGCATATTAGGATTCACACCAATTAGCGATAGAATATGTAGTATTAGGATACGTGCAAAATTTTATAATATTACAGTAATATCAGCATACGCGCCCACAGGAGATGCTGATCATGAAGATAAGGACGCTTTTTATGACGAACTTGGAGAAATATGCGAAAAAGTCAGCTCCTACGATGCACTAATATTGTTAGGAGATTTTAATGCCAAAGTAGGCAGAGAACAACATATACATGAAATTGCAGGCAAATTCTCCTTACATGAAACAACAAATCAAAATGGACAAAGATTATGCAATTTCGCAAGCTCATCATCAATGAAAATAAAAAGCACGGCATTCGAGAGAAAAAATATACACAAAGCTACATGGAAAGCTCCTGGTAATAACATCGCCAATCAAATAGATCATGTACTAATATCAACCAGAAGATCGTCAATAATAACAAAAGTGAAAACGTGCAGAGGAGCAAACAGCGATAGTGATCACTTCCTAATAACAGTGAATATTAGACAAAAAGTATCAAACGCAGGAAAAATTAGAGGTTTCCGTAGGATAAAATGGGACACAAACAAACTAAACACTGAATCGAATGTTATGCAATATCAATGCAACATACAAAGAAAACTTGAATCGGTACAAGAAAATAATGAAGAGCAATCATATAAGTTGAGCGGCCAGAAATACTGTAGGTGTTATACCTCAGCAAAGAAACATAGAATGGTCGAATGCGAAATAGCGATAAATATTAAAAACAATGCTAGACTAAAAATGCTACAAAGAGATACAAGAACAAATAGAGAAAATTATAGAGAAAAAAGAAAATATGCAAATAAAATATGTAGAACTAAGAAAAAACAAATGCTAAAAAGAAAAATAGAACAAATACAAAACGAACATTATCAAGGTGACATGAAAAAATTCTACAATAGTATTAAAAAACAGACAACAGGCTTCCAACCAAGAGTAAATACATGCAAAGACAGACAAGGTAATACGCTCTCAGAAAATGACGACATTATGAATAGATGGTATGAATATTTCAATGAACTATTAAATATAAGAAACGAGCAGAGCCATTAATTATGACACCTTCATACGAAGAAGTTAAACAAGCTATATATAAATTAAAGAATGGAAGAGCTCCTGGAGAAGATAAGCTAACAGCTGAGCTTCTAAAAAAAGGTGGAGAATTTCTGCATAAAAAGATACATAGCTTAATATGTACAATATGGGGGCAAAAAAATATTCCGGAGAAGTGGAAGGTGGGGCTAATCTGTCCAATTCACAAAAAAGGAGACAAAATGACATGCACCAACTACAGGGGGATAACGTTATTAAGCTGTGCTTACAAAATATTATCCAATGTCATATACTCCAGATTAGTTTACTTTGCTGAATAAATACTGGGAGAGTACCAATGCGGATTCCGAAGTCAAAGATCAACGATTGACCAGATATTCTTCATGAAACAAAACATGGAGAAATGTTATGAATACGACATAGATCTTCACATGCTTTTTATAGATTTCAAGCAAGCATTTGACAGCATAAATAGAAACATAATTTTAACAGCTCTTAGACATTTGGGAATACCTCAGAAATTATCAAACCTAGTCATAATGACAAATGCCTCATGAAAAAAAAGCTAAAATTGTAATACAAAATCAAATAACCCGTGAATGTAAAATAGAAACTGGAGTACGACAAGGAGATGCATTATCCGCATTATTATTCAACTTAATACTACATTACGCCATAGGAAAATTAGAAAAGAAAGGCAGTATATTCAATAGGACAACACAAATAGTGGCATATGCGGATGACATAGTAATCATGGCAAAAAATTACAGATATAATATGGCAGAAGTATTTGTACAACTAGAAGCGGAGACACAAAAAGTAGGCTTAAAAATCAACGAAGACAAGACAAAATATCTAAAAATGTCAAGAAATGAACAAATAAGAAGTAATCAGAATATAACAATTGGAGAGTACAACTTTGAAGGGGTTACAAGCTTTGCTGGATACCTCAGAGCAACTATAAGAAGTGATAATAGTATGCAATGCTGTATTCATAATAGAATTCAGGCCGGAAATAGATGCTACTATACAAACAGAAAGTTGCTTCAATCAAAATTAATTTATCAAGAAAGGCCAATACGACAATATATAAAACTCTCATACGACCCATAGTGACGTATGGATGTGAGGTATGGACTATGAACGTGGCCGAGGAGAATAGCCTGCGCATATTTGAAAGAAAAATTCTCCGAAAAATACTCGGCCCAAAAAGATTACAGAATGGAGAATATATAATCAGAAGCCACAGCGAGCTCAATAGTATGATTAAACATTGTACGGTTTGCAAAGGCCCAAAGACTAAGGTGGGCTGGCACAAGATCGACCTTTTGGGAGGAGCATAGTCATGAAGGCTAAAGCTCACCCAGAGCTGTAGCGCTATAAGATGATGATACTATTAAATACCTAGGATAAAATGCTAACCTTTCAAAAGCAAACTTCTATCACTATTGATAAAATTAACAAATGTACTCGCATGTTGTATTCCCTTATTAACAGAAAATCAATAAACCAATAAAATATGTTTAGGAAATTGTTTTGTTCATCATAACACTATTAGAACTCATCAGTAGGTATTTTTAGTGTTACACAACCTATACAAGTCCTGTGAGATCGATAAAAGACCTCTTACCTTATACTTTATTCGATATTACGATAACTCCTTATGAATGATTTTTTTCATTAAAAAATTGATCGAGAATAGTTATTTGCAGTCACTGTTTTTTACAATTTTATTTTGTAATTTGAAAACTGAATACAGAAATTCTGTTTTAAATCAAAATATATTCTCAATACCAATATATTATTTAGAGCAGATCATTTAATAATTTTTATAATATGATATCTGTAGAAGTTATTTTAATACTTGGCTTTGACCATAATATTGACCTACTCTACATGAGACCATTTTAAGCCACATCTGACTGAACAACAGTTTGATAACTGTAATATAATTCTAAAATAAGTATAAACAGTTTCTATTTGAGTACCTAAAATGTTATTTTATACTAAAGTGTATGGTAGGTACGTATAGGTAGGTAGTAGTGACTGCCGATAGTACTCTGACACACCTAAACAAGTAAAGTTCATTTTGAAACCACGGGATTACTAGATTTGTACCACGGAATACTAGAGTATTAATAATTTATATTTTCAATTGATGACAATGTAAAAACCAGTACTATATCAATTTATAATATAAATGTATATTAATAACAGTCCGACACAATGTTTGGAACTTATCCAAACCAAAAAAAACAACAAAAACAAAATATTTTATAATCTTGAAATTCATTTTTTCAGTTAATTAAAAATTTTCTTTTTAAAAATACTTAAAGAATACTTTACTCACTTCACTGATGCGAATCGAAATTAATTTTAAAACCAGTCACAACTTTTCAATTTTTAATTTTTTTTTAAATTTATTTAAATTATTTTGAATAGGTTATTTATTAAATCTTTAGAATTACATTGTTATTAAATTTTATATCTAGATGAATTTTGTATTTTAGTTTTCATGAATAATTTCTATTTTCGTCTATACTGAAGCTCTAATATTAATGAACTTAGAAACCATGAAGTCAACTGCCATAGCCATGACACACAGCTTTTGGTTTATTTTATATAATTTTTTTTTTTTTTTAAACAATTCGTAATTTTCAAATTTTAATTCGAAAATAAAAAAAAAAAAAAATAAAAAACTCAAACATGAAAAAAATGTTTTTGCATTTAAATCGAAATTAAAAAAAAAAAAAAGAAATAAAATAACAAAAGGCAACAATTTAAAAGAAAAACTAACAATATGGTAACGCGGAAGAAAAAAATTTCCTTCACAACTTTGCTTTTTTCCCATTTTTTTTTTTTGATTTTCATTTTTCTAATTATATTTTATTTGTTTCAAAACCTAATTTTCCGCTTCTGATTCACTACTTTCATATTTCCATTCTAATTTAACAATTGCATTCTTTCAAAGTATAACAAAAAAAAAAAAAAAAAAAAAAAAAACAATAATAAAAAAATGCAAAAAAAAAAAAATTCAAAACAAAAGAAATTGTTTAATAAAGAGAGAAATTTCCCTTTTCCTAAGTTTTAAATTCAACCGCGAGTTTATAAATACGAAAAGAAAGAAAGCAAAAATAAAAAAAAAATAATTTTATTTTGTTAATTTTAATTTATTTTAAAAACAAAAGTTTTTTTTTTTTTTTTATTTTAATTTTAGTGTCAATTTAAGTTAGTCCGTCACCATTTGTATATTAAAATTATTGTGACGAGTAATTTTAATTTTACTATCAAAATAGGCTGACATCTGAATATTCTTTACTGAATAAATGTGTAGCTTAGAAGCAAACTGAGGTCTTTTCCACTTTAAAAAAAAAAAATGTAAAAATGAGGTTTTGCTTATATTCAAGATTAAAATTGATTTAATATCTATCATGTTGATTCCCATATATGAACGAAATCAAAATTCATAGCTAAGCTCAAAATGTTTCTATTCCATGCTTGTGAGTGTAGCAAAATATGTCTATTCCATAGTTTTTGTCAAAATATATCTATTCCTTAGAAATTCGATTCTAGAAAATAAAAAATAATAAAAAAAAGTAACAAAAAAAGTCAACTCCTATTTTGGCGCGAAATTAAACAAATGTCATGATGAAATCGCAGTGACATATTACTTTCTTAGTTTGCTGTGGTGCTACACAGCTTGAAGGTCCTGAGGCTAACGCAAAATTATCCTGCTGACTTCGATCACGAGCGGAATCTTGGGAAATTCAAATTTTTTCATATCTGCTGATATTTCATCTTTCCAACGAAGTTGTTACCTCCCTCAACGACACGTTTCCTGGAGCTTGGATTCAAAGAGTTTCGTAGCTGAAACATTTTCATTCATACGCTCTACATGACCTAGCATATTCCTAGACTTTTTTGGCTAGGTCCATGTCCTAGGGCAGCTGGTATAGTTCGGTATTATAGCTTCTTCTCCAAACCTCTTCGTCAGACGCAGGACCATAAATACAACAAAGACGTTTTCTCTCAATGATACCAAGTGCATGCTCGCTTGCTTTTGGTAATGTCCACGATACAGAACCATATAGCAGCATCGTAAGGATGAGCGTTTTGTATAATTGTGCCTTGGTATTTTGGAATAGGAGTTTTGAACCCAGTTGTTTAGATAAACCGAAGTAGCAACGGTTTGCGAGGGTAATTATTCTTCGCCTTACTTCAATATCGATGTTATTGATGGAGTTGATATTGGTTTCAAGGTATATAAACTCCTGAACTACCTGAAAATTATATGAGCCGACAGTGATATTGTGTCCTATATATATATATGGTGTTGTGAGGTGTGAGGACATTTGATTAGTCGGGTAAGAAATCGAATGGCTAGTTTTTATTTTATTAAGTGCAGTGTGAATGCAGAAAAACACAGCAATTGTTTTTTTATTTTGTAATTTCCAAAACTACAAAACTTAGCTGTTAAACATCCTAAATGTTTAAGCAAAGCAATTGAACTAATAATTATAACAATTATATATTATTATATTATTTTAATTATATTATTATTTCTATCTTTGAATTATATATGTTATTAAATAATTATTTAAAATGTGAATCTGCATCCTATTGATCTGCATCCTACTGTAGAGTAATTCGCTTTCATAATGGCAAAGTTGTTCTTGTTGTCATAGGCTTTTAGATTGATACTTTAAAACTGCATTAAAACTTGAAGTAATGAAATTAGCATTCTTGGAAAAATAACTATTACCAATAATAGCAGGCTATGCTTGCGCGAAAGTAATCGTATACATTACGAATGCGTGCGCGAAAGAACATTTGTGTATGAGTAAACATATGGAGAAGATATTCTGTACTTAAAACTGTACAGTTTTACTACAATACACATGCAAGATTAACCGTGCTCAATCACGTATAGGCGTGGAATTTACGTTTTTTGTTTTTACTGTTAATTTTTGCAATTTCCTGTTTCCCCAATGCAAAAATATAGCTACGTACAATCTACAAAAGTTCAAGAGTAATATTAAAAAATTTATTCAAAATGTCCCTACTGATCAAAGGGATATTTTTGTTTCTACAATCCTCAGTTAGTCCAAGCTATATATTCGTGTATAAAGGTATCGTTTAAAACCTAGTGTATGGCTTAACTTAAAAAAAAAAAAAAAAAATTTACTTTTTAATTGTTAGTTCATATTTTTTCGTATTTGTTTTACCTTCAAATATTTTTTACGAAGCACTTCGAAAATAATTTTACATGTTTCAGGTATAATACGACCAAAGGCTTGAAGTGAAATGGCCATTGAAAAAAAAAATTTTAGGTCTTCATAGTTTCGGCCAGTTGTCAAAAATCTTAAAGTAGCTATGAGCCGTTCTTCTGCCGATATGCTTTCTCTCATTTGTGTATTTTGTTTTTGGATGTACGGACGGTTTGACCAAATTTAAAAGATCCATTCTCAAATAATTATATAAATCTTCTGAATTATTTTGTCCTAACTTTGTCTAAGTAATTTCACGTCAATGTAAATTTGACGAATTTTTGAATTTTTTGAATTTTTAGATTCTTATATATTTTAAATAAATTAAAGCAAAATTTACAGGTATTTGCTTTACTTGCACTCATGATTAAAATAACCAGAAAACTGTTCGATTTTAATTTGGAGTGTTCAAATTTTACCACACGCTACTCCAAAATTTTAATTACAATAACAATTTGTATGCATGAACTTAAAGCTTTAAAATGAACAGTATTCGCGCTGGCAAGGGTGTATAGTGTATGGGTAAACAACACCCCACGCAATAGTGCAGAAAAAATTTAAACTTTCACGTACAAGTTTGTGCACGAGTAAGAATTTGTGGTGTATGGCCTGCTAATATCTCAAAATAGTTATAAAATTAAAATGTTTATAATACGAAAATTCGTCTTACGTACATTGACGTATAGACATCTGGTAACCGTTTACAAAATTGCATATGAGTGGTATATTAACAAAATATCCTGATACCTCCGTATTTTATAAAAATCGAATAATTTCATTATCCTGAAAATGTTTTGAATTTAAAAAAATTTAAAAGAATAAAAAATCGTTCTACATGAACACCTTTCGTATACTATGCCACTCATAGTGAAATGAAGCAATACAGCTCTTGACAGATAAGTAGTCGTCTTCTTCAATAACATTTCAATA
Organism: Argyra leucocephala; assembly: GCA_963942445.1. Taxonomy (NCBI): domain Eukaryota; kingdom Metazoa; phylum Arthropoda; class Insecta; order Diptera; family Dolichopodidae; genus Argyra; species Argyra leucocephala. The sequence goes on along the minus strand of OZ012679.1, from coordinate 15,472,158 downwards.
ATGTTGATGTTATGCTGCCGAAGCATTTATTACAATATTTCCTATTTATGTGCATTTTCATGTTCTTTGTAGTTTAATTACACTATTCGACATATTTCGTGAATCATGATTGCTAATGCTCTTAAACCAAAGAAGACAGTGGCAAAATTATTGAAAATTATCGATTATTTTACTTGTAAGTTTATTAAATATGCTTATCATACAAATATCTACTTTTAGACACATGTTTAGAAATTATCTTTAGATTCAAAATGTTTGGGACAGAGTTAGCCACAGTTTAACTTCATTAAAATGTTATAGTTGTATTAAATAAAGTACTCAAACAAAAATCTGTTTACAGCTTAAAAACACAATGAAGAACCGAATTCATTAGAATTTAGAATTTGCGGAATATTATCGTAAACTTGACAGTAACAGAAATTGGAAATTCAGTAAAACTAATAACAACGTTGTTTAAATATTGGTTCGCTCCAAACGTCAAATCGTCGATTAAGAGTTAGGAGTAATTTCTGGAGTTTTAAAGTGTGCTTCGTCCATTGAATTTATCCGCTTTCTCCTAGCTGTAGTATTTTCAGAGATATCCAGATAGATTTTTGCTCCATATCCAATTTTTTTTATCAAAATGTAGGCATTGTTTTGCCCTATACGGCAATTTTTGGAGCATAGGGCAAAATATTCATATAAATCATTGGCTACAATTTTATTCGTATTGTTTTGGCTTACGTAGTTTTAAAATTTTGTCTCTTAAATATTGTTTTGCTCTATATCTTAAATATTGTTTTGCTCTGGTGGAAATTAAGAATAGCTTTAATGCTATTGAGTTGTTTCTTCCCCATTGTGATTCACTTGAATTAGTTGCTTTAAAAGTTGAACTTCTTAACAAATCATCGCTTTATATTGTTTGTTGTTATATACCATCAAAATCTGTTGTTGACATATATTCTAACTTTAAGCTTTCTCTTGACCATATCTCAACCTTAATGAATCCCTCTGATGAATTATTAGTTTGCGGTGACTTTAATTTACCGAGAGTATCATGGGTACATCACGAGGATGAACCATATCTAATTCCACTTCAGATTAATTCTGACTGTGAATATACTTTACTGGATGGTTGTAATTTAAATGGTCTTCAACAAATTTCTTCAGTGACTAATTGTATGGATAGGCAACTTGATCTTATTTTTGTAACAGATTGGGCTAATTATACTTTTAATGTTCCTATTATGCCCTTAGTAAATGTTGATAATTTTCATCCTCCTATATTTCTTTCATATTGTTATAATAGCCCAGTATTACCTGCTTATGATCTATCTTATAATTATAATTTTGCCAACGCTAATTTTTCTGCGCTAAATAATTTTCTTTTATCAATTGACTTTAATTTTATAGTTGAAGATGATCACGTCAATAAGGCGGTTTCTAAATTCTACGAAATTCTATCTAAAGGTTTGGAATTGTATGTACCCCTGGCTCGTAATAGAGACCTTAGTTCTAGTCCTCGTTGGTTTAATCATGAAGTAAAAAAATTAAGAAATAAAAAGAATAAAGCTTGGAATAAGTACTTAAAAGAGAAAGCCACTAAAAACTATCATGAGTTTGTAATTTTGTTCAACTCCTACAAACTGACATTAGATTTCAGTTATAACAACTATTTAATAAATGTTAGCTCTCAGCTAAGGATTAATCCTAAGTCCTTTTGGAAATTTGTTAACTCCAAACGTAAATCTGATCAATTTCCCGTCACCATGTCCTATAATGATGTTAGTGCTAACTCTCCTCCTAAATCTATTGCACATCTCTTCAAGCTATTTTTCTATAGTTCTTATTCAGAAAAACTCTTTGAAGTTGATGAAAATAATTTTAATCACATGATAAACCAACCTGAAAGCCAAGTTATCTCAATAGATTTCTCTACTCAGAAAATAAAGAGTTATTTGAATAATCTCAACAGTGATGTATTTCCTGGACCTGACAAAGTACCATCTTTAATCTTAAGAAACTGTTCTGAATCTTTTGCGTTACCATTATCCCTTTTATTCAATCGATCGTTTACTTCTGGAATATTTCCACAATATTGGAAAAATTCATATATTCGCCCTGTTTATAAAAAAGATGCTAAAAATATGGTCACAAATTACCGTCCAATAGCAAAACTTTCATGCATACCTAAACTTTTCGAATTAATAGTTTTTGATTCAATTTATGATATTTGTTCTAAACATTTATCAATTAATCACCATGGTTTTGTAAAGAAAAAATCTACGGTTACAAATTTAGTTGAGTCTTGCTCACACTTCCTGAACACTATGGAGGCTGGCTTTCAGACTGATATCATTTACACAGATTTGAGCAAGGCATTCGATTTACTGCCTCATAGTGTTATTTTATTAAAACTTAAAAAACTGAGATTTCCTAAATTTTTTATAATGTGGATTAAATCATTTTTATCCAATAGATCTTATAGTGTAATGTTTAGATCAGCTTTTTCTAAATCATTTTCTGCCACCTCTGGTGTACCACAAGGCAGCCATCTAGGTCCCTTACTATTCATTATCTCAATTAATGATGTCAACAATCTCATTAACAATAGTAACGTGATCATATATGCTGATGATATGAAAATTTATAAAAAAATATCTTCATATAATGATTGTACTGTACTACAGAACGATCTTGATTCGTTTTTTAAGTGGTGCGGCTATAATAATCTTTCCCTTAATATTGATAAATGCGCTGTTATTTCCTTTACTCGTAGATTGATTCCAATAATAACTGATTATACTTTTAATTCTAAACTAATCAACCAAGTTTCTCATTTTAAAGACCTTGGCGTACTTTTTGACGATAAACTCACATTTAAACTGCATTTTAATAGCATAATTAACAAGGCAAATTCTATGTTAGGTTTTATTAAAAGATGGTCTAAGGAATTTGATGATCCATACATTACTAAATCTTTATTCACTACTCTTGTTCGCCCCCACCTTGAGTACGCAATCCCTGTCTGGTCACCTCACTATTCCACTCATATTAATAGAATTGAATATATTCAAAAAAATTTTTTGCGATATGCTCTACGTAATCTTCCCTGGTCTAACCCAATAATCCTATCTCCATACATAAATCGTCTGAAGCTTCTTCAGATGAACACATTGCAATCAAGAAGGGTTGTTGCAGATATTTTATTCATATCCCAAGTATACAATGGTGAAATTGATTCCAAAATTATAAAAGATCAGATTCTCGTACATTAACACTAGTACGCGTTTTCGTATAGAACATCTTTTTAATCTTCCTTTCCATAGAACTAATTATGGTAAATTTGAGCCAATTAATAGAATGTTAATGGCAGTTAATCAATACAAAAACAGTGTTGACTTTTCTTTGAACAAAACCAGTTTAAAGAAAACCTTGTTTCACTTGCTTCCTTAGTCCTCCTAATTAATCTTGTTTTTCCGCTACTAATATTAACTAATTTGTAGTGTTATAATTAACTTTTAATACTTTTAATAACTATTCATCTTCTCTTTTTTTTTCTGATGAAATTTATTTTATCTAATTTTGTTTTTTATTTTTTATAAAAACTATGTTGTATTAAATTTCAAAGTAATTTAAACTTTAAATCATAAATCTTATTTGATACATTGTGTTAATTCAAAATTTTAATAATTAAATTGTATTAATATTTTGTAAACAGTTTGAACTAAATATTAAATAAATAAATTTTCAAACAACATTTTAGTGTATAGGGCAAAACAATATTAAGACGACGAAATATGTATATACTAAAGACTAATGCAAATTGAATGTGGAAATTACTGCTTCAATCAAAAGATATTGGATCTGGTTAGGAAATGAGACTACCCTACTAGTGGAACAGCTACTAAAACAGGTTATAACCAGAAGGTTGTGAAATTTTTAAACAGCGGGTCTTTCGTCTAGGTTTACCACTTAATGCTGTCAAATAAAATGTAAATCCTAAGAGCACATTTTGTTGAAATGTATACCCTTACAAGCTAATTGAAAATATTAAAAATTTTAATAATTTTTTTATAGAAAAATTTTATTCGTTCTGCCCTTCGTAGTCGTATTATTCTATCTCTGTATACAAACCGATTAAAACTGATACAATTAAATTCGTTTGGAGTCCCGAAGAACTGTAGCTGATATTATATTTCTAATTCAATGTTTTGAATGCAGAAATTGATTCACAGACAACAAATCCTATTAGCGTCAACAATAAATATCTTCTTCTCTTTCTTAGGTGTCAAATAGACCATATAGGTCCTGGGTTTAACTCTAAATGTTCTCTATTAATTTCCGTCACGGGCGGATTCTGTTCAGCTGAAAATACAAAATTGTTCCATATCTGTCGATACATCGTTTGTTCTATGAAGGTTTGGTCTGTCACGACGTGTTCTGGATTCAAAGATTTTCTTGCCATCTAAAATGATTATATGAAGCAAAATAACCCAGTATAAGTTATGAGAGTCTGGATTCAAATATTCCCTTGGCATCACAAATAAATTATTAGGAAATGCATCAATATTCTTGGATGTCTGATTGGTCCGACTAAACATTTTGAAACCTTCAATAATTAAATTAAAAATTAAATTTAGTTACAATTTGGTTTTACGATATATTTCTTTGATTTCATATAGTCGGGTGTACGGCTATACGCCATTTTTGGATATTTTGACTTAAAACCACCTTCATATATTTCAAATCAAGCCCCTTTCGAATTGTGTATTCAAAATGTTTCTATTCGTTGTAGTTTAAAGGATACCGAGTTGTTCTTTTATTTATTTAATTATTTATTTAATAATTGTCAAATGAGCCCAATTGCTCGTACAGAGTGTATAATATATTTTAATACTTCATAAACCACATTTTTCCACTAAATTATTGTGCTATTATAGTCCAAACGCCAATTTTCTGTCAATGGAACAACTTTATATAAATATTTGCGTAATAAATTGCTACTTTGTTTGTTACTCAACATTCAAGATAGTTATTAGTTGGTAATACGTTGTATTAAATGGAGCAAACTGGCAATTGTGAATATTGCTATAAAAACTACTATGTTTCATAAACTTTATATTATGTGGTAATGTCTAGTGAATGCAAAAGTAAGTTAAAAATACATCAACAAATAATTTCTTTCGATCTATTTTTTTTTTTGTTTGTATTTTAACTTTGTTTTTTTTTTTCGTTTTTCTCGAAAACAACTTTTGGGCGTTTGGAGCAAAATAATATTCAGCTGACGACTTAATATTTCTTAAATCAAATTCAATTCACTTGCTTAAACTAAAATAACAATAAATATATATATATATACAAATCAATTATTTTGCTTCTGAATATGAACTGAAATCACTAAATAATATATCTAGATATTGTATTGATCACTGTGAGTTATAAAATATGAAATGAAATTGACTATAATAGATCTCTAAATTTCAACTACAAAATTTATGTAATCACAACACCCCAAAATTGTATCCGATATTGTCTAATTTATGTTTAGTATAGTGTGTTTGAAAAATGAATTAAATTAAAAATTATTTATAAGCACTTTCAGGCCAATAATAAACACTACTAGCACAACAGTGTTCCAGCTTAGCTACAAAATACAACCCTGTTCTTATATAAACAGGCCAACTAAAAACAAAATGTCCCATCTTAATTTTAATTCATTTCTAAAAATTAGTTTTTGAATTGATTTTTATATTGTTTTTTTTTTTTTTTTTTTTTTTTGATTTACAGACGAAAGGATCTGTACTAATTTAAAAGTCGCCCCCAACAGTCTCTAGACTTCGTTTTGTTTATTTTTTTTTTTTTATATTTTTTTGCTTTTGTTCTTAGAAAAAATGTCTCGTATTTTTTTATTTTAAAGAAAAAAATCTTTTTATCCTTTCGTACATTACTTTGTTGCATTCCTCTAAATCAATTCGCATCTAACTTTAAAGAAAAAGTAAAAAGAAAAAAAAAATAAAACAAAAAAAAAAAAATCAGAATAAATAAAAAAAAATATTTAAAATAACTTTTAGGTAATATCAATATACTAGCTAGGCTTACAATTTTAAGGATATACGATTTAAGGATAGTAGAATTTAGCTTGAGGATTTTTGCTTTTTTATGAACAAAAAAAAAAATTAATATTTTTATATAGAATAAATGGCAACAAGATGAGAAAGAAAGACCAACAGAGAAAAAAAATATATATATATGTATATATATATATATATTATATATAGAATATACTAAAGAAAAAATAATAATAATAAAAAAAATTAAAATTAAAAAAAAAAAGGATACTGGTGGCTGCCAGTAATTAATATTAAAAGGTTCATTAAGATGAACGTGAAAAGGCTTGAATTTTATGTTTTTATTATTTTTTTTTTTTTGTTTTCACATTTTTATTTTTCTTGTATAAATTTTTGAAATGCGCTACATTTTGTATGCTTTTTCTATTTTTCTGTTTTTTGTTTTTTTTTTTTTGTTTTTCTACACATATACATATTATAATATTTGTATTTGTATGTACATAGTGTATTTTATATGAACATTAAAGCTAACCAGGAACTGAATAAAAATGTGATTTTTATTTTGTTCTTGTTTTTTTTTCTTTTTTTGTTTTTGGTCTACAAATGAAATCAGTCAGTCGACTAGCAATCATCTCTTTCTATTTATCACTCTATCTCATTCTTTCCCCTGTCTCTTTTTCCGTTTTTTTTTTTTTTTTTTTACAAAATATAAAATTCTTTATGCAGCAGCAGCAGCCTGCTACTAGAAGTATTTTAAGCAGCATAGTTAATTCTTTTCATTAAAAGTCTTTTACCTTCTGGGCCCAATTCATACTATATAATAATATATCATCATTGAATCATTGCAATATATACATCCTGTATTTTTATTTTCTTCTATTTTTATTCATATATTTTGTGCTTGCTTTTTTTTTTTTTTTAGCAAAGACTAGAACCCTCATTCCTATAATCCTAGTTTATTTAAAAAAAATTTTTGTAATTTTTTTATATTTTTATTTCTTTTAAAGATTTTTTGACGTAATGGCGGTCGACTTATATTCTAATGTTGATATTCATGATAATGATATAATGATGATGATGATGATGACTATGTTGATGTTGACAATGATGGCTTAAAAATCAAAATGATGATGAACGAATAAATGAGTGGTAACAAAAATTTAATATATAGGGTAGATTTGTTGCGTAAAGGGGGTGGCCAACGTTGATAACTTTAATAATAAAACAGCAAAAAAAAAAAAAATAAACAAAACAAAAAAAAAAACGTTAGAATGGGTTTCTGATACTTTTTTCTGTTCACTGAATTGAGACGGAAGGAATTTTCGCTATAGAAAAAAAAAAACGAAAACAAATTAAAATGAAAATAGGAAGAAAAATAAAGGACAAAAATAGAAAATATAGACGACTTTAATATGAAAAAAAAGAAAAAAAAAAAATAATAAAATAAAAATTTGTGGTTATGCATTCGGAGATTGAAATTTATAACGAATGCAATGAATTTTGTATAGTACAGGAAATTTATAACAAAGTGGAGTATATTATTTTTTTGTTCTCTTATTTTGTGAGCGACAGCTTTTGATTTATTTTATTGCCAGTAAATTAGGTATGATACTTTTTCCTACATTATGTACGGTACCGCAATTTATTACACAAAGTGGAACCATAATGTTTTATTAATGACTATCGGTTTTATATATTTCTTCTAGTATAGGTATTAACTAATTTGATGTGAGAAACTACTACTAAAGTCAGGAACTAACGCAGACATGCAAATTTTCAATTTTGCAACTGTTTTAGAACACATTTCGCTTCCATTAGTTAATATTATGGAAGACCGCATACATAAAGCCAGTTAAAGGTGTGCGCGCTTTCATATAAGCTATTGGAACACAAAATATGCAATCAAACAGTGTTGTAAAATTTAAAAAAAATTGTTTGGCCTAGTCTAAGCCTTCTTATATAGCCATAGTACCATTATATCAAGTTTGTATAAAATTTCATCATTTTAAGAATTAAAAAAAAAATCCGAATTCGAATCCGGGACCATAATATGATTAGTGGTCAGATGACATAATCATTTTATTATTTACTATTTACTACCCCCTATTAGTCAGCATTTAAACTATTTTATGTTGCGATATAATTTGAATTTTAGTTTTTTTTTTATTTTTTTAATAGATTGGATGTGGTTTTAAAATTGATTTGACTGCAATAAGCAGTACCACAATTGATAGATTGTACCACCAAAAATGAAATAATTAATCTAAGGCTAATTTTCTTTCTAAAAGTGCTTGGTGACTGATAAAATATTTTTTTCAAAACTAACTGAAAGAGCTAATTTTACTAACTCTAAAATTAATAGGCAAGTTCTTCTATCTACTAATTGAGGTGCATTGTTTGCATATTTTAATTGAACATTATATTAGGAAAGTCACCCGCCGTCTAACACAAAATGCATAAAAATTCCTTTAATAAAGTTTTATTTATGAACCAAAGTTAAAAATTATTTCTGAATGTAATTTTAAAGGTTTCAGATATTTAAACGCATGAGGCCAATTCAAAATTTGTAATAGGTTTGAATTTATTTGAATTTGTGCTTCAATTACTTAATTTTATATTTGTACTTTAGTAGTAATCTTGTAATGAATATTTTTCACCGACTGGAATTTCGTAGAAGCATAAATGGAGCGGTCCTATTTTTCACTTTGGTTGGTGAGGATTAAAAGTAAAAAATCTTGTCAAACTTAACACATTTAGAAATTCCATTGAATATCAAACTGCTTCATTTCCTTTGAGCTTTACTACTATTTAGGTCTTCAGAAATTCTTATTTCACTAAGATAAAGTAAGTTCCGGGCAAATATAATATATAAAAATTACTTTCACCACAAATTCTTCCAAGACAAAGTTTGGTTTTTTGGGAAACCAATAAAAAATATGCTTGTCTATTTTTGAAGAGAGTACCCGATTACCGATTATCAGATCATTATCACCTTTAGTTCTCTGAATATTTCTGATGGGTGTTGGTTATTATAAGGCAACTAAGCAAATTAGTCTGAATTTCGGACAACAATCCGAATCTCGTAAAACAGTCCGAATTTTGCAAATTACTCCGAATTTCGGAAAACAGTCCTAATTTCGGAATGCACTCCGAATTTCGGAATACAGTCCGAATTTCGGAAGGCACATATTAACTAATTTTCTTTTCTGTAATACTTTTAGTTTACTAAATGGGGATGGGGATGCTAGAAGTTTTATGGCAAGCAAACTTTACCGTTTATAAGACGTGTAGATGTTGATGTCACGCTCTGTCGAATATATAAATTCATCTGCAGGGGTATTTTTTTTCCCTACTACTATGTAAGGGCTGGCATGTAGGCTAAGTAGCTCTTTATGGCCTATTTCACCCCTCAACTTAGTTGACCCTTTTGATAAAGATCAATAGATTTGAGTGTTTAATCCTGCAGAAGTTTTCCAATCATGTAATGCAGTTTCCAACAGCCTGAGTTTCAGCCTTGAAAGAGCTAGGCACCCTCCTACAACATGTATAGAGGTATAATTAAATCTTTGTTGATATTTTTTCTTTGCGGTTAACGTTTTCAAGAATATTATATTTATCCATTTAAGTCTCAAATGAGCTTAATGAGCTCGTACAACGATATAAATATTCCGAATCAAATGTGATAATTTTCCTGTACTTTGAAAAAAAAAAGCAGCTGGAAATATATATGTAAAAGAAAAGCAAAAATCAAACAAAAAAAAAAGAAGCTCATTTGTCTGTGAATGTCTGATGATGCCATCAAAATTTACCTTTAAAAAAAAAAAACCAAAAAAAGAAGGATATTTCTTTTCTACATAAGCGTTAGGTCTGAGAGTCCTCTTATTTTTTTTATTTTTCCTACTTTTTTTGTTTTTCTATTTTTCTATTTATGTATTTTGAAAATGAGAAATGATTTTATTAAACATCCTGTTTTGACATTTAATCATTTTAATATTTTTATATTAAGTTTAATATTTTAAATGGAATCAAACTAAAAAGGATATTTTTCTATCTTATCTAAGCTACGTACATAAAAATGGAGTGATTTTTTTTGTTTTTTTTTGTTTAAAAATCTAAAGAAAATGAAAATTTTTGAAAGTTCTTACTTTGATAGGTAGTTTTTAAATAGTATTCAACTCTTTCAATGGCAACTACATTTTTTTTTTTTGAATTAAGGCAACCAAGGTTAAGTAGTTAAATAGCTAAATAATTTATTTATTACATATAAAATAATGCATTTGTATTAGTTTATTTCTTTCAAGATATTTTTTTTTTTCTAACGGTTTGTACAATTTTAAAATAAATATTCTTTAAATAAATTATGAGACACTAAGTAAGCAAAGACAATACAACATCAGAATAATATGCTGTTTTGGAGGACAGTAGGTTTAAAAATTTATTTCACACTTCACTTGAAATGGAAATTTAATTTTTGTTTTTTTTTGTTTGTTGTTTTTTGGAAATGTCCTTTTAATTGAAGAAAATTTTCTGTTAAAATTTTTTTATTTTAAATATACAAGAAAACAAAGATACTGACATTTAAACAATGTTTCAACCTACTACGAATAAATGCTAAATTAAAATCGAACAAAGAAACAACAATATTAAATCGGCTGAGTCAGTTCTGTTCTATACGCAATTTTGCATTTTATTTTAAATTTTATTTTTATTTTAGAATATGTATTTAGAATATGTAACATTTTTTAGCCGACGAGTCAACCATTACAAACATTTACTATCCAACTATTCGTCATCATCATCATCATTGTCCAATGACCCAGATACATATCCAGATACTTGAGGCATCCAATCCGACTATCGGGCAATCCAACTATTGGTTTCATAAATCCAAAAACTGAAAGTGGTACAGCAAAGAGTTGTTAATGAATTAAAATTAAAATTAAATCAAAATCTCAGTTTAATTAAGATATTGAATCTACAATGTTATTGAATCTTACAATATTATTTAGTTTACAATAAATTGGTTCTGTACATCATTGGTATTCTGTTTACTTAATAGTGGTTCGTTTATTTATTTCTTTACAATTTATAAAAACTGAGTCGCGCTCATCCCCATTAAAAAAAATGAATATCGCATTTATGATGGTAATTATTATTATATCAAAGAAAATTGGTATAGAATGCTTGAGACGTGGATAGGTTAACTATAATGACTTTTAATAGGCTTGTGACACCAATTCTATCATCACATCTCTTTTGCATTCACACTTGGCAAGCCCGTTTACTTTTACATGATGATATTTTAATTTGTTTTTCTATTATTCGATTTAATGTTCTTCAAAAGGCTGCACTGTCTCTAGTTTTTTGTTACATTGAAATAATTGATAAAGGATTCTAATTCTATTTCTTTACATAATCATGGGATAGAGTTTTATTAAAATAATAAATTTGAGCACCGTAAATCAAATTTTAATTATGAGTGCAGATATCATCAGTTGCTGCGAAGTATCAGCTCTATATATGCTTCATTTACAAAAATGGCAACGCAATGTCCTGTAAAAACTGTAAAAACTATAGAGGATTTTCCCTAAAGATTAAATATCGCATATAAGATCCTTCCCAACGTTTTGTGTGAAAGTCTGTAGCCCTAGTTTACGCTTGGCAATTATCAATGCGAATTTCGCCCTCAACGCCCAAATCAACAAGTGACCAGATGTTAGCACTTAGGCAAATCCTGGAAAAGACCCATATTAGTTTAAAATCGATACACATCACCTATTTATCGATTTTAAGTTTGGATATGACAGCATATATTCCAACGACATGTACGCTGCTACGTTGGAATTTTTTGTACCAGCCACGTTCGGCGTTTGATTGTCAATACTTTAAAACTCAAAATGTTGTATGTGGATTGATAATAACACTTCTCTTACGTCTTCCAGACGTCTCTAGAAATCGACAAGGAGATACGACTTCTTCAATCTAGTACTGGAACGTATAGTGCGACAAGTAAATACGTTAGACCAACTAAAAGTGTTGGCATTAATGCAAGCTGAAAATGGAAAATAAATAATAAAAAAAGTCTAAACAATAAATTCTAACTCCAAAGAAAAAGGTATACATTGAACAACAAAAAAAAGAAAAAGAAGAAAAAAAATTATCTCTGAAAATAAGAAACTACAACTCCAACTCCATCAATTTAAAAACCGCAAGAACATCATTAATTTTTTTTTATATATATAATAAGAACGGCACTATATTTTTCAGATCTGTCAAAGTACTAGAATATGCCGACGATATTGACGGGATTGACCAGATGGGATTGCCGACGAGATTGACCAGATCAATGGACGGCCATCTTGGCCTTTAAAGGTCTCAAAATAAGTGAGGAAAAGACAAAACATATGTTGTCGACAAAAGAAAAGACTAAAGACGAAGTACCGGCAGATTTAAAACAATTACACATCTTCAATTGGAAAAAATTTGCTTGTGACTGACAAAATGTAGGACGTTGATGAGACAGGCCCAGGATCTACATCGTCTGTTCTCCATTCTTAGATAAGAAAGTAATTAAGTAGTAGGAAAGTAATTAAGCAAAAAACTGCTAAGCACAAAAAATTTTCCAAATAGGAAGTGTGTGTCCGAATAATGTCAGTGTATTGGGGAATAAAATTTTCTAGTATAGGAATTAAATAGTTTAATTAATATTTTTTTCTTGATCATAATTGTATTGTAAATAATGTAGAAGTACAAAAACAATATGCGATGATAATGACGGTTCTAAATTCAACTGACAATTAATAATATCTTCACGATGATCCCACCAATTACATTTTGACTAATGTTTTTTAATCGACTGACACAAAATAGTTAAAACTAACACAACACCACATTGCCAATAAATCCCACACTATCAAACTCAAAAAAAAAAAAGTGGCGAAAACAATATTAAAGCAGCATTAATTCAAGTTGGATTGCAATATACAAACTTTTAGGCGTAAACATTTAGAAATTGGGAATTTTAACTACTTTTTCGAAAAATTATCAATATAAGACCTTTCATATAGTTAGATATACATCGCGGTGTGTTTACTTTTAAAGCTTCATTTAAACTTAGTTAAAATTACAAAAAATAAAAATCTGGTGTACAGTACATGTACTTCGTGTTTCCGGAATATTGCTGGTTAACAGGTTTCTTACCGGCCACTGGAAAAATACCAGTGGCGACGAGAACACAAAATTGACAGGTATAACAATATTAGTGTATGATATTGGTACTGGTATACTTACAAAAATATGGAGTAAAACTATTTAACTAGCATTGATGTAGTACTTAATGAATGCCCTCTAAATGGTATTTACAAGTTATATATTTGTACTGGCATTTGAACAACTCTGCTTACATCAAATGTAATCATTTATTAAATAATATAATAATATTTCACAAATCTTTCGGCTGCCAGCCTATAATATAAGTTTTTCTACATACAATTTTTCTTCGTCTTCTATTTCTATATTTCTATTTACTCAGGATTTAAAAAAGCACCAGTTGCTAGTCGTATCCCGTCAGCACTGCATTTCGAATTGATTTTGTCAAGTGATATGTGCTCCTCTGCTTCATCATATCCATTGATTATATTAGAGTAGTTTTTCCGGCTTCAGAGGTTTTGATGCTCTTCATCTAGGACTTAAAGCAGTGTCAGTTGCTAGTCGGATCGATTAGCTTTGCATTCCGAATCGATTTTTGGCAAGTGATTTGACATCTAAGGAATTTTTCCGCCTTCATAGGATTTGATGTTCTTCACCTAGTACTTTAAGAAGCGTCAGTTGCTAGTCGTATCGCGTTACCACTGCATTTTTAATTGATTTTGTCAAGTGACATCTCTGCATCATCATATCCATTGGTTATATTATTGAGTAGTCTTTCCGGCTTCAGAGGTTTTGATGCTCTTCATCTAGGACTTAAAGCAGCGTCAATTGCTAGTCATATCGCGTCAGCACTGCATTTTTAATTGATTTTGTCAAGTGACATCTCTGCTCTTCTCTGCTTCATCATATCCATTGATTATATTAGAGTAGTTCTTCCGACTTCAGAGGATTTGATATTCTTCATCTAGGACTTAAAGTAGCACCAGTTGCTAGTCGTATCAACTTTGCATTTCAAATCGGTTATGTAATTTGACATATAACTCAAGTGATTTGACATCTAAGTAATTTTTCCGCCTTCATAGAAACTTAATATAATTTCTTACCGCCACAATAAGAGAGTAAACTTCTAGTAGTATTGATGTGGCTGTATATAGACGTATTTAACGTTGACCATCCTTTACAATGTTGGCGAAATACATTCGGATTCAAGTTTAGGATCAAGTAGTATTTACTAAGCTCTCTTGGTTTTCAAAGAACGCATGAAATTAACTATCCCGGACTCTTCATTTAATTTTTATTTATATCAACCCAATATTGTTTTTGTTATTATTAAAAAAAAAATGAACAAAATGGCGTATTGACCAAAATTAGATTTCACCAACAATTGAAATTGTGACTTCTGTTAACAAAATCTGAAATCTGTTTTTATATTTCTAGTTTTTTTTTTTTTGAATTTGTAACACTGTGATAGACACTTTTGAACAACAAAAACATAAAAACAATAAAAAAAAAATAAATAAGTAACGACTATGAAAGAGTTAATGTTGATAACAGTTTTTTTTGAGGAGTCAGCGTTAAAAAAAAAAAATTATTATAATAATAACAATTCAACGGTATTATCAACATTATTGTTATTACTAATGTAACTACCCAACTGTACATGATGGTTGGTAATATAGAAAATGGTGGGCATAATCATAATAATAATGATAATAATAATAAAATACAAACAGTTAATTGTCCTGTTGATTAAAGGATAATAATTATTTTGTCGCTAAAAAGAAAGTTTTTTTTTTTTTTTTTTTTTTTGTTTTTTTTTGTGATTTTTATTTTCGTTTTTATTATGGTTGACGATGGCTTTCTAGTTATAATAATGAGATTTACTTGTTTTCTTTGTTTTTAATAATGTTTTTTAATGGTGACAAAAAGAACGAGCTTTTGTTTGTATGCGTGTTTACGATTTATAAATTTAATGATCGTCTTAAAAATGTTTTAAATAGAATGGAACATAAGGTAAAATGGTATAAAATGGAATGGTATTATTGAGTTGATGAAAATGATGAAAGAAAATTATTGTTTAAATTAGAATTGAAATAGAAAAGTTTGTATATATAATGTTATTCTTAATTACATGAATTCCAGACAATTTTACAAAATAAAATTTGGTGTTGAAATATAAAAAATATAATTCAAACAAAAATTTGCATCATTGCATAAAATATACGTGAAGTGGTGTATACGGAAAGATTGCAATGTGAGACTTTCAGAATGACGGTGAATGTTATGTCGGTTGATCTGAGAATGAGAAAATAAAAATGATGACTTGAAAATACTTTCAGTTAAAGAAAGTAATGTGTACTATGTACTACCAATACCGTAGCTGTATATGAGGGTTTACTACAATATTCAGAAAATCAAAATTCAGATAATTTAAAATTCAGACAAGTCAAAATTTGGACAACTCAAAACTCAGACAATTCAAAATTTAGACAAAAATTCATATAATAATTTTTCACGAAAAATTTTAATTTGAATTTTTGTTTGAATTTTTCTAATGTTGCTAAAAATTTTATTAAAATTTTTTTATTTTGTTTTTTAAAATTTCTACTGTACATTTTTTCGTAATTCCGCAATTTCATCTACACATTTAGATAAGCTGCGGACTTGTTTGCAGATTTAACTAGTCATAAGTAGTTGTGTGCAAGACTGCAAGCTAAAAAGAACGCAACTATTATGTATCTAATTTAAAACTAAAGCCGGTATTAAAATTCGGAATAATTAATTCAATTCCACGTTGAATTATGGTTAGCTTGTTGGGGTGGGCTTATACAAGAACTCGCCCACTTCTCCTAGCTCAAAAACATTATTTAAGAACCATGCTTAACGTTAACCGTCTATCATCCAGTTTCCCACTTTTCAAAAGAATCTGTATTTTGCCACTCAGACATCTCTACATCTACAAAACTATGAAAATTTTTTTCATTAGATCTGGTTACCTCGATCAAAGATTAACTCCTACTTACAACCTACGTATTAATTATTTGAATTATGTTGCTGTCCCAATGGCTAGAACAACACAATTTACGCATTGCTTTGTTAATATGGCACCGCGAATTTTTAATAGACTACCAATTCACATCAGAAGTGAACGAAATCTGTCCTCATTTCTTAGACAGTTGAAAATTTGGTTATTTCAGTTATTAAGTTTCAAATTTTAAATATTAATGCATTTTTTGTTATCGTTGTCAGCTTCCGCCCTCAAACCCCCGTCCCATTGTATTGAAACCCTGATTTTGCTGACGACAGAAAGATGTAGACGGCAGGAAAAAACAAAAATTTGAATACTATTCCATTTTTATGTTATTGTTAAACATCCGCTCTATATTATTGAAACCCTAATTTTGCAAACGTCAGGAAAAAAACATTGTTAAACAATGTGCTAAAATCCGGACTAACTAATTTTATTTCATACATACTTCAAATGAGAGAGCCATCGACTTTAAATCCTTGATTAGTAGCTAAATAATCAAAACACTGTTTGTATAAGCAACTATTATTTTATTTTAATAAAATGTCAAAAAAGTAAGGACTCTGAATTACTGAATTCTGATACTCTGCAATTGATTTTCAGAATTTTAAATTGTCTGAATTTTAATTTACCTGAATAATTTAAATTTGTCTGAATTATAAAAATCATAATTTTGTTATGAACCCATCTATAACAAGAAATAAATAAAAAATTGTCAAACCATAGCACTGCAAATTACATAATACGAAATGAAACAAAAAATACACAGATTGGTGGGATTCGGAGCAACAGAATTGCTAACGAGATTTGATAACATATAGTACAAAGTAAGGTTCAATGAAAAATAATCAATTGATTCACTCGTACCACTTTTTATCATGTATTTATTCACTATCTTAGATAACAAACAAATTTCTGTTAATAAGACAAAGACTGCAAAGTGATGAAAATTAATAAAAAGTATATAGAAAGTAGATAGACTGGCGAGGAAAGTACTAATAGAATCACTTTCCGAACAATAAAACATTCATCACAGGGACTATAAAGAGTTGTGTGCTCCTGTGAGCACAAAATGAGCTCCTACCAATAAACTAAGAAATTTAACAAGATGGTTTTGGTAGATGGTAGATGGTATATGGATGGTGGAGATGGTGGATGGTAGTAATCGACAGTATATCGAACGTGCACACTGAGAAAGAAAATAAGGTAATATTGTAAAACAAGCCTTTGCTAAGGAAATCGGAGTCCTCAGCACACTCGCCATATACGAAGGTCGAGTAAAATGTGAAATAAAACAATTTCAACTAAAGTGGGATCACAAAAAAAGAAAATATTATCTATATGAAACAATGAGTTTATTTTAGTGATTAAACACTGAACCAAAAAGGTACGTAAATACAATAAAAAAAAATCGTTGAGACAATTAAAAATTTATTAAAATTTGTCCGATAAACTTGGTCATTGAGCCAATGAATAGCTATTTATTAATTTAATAAACTCGTCGTTTATCCAATGAACAATTATTAAATGTGTTTATTAAAATAATTTTTAAAGTTTTAATAAACAACATGTTTGTTGAACTAATAAAATATTTCATTGAAAATTTCCACGTTTATTGTATTAAAAACAGCATATTTGTGTCAATAAATCCTAATTCTATTGTATTAAAAACAGCATATTTGTGTCAATAAATCCTAATTCGTTGAATCAATAAACAGTTTATTAAGAAAAAAAAATGAGAGATGTTATATTTTCGTAATATTAACGAATAGTTAATTGAGCCAACCAAAAATATGTTAATAAACGCTGTGCATTGATATTACGAACAATTTTTTTTCAGTGAAGGATCTGAATGAACACTAATTAATGAAAGTTAAGTTCAGGCAATCTGGGGTAGAATATATCAAACCAAAAAATATATAATTTCTAAGGTATCTTTGAATATTGTTTTTTTGTAAAATTTAAATTATCGTTTCTAATATTAACTTGATTCATAAAATATTGAATTAAAACTGAAAGATAGTATATTACTTGTAAACAAAAGAAGGATGTTGAAAAGCCAGAAAAAAAGTTGTTAACAAGCTGAAAAAAATATTTGAAGACAGTTTTGCAATATTACTTATATCATAACTATCAGTACTGGCAAGCAAGACTTCATCTACCGTACACATATTTCTAACCTATAGCCTTCTGATGAGAATTATTATCTCTTTAGACATTAGTACATTATATAGTTGAAATAATAAATATTAAGCATAACATGCAGACTACAAATGAGTCATCGACGATCTAGATTTTTCCATCCGCAAGGCTCGCTAAGACACTGGTGGTGATACATTTTAAACCTAAATTAATTTCAAAGTCATAGAACATGCAATTTTCTTTCAATATTTTTTTTTTAAAGAAATATTTTTGGTTGACATTGTTCACAATACGTACTGACAAGTCTGAACGAGCAACACTACACCAAGAGTATTTTGATAAATCTGTACAACGTTCATTGCTTCGAATTCGTTTAATTCGATTATCTTAATTTGTCATTTAACCAAAATATGTTTTTGAGCATTCCCGTATCTTTATCGCTGGTGATACACAAACAAATATTACAACTCAAGTATCATTTTGTGCTCTATTACAGCTCTATAATAGTTTACACAGCTAAAATTGAACAACAAATTTTCTCTAATATAACTGCGGAAGCTCCTATAGAAGGGTTGTAGAGCTCTAATAGAGCTAAGTGGCGCACATTTAGAACAATTTTAGAACATATTAGCCACCATATAAGCAGTTATAGAGCAGTTATAGAGCAAGAAATTTCAGTTTATTTTTATCAATTACGTTGCTGATTCCCTCTATACAAGTGTTTAATTAGCATTTGGTTACTCTTATGGAGGTAATATGTTGTTGAAATTGGAAAAAAAAACCACATTTTAATTCCAACTGTCAAAATATAAGAGTTTAATGACATATTATATTAATCTTTTCAGTATACCAAATTATTATTTGTTTATCTATGGAGATTTTGTTTCTCAAATAAAAATTGAAGTAGGAAAATAAAAAACATTTATGGAATACTTGTTTAATCGTTCTTAGTGAATATAATACCCAAAATTTGCTTGCGCAGCGAGATTTATTTTGAAATCATACTAAATAGAACCAAAAATAACAATGCCCTTTAAAATTATCAAATTTTTAATAAATATTTAAATTTTATTTAAAAATAAAAATATTTCAAACACAAAAATAGGTCTGTAATGGAAAGCAAATTTATTTTAGAACAATAATAGTATGTAAAAAATAATTTTTTAACCACGATTATCAAGTATTTTAGGCTTAAATAATATTTTAGTTTTTAGAATTTTAACATTTTTTGTTCAATTAGGCATTTTTCTAAGAAAAGATGGCCGAGCTTCTTGCGAGCTACTATGAGAGCTATATAGAGCACTTTAAAATTATATTTTTGCCAAATAATAGGGTGGATCATATTTAAATTATGAATTTTCTTTGCAATAAAATACAAAACGATATAAAGTGCCATATTTTGAGTTGTTACGATATTTCGAATGACTCAATATTTAATATGACGAATCTCAATAAGAAAAAATAGATTCATAACCTCAAAAAATTAATAACTTCCCCAAAAAAAAAAAAACATTTCCAATAGTCTTGTAAAGATATGCAATAGTTAGGTAAAAACTAACTATTTAGCTGAAAGGCTTTCTTAAATAACTAGCTAAAGATAAAGAAAAAGCTGACACTTTTGCAGATCATCTCGCTGAAATTTTTAAGCCCAATGAAATGAACACTGTTATTGATCTAACTGAAATATATAACCATTAAGATATAATTATTCCCTTAATAAGTCGAAAAGAAGTAATTAAGGAAATAAAAAACCTAAAATTAAATAAAGCCCCAGGTTTTGATTTAATAACTTCAAATGTGCTAAAAAATATACCCAACAAAGTTCTCACACTCTTGGTATATATAATGAATGCCTGTATTAAGCTTAAGCACGTACCTAGTATATGGAAAGTTGCCGAGATAATAATGATCCAAAAACCAGGAAAGCCTGCTAACGACACCAAATCCTACAGGCCGATATCTTTGCTCCCTACAATATCGAAGTTGTTTGAAAAATTATTATTGAGAAGTATTCAACCCCTCATAGAAAACAGGAATATAATACCTAATCACCAATTTGGGTTTAGACAAAAACACTCAACAATAGATCAAGTACATCGAATAACAGACATTATAGAAAGGGCACTGGAAAATAAACAAATTTGTTCTTCAGTATTTCTAGATGTAGCCCAAGCTTTTGATAAAGTTTGGCATGAAGGACTCATCAAAAAGCTAAGTTGTTTGCTCTCTAAAAATTATGTTGAATTATTTTCATCATATCTCTCAAATAGAGTTTTTCGAGTTAAAAATGAGAATGAATACTCCTCTCTAAGAGATATAAAAGCTGGAGTACCGCAAGCTAGTATACTGGGTCCAATTTTATATTTGTTATACACCTGTGATATACCCGAAGTAGAAAATATAAAAATAGCAACCTTTGCAGATGACACAACGTTGATTGCATTTGGTTCTACTATAGAAGCCAAATCTAGTCATGTAAATCACTTGCATATCACCTATAAAAACATAGTAACTCCTCTCTCAGTTAAAATTAATGATGTCGTGATTCCATACGAGAATAAAGCTAAATATCTTGGCATGACCTTGGATGCAAAACTGAAATGGAAAGAGCATGTGAAAATCAAAAAACAAGAACTCCAGTTCAAATATAGAGAAATATACTGGCTGATTGGGCGGAATTCTACGGTCTCGACCTATAACAAAGTTTTGATGTATAATCAAATATTGAAGCCAGTCTGGGCATATGGTATTCAAATATGGGGATGTGCTAAACAAATCCATATTCAAACTATCCAAACGTTCCAAAATAAGGTACTGCGCAACATAGTCAATGCTCCATGGTATGTTCGCAATGCCGATATTCATCGAGATCTGAAGATCTCATCTATAAAAGGCGAAATAATGAAATGCGCTGCACTGCATAAAACTCGTCTGATCCAACATGTCAATACCGAAGCTTCTAGCTTAATTGACAATCAAAACTTTGTGAAGCGACTAAAACGAACAAGACCACTTGAGTTAGGTTAAAACCTTTTATCTATTAAAACGTTATTGGATTTTGGTAGATCAAAGGTATCTTAGTTTCTTTGAGTTATTTAACTATTAAATTAATGGTTAGTCTATAAGACTAGTTTTAATGTTGCAATAATGATAGGAGTTTTT
This sequence comes from Argyra leucocephala, assembly GCA_963942445.1. Taxonomy (NCBI): domain Eukaryota; kingdom Metazoa; phylum Arthropoda; class Insecta; order Diptera; family Dolichopodidae; genus Argyra; species Argyra leucocephala. The sequence goes on along the minus strand of OZ012679.1, from coordinate 15,450,627 downwards.
AGTGGGTTAAAGTCCCACAGTCCTTCAAACTGCCTTCCCCGGTAATAGGTAGTCCCTGAAGCCTCTTTCGATGGTTTACTACTATCTGGAAAAAACAAAAAAAATAATTAGCTGAAACCGAGTCCCATAAATTACTCCCACACTCGGACTACATAAAAGTTTTAAAAATACAGTTGGTAACTCTTGATACCAAGCATCTGAATTTATTAAACGTCTGTTTAGAAAAAAAACAACAGGTAAATGTAGACAGCAAAGGTATGAAAACAGGACGAAAACTGACGAAAAAAAATTAATTTTTAAAATTAAAAAATCTCACAAAAAATGTTAATTAGCTGCTCATGCAAAAAAATTTTAAATGCTAATTTGTTGTCAAAATGTTAGTTTATAGAGCAAATTTCCTTCAGGGAATGGTTAAAGAACAGTAGTAGAGCAAATTAGCTTTCTCGAAACAAATTAGCTGCAAAAATTGTTACTTGGAAATATTCGAAAATATTTAGTAATGTACCTATCTCGGTTAAGTATGCAATTATTAACATCTCAAAATCTACTCAATATACGAAAGTAATAAATAATATGTAAATATTGTTGCGGTACAACAAATCTAAATGATCGGTCTAGAAAACGAAAACCGTATCGGGCTATGGGTGAAAAAAAGTAATGTGTATCACCATCATTATGTTTGGTGACACATTGGGCTGTGGAAGAACAAATTTTTGGTATAAACTGCCTCTAACATTTTTACTTAATGCAAAACATTTGCAAAAATTTTCAAAATTACAATTCCAAAATAGTTACATTTTACCCAAATATTTTATAAAACAAAAAAAAATTCAATTTCAAATTTTTCAACTTCAAAAATTCTGAATAGCTATGACTCAAAAATTATATTGTTAAAAATTCAAAATATTAAACCTATAATTTTTAAATTATTCTCACCTTTTCCTCTCTATAATTTCCACGTATTCTATATTATTACCTATTACTATTTTAAAATATATTTCATATTCATATCATAATAATCATATACATTTTGTAATAAAAAATATCGCCTAATTTACGTGGTTATTAAACACAGCTCTTCATAAAAAACAAAAAACAAAAAAAAGCAAAAAAAATAACTATGAACAATTTTTTATATTTTTGTTTTATTATTACGATAGTTAGCAAAAACAAGGCATTTAACTATTTTTCATTTAAGAATATCCTTAAAAAAAAACGGATAATAATATTGATATTGATTTTGATATATTATTTTTGAAAGTAATATTATTTTTTATTGTTTTTGTTTTTGTTTTTATATGAATATTTTGCAGTAACTGCTATCAAGTTTGCATGTTATGAAGACATAATTTCAATAGTAGTTATTATTATTTTTGGAATTTTTTCACCCCTTAATTTATATTATCTATATATAGACATTATGTATAGATATAATAATATAATATGGATATTAATTTTCCTTAAATAAACGTACAGTATGCTTTCCTTATTGCATTTTTATAAATATTGAAAACAGTAAAACTTCTTTATATTGAACTTATTTAAAATTTTGAATATTGCTTGTATGAGCTTTTTTAGAGAAAATAAGCACAAAATAAAAAAAAAATACAATATTGAATAACATCATATGTCAATGAGTCATAACCGCTTATGTAAATATGAGAAAAAATTGAAATAGAATAACCACAATGTTAAGAATTTTCGAAAATATTTCCTTATAAAATTTGGATTGATCCTGACATTATTATAAGGCACATTTTGGCTAGGGTACATAATGGCTTATGTCAATATGACTTAAAAATATTTTTGTCATGATCGCTTATTTCACTCAAAATATTATAAATTATATTCCTACAATTAAAACTTATCAACAGATCTATCGTGGCTGTCAGTAGTCAGAAATCTGATAACTGAAAAAATTTATCAGAAAGTGAATCGTTTGATACTGATAAATTTTCTGACAAAAATTTGTTATTGTGAATTCTGATAGTTTGACATTTCACAAATTAGCTGATTCATTGAATATGCATGTTTATACGGGTAGAAAAGTAGTAGAAATCTACCAAAATTTATAGGTGAGGGGACATTTCGGTAAGCGGTAAGCAAATCTATTAAAATTTTTAAATTTCTGGTAGATTTTTGACGTTTAAATTTTTTTTCTGAGAATATGTAATTTTGTTTTTTTTTTTTTTTAGTTTATTTATTTAACTTTACAATCTATATTATTTTTGTCTAATAATAGTATGTCACTGTTAGACGATATTAAGTAATTTGTTTTGGCTTCTTTTTGTAACAGGTGGTGAGTGAGCCCATTGGCTTATCTCCGAAGTTTTATATTTCTGGTCAAGCTAGTGGATATTTCTGGTTTGACTATTTATAAATCTGCTGCTTAGATCTATCGGATGAAACCTTTTCAGCCTTCGCACATGTTGGTCTGTACACTGTAGTGATGCGAGATCGTTGGGATGTATTTCCAATCTCGCAAAGTATATCGAGCTTGTTATTGCTATGGCTTCTTTAACCGATTCGACTTTTAAGTCCTTTCTAATTTCCTCATTTCTCACGAACCATGGTGCATTTACTATTGATCGGAGTACTTTGCATTGAAACCTTTCCAGTATTTCAACGTTGGAATTACTTGTGGCTCCCCACAGTTCTATACCATAGTACCAGATGGGTTTCAAGACGGCCTTGTATAGTAGGATCTTGCACTCCATTGATAACTGCGAATAACGTCCTATGAACCAGTAGAGGCTGTTAAACTTCAGTCTAAGTTGTTTATTTTTGTTGACAATATGCTCTCTCCAATTTAAACGCCTATCCAGATGCATACCAAGATATTTTGCAGACTTTGCATGTGTTAATACCACATTATTTAGTGTTACAGCCGGGCAATCTTTTCTTCTGGGGGTAAAAGTAACATGCACTGATTTGTTTACATTCGCCTTGATTCTCCATATTTTTAGCCAATCTTCAATTTTTAATAAGTGTTCTTGCAATTGGTTTGAGGCAGCAGTTGAGTATGTGTTTGTTGCTAATATTACTGTGTCATCAGCAAACATTGCAGTAACTGTGTTTTCTGTTGTTGGCAAATCTCCAGTATATATTAAGTATAAGGTAGGTCCTAGCACACTACCCTGAGGGACTCCTGATTTTATTATTTTTTCTGATGTGTGTTCTTGTTGTTGTCTTATTACAAATTTACGACTGTCCAGGTATGATCTTATGAGTAGATATAATTCATGAGGTAGTCTTTGCTTCAATTTGTATAGAAGTCCCTTCCTAGACACACATTATCAAACGCCTGTGCCCAATCTAGGAACGAAAGTGTAGTTTATTACATTTATTACTCTGTGGACTTGTTGAATCGTTGAGTGATTTTGCCTAAACCCAAATTGGTGGCTTTGTATTAGGTTTTCTGTTATCAATATTGGCTTTAGTCGCATCATCAACAATTTTTCAAATACCTTTGACAGTATAGGTAGTAAACTGATCGGCCTGCATTAAGCTACTGCACTTGGATCCTTACCCGGTTTTCATAACATGATAATTTGGGCTTTCTTCCATTGATCCGGAAAACAGCTCAACCTTAGGATAGCATTGAATAGGTATGTCATATATCTTATACCTATTTCTGGAAGTTCTTTTATCATTTTACCAGTTATTTGATCATATCCTGGTGCTTTTTTTGGGTTTATTTCATTTTTAATGACTGCTTTTACTTCTTTTACGCTATATTTTTTTATTGGTAGATTAAGCTGAAGTGGTGTATCAAGATAATCTATTATTTCCTTATTCAGGGGTTCTGCGATTTATTGCGGGTATGGAGTGAATGTAGTTTCTAGATGCGAAGCAAATAATTCTGCTTTCTCTCTTTGGCTTCTAGCCCAACTACCATCACTTTTTTTTCAATGGAGGGTCACGTTGCTGGGGTCGATATGAATTCTTCATCATCTTCCATAATGTGTAATCTGTATCTGCTGTTGCAGTTAGCTCTTTTACGGATTTTTGTACAGCTTTATCTCTTACGGATTTCATTAAACGCCTTAATTCCTTTACCGCCGGATTGAGTTTTGTTTTGTGTTCTGGCGATCTCAATTTCTGCCACGATTTTCTTAGCTTTCTCTTTCCCTCTATTTTTTTTTTATAATTTCCGGACAAGTTTCATGTTTTTTTGGAGCTTTTTGTTTTGGTGTTGCTGCCATCGCTGCTTCTGATAAAATACTTTATTAAATTTTTCTATAGCTTCCTCTATATTTACAATATTCTTCAACGGCATATCTAGTGTTATACTAGCATAGAGATTATTTTTATAGATATTCCAATTTGTGCTTTTTGAGTGAAGTTTTTGCTCATGTGTTACCTCTAATAGTGCAGTTGATGCAGAAATAATTATAGGTGTATGATCTGATGATAAATCCGTACAAGACTCAGAATATGTCAGTGTCAAAATATTTTTATAATTTTTTATTCACAAAAAATAAGGAAATTGTTGTTGACAACGTAATTTTCGGATCGAATATTAATCAAATAAAAAAATATAAATTTTACAAATAATAATAATTAATAAACAAAATATGTTTAGGAAATTGTTTCGTTCATCATAACACTACTAGAACTCATCAGTAGGTATTTTTAGTGTTAGACTACCTATACAACTCCTATTTTCATTTTGATTGATTTTATAACTTATTAGAAGATGTCAATAGAGCATCTGTGAGTTATAAAAATCGACCAAAATTTTATTGTAAAATGTACATATTTTTTGATAAATAAATTTATATAAATATAAATTTTTAAAAACCTTTACACCATTTTACTTTTAATAAATCGAACTTGTTCATTTATATTTATATAAATTTATTTATTAATAATAATGTTGTATTGACACTAGAAAAATAATAAAAATTCGAGGAAGTAGTCACGAAATAAGAGGAGATGTCAAAAAAATAATAAAAAACACCAAAGAAGATACAGGCATAAAAAATAAAGAGGAATATCGCATCATCAAAGCCTTAAAGGAGAAACCAGTGTACTACTTGAAAGCGGACAAAGGGAATAACGTCGTAATCCAAAGTAAAGATGAGTATGACAATCTAATAAAAGAGAAACTGAAAGCAGGAAATTATTTTAAACTTAGAAATAACCCATTACCGGAGTCCATAAAGAGAGTGGAAAAAGCCTTGAAGGAATGTAAAGGAAGTATAGAGAAAATTACTTCACTTAGAATGTCAAATCCATCTTTACCTCGAATTCGATGTCAACCAAAAATCCATAAAGAAGGTAATGAAATGAGAGAAATTATTGCGGACTCTAATTCTCCAACGTACAACATAGCAAAATGGTTGACAAAAGAATTCAAAGACTTAGATAAGGAAATTAGCAAGAGATCAATTAAAAATACGGCTGATCTTATCAACAAAATAAAAGAAGTAAGGATAGGGGACAATGAAGCCTTGGTCTCTTTCGATGTTAAAGCATTATTTCCAAGCATACCAGTGAAAGAGGCCATATCTAAACTAGACAGCTGCTGGTTAAATGAAATAAGCAACTCGAATGATTGGAGGAAAAAAGTAAAAAGTTACAGCACTCTAGCTTCAATATGCATGAATGAAAATTACTTCACTTTTAGAGGCGAATATTACAAAACTACAAGAGGAACTGCTATGGACAACCCACTTTCGCCAGTTTTAAGTGTCTAATATTCATGAGTCATATTGAAGACAGAATAGAGGAAGAGGGACTTATGCCGAGAATTTGGATGCGGTACGTAGATGATATCATCGCAGTAGTCTCAAAGGATAAAATTGAAACTATATTAGATGAACTCAACAAAATACATGGAAATATAAAATTCACTATGGAAAGGAAAAAAAACAAGGAAATACATACATTCTTGACATAAAAATAATAAAAAATGATGGAACCATAGAATTTGATATCTACAGAAAAAACACTACTACCCAACGAACCATCCCCACTGAGTCAAATCACCCACATGGACAAAAAATGGCAGCATACCATACGATGGTCAACAGATTTGAAGCTATACCATTATCAAAGGCTAACTTTGAAAAGGAAAGGCACTACATAAAAGACACGGCTAAAAAAAATGGATATAATGAAGAAATCATAGACCTAATGATAAGGAAGAAAATGTACCGCATCGAACGCAATTACAAGACGAGTTTGTTCCAACAAAATAAGGATACCGAAAAACCTAGAAGGATTTGCGTAACGCACTCAACATTCACCGATAAATTTAAGAAAATGTTCAAGAAACACAATCTGGAACTAGTAACAACTAGCAGAAGTCAAAAAATGAGCAGTATACTTGGATCAGCAAAGGATAAAGAGGAGATGGAAGAAGTCAACGGCATCTATAAAATATCATGCCACAACTGTTCAAAAGTATATATAGGGTAATCAAAACGTTTAATTACGGTGAGATTTCAAGAACATTTAAGGGAAGCCGAATTAGCAAGAATAAGAGGTACTACGAATTTTAGGTCGGCAATTGCTAAACACATAATAGAGGAAAACCATAAAATTGATAAAAACCAATTTATCATCAATAAAGGATAAGGTACACAAAATAAGCAAACTAGACACATATGAGAGTTTAGCAATTTCGAGGGTACAGGTAGATGACAGATTGAATAATAATTTAGGGAATGGATATTCACCGCTATTTAAATTAATAAAATAATTTGAAAAAGTACAGGTTAAATAGATATCTAGTATGGAGGGAATAGGATATAAAAATTTATGAAGCATTTTTACTTTCAACGGGAAATAAATTTGGGATTTAGCTTTCAATTGAAACCCTAACTACTGAACAACCCAACGTATTTTTTTATAAGAAATATTGTTGTGGATAAAAAAAACGTGTTAAACAATTGAAGGTCACAACAAACAACGTAAAGTCAAGACTCAAGCTGGGCATATTCCATTGACAAAGTATGCAGACAGTTGGCAGAAAATATAATAAGCATTGGCGAAGCAAAAGTTTATTAGTACTGGCAACACTGGTGCGATTTGAACGATACCAACAATAAAAAAAAAAAGGGATAATAGGATATAAAAAGGGAAAAAATGAATTAATGTATACAGTTAGTCACAAGCACTGATGAAGGAAGTATGTTGCTTCCGAAATATCGATATTTGCAATGAAATATTAAAAATTATTAGTGAACCGAAACCTGACAACAATTTAATTATTTAATTTAAATTATCACTAAAAATAATAATAAAAAGCTGATTAAAAAATACAAAAAAATAAAAATTTATTTATTTATTTCTTTGACAATAATTTCAATTGCGGCCATCTTGATATTTCAATAATCTGACAGCGATCTGCTGCAGAAATCTACCTTCTTTTTTTCTTACGTATGAACATGATGGTAGATTTCTGCGGCATATTTCTACCTCGTATAAACATGGGCAATGAAAGTTTATATTAATTTTTTTTTTTGCTTAGTTTTGTGAAATAAAATATAAAATAAGCGTAAATTAGTATTAAAGAAAATAAAAAAAAAAATTTAAGGTAAAATAATTTTATATAAAAGACAAAAATATGAGGGAAATAAAATAAGTTTGAAAATTTTTTTTTTCAGTAAACAAAATGAGGTTTTGTGAAATAAAATATCAATCAAATGTAAATAAAAACTATCACATTTCGAAAGGGAAGAGAACATTTTAAAGATGCTGGCCTGTAGATTTATCTGTAGGATTCACTGTCAAAATATATGTAAATCTAATCATTGTTAAAAAATGTAAATCAAATTTAAAAAAATTTAATTAAATATTTTGGTCGTATATTAGCATAAAATAATTAATTAAAGGTTTTTACTTGCCATTTTATCATTTGTAAATTAAATATTTAAGTCAGGTTAGTATAAATAATTACAAATCAAAGGTGTAAATATTCTAGTAATATCAGCTCTTGAAATATAGAATTAAAATAAATAAAATAATAATAATAAAAAATAATAAAATATTGTGGTTAAATCAAACTAACAGTCTACATTTTACTTTACAGTAAGTCTTCTTTATTTCAACAGTCTATTTTGATGTAGTAAAGTAGACTTTTTCATACATAACAGTCTACTTTACCACTTCAAAAACGTATTTATAAAAAATATAAAATTAATTCATATTAAAACAAAAAAAATTGCTAATTAAAAATTAATTTACTAGTTTTTTGATTTTAAAATTATACTTAAAGTTTTTTTTTATACTAAATTCATTTTTTTTCGACAATTTTAAAATTATGTCTATATGAATTTCTCTGTAAATTTATTTTTATCACTTAAAAAATTTTAACTAATACAGAATATAAAAAATATAAGAAAATATGGCAAATTTTAAGCTTTACGATACCAATTTATCAGTGACGCTTAATAAAATTGACAATTGATCAGTAAAACGGATAGTTCTGACAACCACGATTGGACGTATTAGAATTTCTGATACTAGTCATAAATAATACTGATAACTGTACTACATAACTACATAATAAAACTGATAAATTAATAATACTGATAACTGACAATCACGATTGACCTAATAGATTGATATGTCTTTTTTTTACAAATTTGGAATATAATTTTCAAATGAATTGAGTGTTTACAGGGCTTATATTTTACTTAAGCAAGTTTTACAATTTTTTTTTTATTAATATTTTTTTTGCGTTTTGAAAAGCCAAAGAATATTGAACAGTACCGTTACTTAAACTTTAAAATTGATTTTAATAGAAATATCAATTTTAGACATAATCGGTTATGTTTTCTTGAAATAGAATTGTCGAATATAGCAGATTAGCAGAAATAGTAACATATTTGGTATAGAATATAATATACAGTTAAGTTTGAGTTATTAAAATTGAGTTAACCCTTTTTGTATATACCTAAAAAATATAGTTCCATATCCCGTTAGCAATACATATTATATGAAAAAATAATAAAATTTCAATTCCAAATGTTCCTTTTGAAATAAAACATTATTTTTTTATCGTGAAAAATGAAAAAATTTAACTCATAGAATTTTTGTTATTTTTGTTATTTTATTTGTTTTATGTTTATAAATATGAATTAAAAAATACTGAAAATATGCTAAGTTATTATAATAATTAATTTGTATTTTAATTGTTCAGAAAAAAACATTATAATATTTCATATAAAACTTGTACACATACCCGGGTATGTTAGGTGTGAAATTATGACAATTATATTTATGGGTCCTAAAGTAGGACTTGTGTGTACGCTTTATAACTTATTTTTTCAAAAATTAATTCATAACAGTCCCATTTGAGGAACCATAAAAGTTGAGTTCATTTGAATGGATAAAGGTGGAATTATTCAAGATGAAAATAGGAAAATGGTATGTAGGTATAGGAAAAAGTGTTAATTCGAGATAACGGTGCATTTGCACTATTTGATTTTTCATTTGTATCGTTTTAGAATACAAAATGTCATCCTATGACAGTTTGTTTTTTATTTTTGTTTATAAAATTTATTTATGTATATCATATTTTGAATTTTGGCACAATTCCAACGGTTTTATTCGTTTGAATCTTCTTGTTGTATCATCATTGTGCAAGATATGGATAACCACGGCATTGATGTGTTTTTCTAGTCCTTTTTGATGACTTTGGGCGATTGTTTTAACACTGGCTATCATTTCTACACCCAAATCATTATACAGCTTATCATTGCATATGTATCACTGATCATTTACTATACCAAGTGGAATTTTGTATTGAAAATCTTGTATTATTTTTCTATTTATTTGACTTGTACAACCCCAAAAAAGAAATTCATAAGTCCAAACTGCTTTTAGGACTTCTTGATACAGAAGGTTTTTTATAGTTGATAGTACAGAGTGTCTACCTTTAATCCCGTAGGTACATTTTTCTGTACTTTATGTTTAGTTATTCTCGTTTTTTCTTCACGTGTATAATTTCCACTTGAATTTATCATCAAATTTCATACATTATAGATATTTGGCGATATTAGAGTTATATAAAAATAAATATTGTTGCACAGAGTTTCAGAATATTATTGGAATGAAATACCTCGATCTACTTTCAAACAATCAATAAAATAAAAAAAAAAACAATATCAAGTTCATTATAAAGAAGTTCTACTTTATATTAGGTAATATAGCGAAAAAAAAATAACAAAAACAATTTTTTTTTTTGTGAATGTAAATTTTCATTTCAGATTTTCATTTATGGTAATAAATTCAATCAAATTTAGGAGGAATATAATATAATGTGTAAATTGAAAAATGATTGTAATTAAATATTATTATTATTACTTGTTGTGTATAAGAACTTTGAAAAATGTTTAAAAATATAATATATATATAACATACTGTACATACATAGTTTGTATTATAATGATGTGGATCCTTATTATATTCTTATTACTTTTACAAAAATGTACTTAATATTAATAGAATACTTTTATAATGTATGGATATATGTATATGACATAATTATTTATTTCTTACTGATTTTGTTATAATGGATAAAATTATTATTTTTGAGAATTTAATTATAGTAACTAATATTTTTTATAGTATGATGTTTTTTGTTGTTGTAAATTTGTTAAATATAAAATATTTGAAGATATTTGAGATAGGCGTATTTTATAGGAATTTACTTATTTAACCAGCACTACAGTAGCTTTCATAGGAGACATAGACACATATGAATAGTATTAATAAAATCTAAGTTCTAAGTCTTAGATGAGATAGACCTGATTTGAAACAGACCTGATTTAATATTTATTTTCATACAGTTAAATTATTTTGTAGTTATTTGAACAAAAATTGATGGTTGAATCTAAATCTGATGATAATTTGAGAGATCAGATTTTGTCTGATCGAAATGGTATAAAATTTATCCGACTTTTGTCAAATCCATAATATTAAAAATAGTTAATAAAATCATTATTTTTATACACACTTTGAATATAAGGTATAAATTATTTTATATACTTAATTATGCATAATATAAGGTATGTAACAAAATCGGACATCAACATTAAAGTATAATATTAGTTATTATTTTATTTATCAATTGATAGTTGTTGGTTATTATTAAAATAATTATAAATCAACAATAGCACTAGTTTAGGCTATATTAGGCTATTGGCTATTAAGAAATAATTATAAATGGTAACAGACATTAAACTTTATCTTTAATTGTAGATTTTTTTAACGTACAAATGTTACTTAACAGCTCTACCGACTTATATCTAACTACTGTATCTGAAAATGGTGTACCAAAAAGTAATAATCTATAATTATAATTGACAAGCATTTAAGGTCCTGCGCAGTAGACACCTTTTCATTTTATTTCAATTCTCCTACACTTTAATGAACTTCTGATATAATATATAAGATGTATATATAAAACAAAAATGCGCACACAGTTGAAAATTTTGTACTCATATGATTTTATTATTCAGCAAATACATTTAGCACATATGTGAGATCTTATGAAAATAATAAACAAAAGCAAACAAATCAGTTATTATAATGTACATTATGTACTTGCAAATGAATCTATGTACATATGCCAAAAAAAAAATAAAAAAACAAATTCATCTAAAATAAAATAAGGAAAAAAAAAAATTTTTTTTAGAAATATTTGCCTTCAATTTAACCGTACTAAAACTACAAAAATAAACTTTAGAATCGCCGATTGATATAATGTTTTCATAGCAAGTTATGATTTTAATTACGGAAAAAGCAAATTAGCCAAAATTCTAGGAAGTCTTGAGATGAGATTAAGAGATTTGGTAAAAAGTTCGGCTAATTTGCTTTTTCCGGAGTTACAATCATAACTTGATATGAAAACACTATATCAAGCTGCGATTCTAAAGTTTATTTTTGTAGTTTTAGTACGCTTAAATTGAAGGCAAATATTTCTAAAAAAATTTTTTTTTTTCCTTATTTTATTTTCGACTTTTTAGTGAAAATATTTTTTTAATGAAAAATAATATATTTTCAAAGAACAACACATATAATCAAATGGCACTAAAATTCACTCTAACGCAATTTGGTTATTATTGCTCATACTTCAAATGTATAATTATATTTTATATTACTGTAACAAATTTTATAAAAATATGTAGGTATATTTTTAAAAATTTTTTGCAGATTTTTGATTAGATACCTTTGAATTTTTTAATTTACGTATTAAAAAATTTTCACCAATAAAAAATTACGCACTTTTTATAAAAAGAAACCCTGTTAAATACAAAAAATATTTGACGTAAAATCGTAGATTAAATCTGAGAAAAGTCTGAAATGGAAACACTCATCTACGATAAAATTCGATTTTGTCCGACGTGAAAACGCTGCCTAAGCATAAATTGGCATATAAAAGTATAAATATATACATGCATAAATCGAAATTGAACTTTTTTTACATGCGAGAAGAGTAATTTGTAACTGAGTGATAGATATCTGATGCTAGATTGGTTCAAATTTTGTTTTCTTCCATAAATAATGTTTGCATTTTATTTTCAATTAAACTAAGCCATATGATTATGTATGTAACAAATGCAAGCCCTATATGACACATGTACGTACATTTACATATATTTAGTGAGAGAAAGAGAAATAATAAAAGAAAGAGATTAATAAAAGAAACCAAATTAAAAACACAATGAAATATATAATGAAAATGATGATTGAAAATAATTGAAATTGAATAATAATAGAAAATGATTGAAATATAATGATAATGATTTGTATTGCACACATTTATTTTGTATTACTTTTTTGTTTTTGTTTTTTTGCTTCTTTACACCATAGAAATGTCAATAAATATAGTTAATTTAAAGAGATACCAAATTTTAACTTTATCAAATATCCATATTTCATTATTAGTACACACACATATGTAAATTTCATCTAGTTGAATGCAAAGAATATCTATAATCTATATTAACAAAAATATGCACTCCCAGTTTACAAAAACATAAGACAATTTTTAAGAAATACCAAAACAAGCAAAATATCATTAGTTAAAAGAGATAAAATTTACATTTACTTATCGTATACCAAATTTACTATGAGAGAGAAAAGGTACAAAACAGATGTTTGCCTTTTGCTTTATACTGTAAAATAATTTTGCGTTCTCATTATTCTCCTTTGGATTTGTTTACGTTTCCTCCCATTATTTATATCAGGCAGGGTGGCAAAAAATGCTAGTTCTAATTTAGTTTGTTCCCTTATACGATGATTAATTCTGATCTTTTATTATTTTAATATTTTCGTTTTAAACATTATTTTCTTATATACCTATTAAAAATATTAAATTATAATTACATTACAATAATATAAAATATTATTAATATTTTTGTCAGTAATAATTTGGAGTTACAAACATTATTATTTTTTATTAATTATATTAGTAAACCTAAATATTTATTATATTGGTATACGATTATAAAATAATACTGAGGACAACATTTTATTTACAAATCACATAATTTAAAGAATATGATAACGCTGTTTTAGTTAGGTCTCCTAAAAATCTCATGCATAGTTGATACAATTTAGAAAATAATATTGTTAAATATTTCAACGAAAATTTTTGTCGAAAATATTTTTCAAAATTATAAACTTTATTTATTTAATTTCAGCTAACTTTTTTTGTTACTCTCTTTTGTTTACTATATTTTTTCTTTTTCTTACACGTAAAATTCTTATTATCGTCTATTTCTGACAATGTTTATCAAATTTGTATATGAATTTGTGTGCAAACAAATGAATACATACATGAGTTCTTACTCTTTTTATGGATACACTTTGGTTAAATGGTTATTGAAATGGGTATTTTGTTGAATTGAAGCAAATTGAAACAAACATATAAAGTCCAAGGCAAGTTAATTAAGGCAAATATAAAAAAAATATAAAAACAACAAAAAAACAAATCACTTGAATTCTTCATTTTTATCTTTTTAAGTAACTGTTTCTAAATTTTGGTTATTTGTAGTAATAATATAGTTTTTATTAAAATTATGTATTATGTAGGTATATATTATATACATACCTGTTTAATGACAAAATTTTTTATTTTTAGTAATTTTATCACTAATTGCCACTTACTATAGGGAATATATTGGAAACAAAGCCATATATGAGGGACGTGTATTTATGTGTCCTAAATAAAACTTACTAACAACGAGTGTAGTAAGTTCTTTTTATTAAACACGAGTGGTTTCTGCAATATCGTGCGAAGTCTATGTCAGTACGTAAATTAATGTTTTTTTAAAAACTTTAAATTTGACTTCAACTTGAAATATAATTACACAACAGGGGCCCCTAGTTTTTATAATAATTAATAAAAAGTTTTGTTTTAATATTCTTCGGATCGATTAAGCATTTTTTTGTTGTTTTTAACTTTTTTTTTATATTTTTTAATTCTTTCACTATCATTATTCCACAATATATAGAAGCAAGTTTAAGCAAAATTTCCTAATATTTCAAATTATTGCCATTTTACCACAATAGTAAAAAATTAATTTAATTTAATTTATTCATCTTCCCTACACATTAATGTGTAGGCAAGAATTAGGACCCTTTTCCTTTCGGATGTGGGCCAAACAATAGTAAAAAAGACATGTAAAATTTTTTCATTAGAACTCAAGTGAGTAAAATGTTTAATAATTTTTAAGACCTTTATTCTAATATAAGTTTAATAAATTAAAAAAATGAATTAAATTTAGTTAACCTTAATTTGGAGTATACTAATTAGTTAATTAGTTAAATTAAAATGGAGAAGCAGGTAGAGAGGTCACGCGCAAGCTCATAGTGGTTCCTTTACCCACATCACAACAATAACTGGACTATTGCTAATTCAATGAGCAGGCCTGAAGATTTGATAAATCGGTAAATATACTGCAAAGGACAATATATTAATAGGTGGTAAAACCTGTAAACCCTGATCTCTGATCCCTGATTTTTCCAAAAATAATCTTTCAAATAGTTTAGATAGATACGGTAGTCGAGTATTCGTTCTTTAGGATGTAATTTCTTCACTTGGCTTGCCTGGTTTTGATATCAGGATTATTTCAGCAATTTTGTACTGGACTGGAAAGTAACCAGACCTTATAACAGATCTGATATCCTTCAGCCCTCAGAGATTAAACAGTTATTATTATTGACAACTCCTAATCACATTAGGTGCATTGTTGAGCAAAAAAAGACTGTAAAACCGGGCAGTCACAGAGATTATATCTGATGTCCTTGAACCTTCACAGATTAAACAGTTATTATTTTTGACCAGTCCTAATCACATTGCGTGCATTGTTGAGCAAAAAAAATATAGTCTATCAATATTATATATATATATAATATATATGTATTTTTTAAACTTCTAATCTTCCTTCCACAATATCGTGAATTATTTTATATTTTTTTGATTTCGAAATAAGTACACAACAAAGGTAGGTACTGTCAAAAAATGCAAACAATTTTTTTATATGAAATAATTATACTTCGTCTTCTCTAATTTTCTATCGCCATAATTGGATGTCAGCGGTCATATGATATTGGCAATGATGTCCTGATAAATGTTTCGACGGTTGAATGGCTTTGATGCCTGTCCAGTTCCTAATGTTGCGCAACCATGTTGACTTTTTCCTTCAATTTAACCTTCAACTGTTAACTGAATTAGCTCGTGTTTATTTTCACACATAATACGACCAAAGTAGGAGGATCTCTTTCTGTGTTTGTTCTAAATAGAACTTATTCGTTTGTAATATAATCTGTCCATGACATTTTTAGCATTTTTCGGGAGATTCACATTTCGAAGGCCTCACAACTATACAACTTTATAGAAATAGAATTACATTTGACCAATAGCACCAATACACATCAGAAAACTACATAATGAGGAGTAACATAATAATGTCCTAATAATCAAACAACCTGTACCGACTAGGAGATTCACAATATCAATTTTTGGTATT